>OX418226.1:12795506-13018006 GCA_948455865.1 Conomelus anceps | reverse complement strand
GATATAATATCCTACACAGTGATTTATTATATACAAGCAAAGACAAAGTTGTCTTCGTTTGACCTTTTGGGAAGAAGAATCTCATTCAAGGAAATAGCAGAGGAATTTTTGATAAGTGGAGTGAGCTTTGGAGCCATATTGGTTTAGGGGAGGGAGAGGGGATCAGAACAGAACGGGTACATTGCAAGGAATTAAAGTGGCGTTAAGCAAAGGATGTACCGACACTGAGTTGGGACACATATATCACGTGATCACGACGTGTAAGGGCAAAGGTGGACGTAGTTAACAAGAAACAAAAGGCATATAAGCATTACAATGACCAACCTGTTCGACATAAATAAAAAGGTCGAGCTCGAAAAGTATTTTAGATTTAGTTTTGCACCGGGCGTGTGTCCGCTGGCCCCCCTGGAGTAAACGACTAATAAATCTAATAAAATCCGAGCCTAGTTTCAGTCTAGAGGGGCAACATGACCCTTTTTCACCTCACAACCCCCCTCACTCTCCCATCATAGCCAACTTAATATTATTTATCATTACAGTCTTATGACCAACCAACCTACCCGTGATAGTTTAGCCCCAAATCATTATATTTCAGCCTCGTTACAAAATTTATAACTCAACATTGTACGACCTCTAATATATACATTCATATAAAAAAAAAGACTCTAATAAGATATTTATGCCCCGTTTAGTGTACAGAATAGCCAGCAGATAAAAAAAGGAACAAGTCTATTATAAGTGTCTGGAGGAGTTGCTAATGATTACGAAGATAAGAGTGCTGTACTCAAATATTAGAAGTTAAAACGCAGTATCTGAGTCTCCTAAGTGAGCCGTAATACTGAGTTATGAGGTCTGGTTTTTGTGTGTGAAATTGTATGGATTTAGTATCGATTGTTTCCAAATTCTGATTAGTTTCATGAATGTAACTGATCTGATAATGAACGGTATCTTTTCAGAACAGTTTTTTCTTGCTGATGATACTTACTACTTATAAGAGTATCTGATAAATAAATAAATGAAATTTATTCATTGTTCTTTACAACAAAAAATACAAGAATTGGAATAAATTTGAATAAAAGAAAATACAACATACAATATTCTCACATGACTTGTTCAGAGCCAATACAAAAAAAATCAATGAATCAATACTGCTTGCTGGAAGCACCTTCGTCTGCAAGCAGGAGTATAATATATAATATACTTGAAATAACAGAAACAAGTTTTAACTCAACAAAATTACTTGTTTCACATTCACACACTCACACATACACACCCACACATCCATGGAGCTTTAGAGTTTGCTTAGTAATCAATTGCTTAAAATTGATTAATTAATTACAAAATTAAAATTTCGATACATGTAACGATATTGTAACGAAAGTTACAATAATCACGATGTGAACAAAAAATACAAAGTTATAATAGAATCTTGCAGGTATATAGAGGATCCGCTATTCAAACAGGAGCTTTAAAAGTTACAAAGTACAAATGTTTACAAAATTACCATAATACTATACCTAGTAAAAATAAGTACGAACTTCAACTATCATTTCATACTGCAACAAAATGTTACAATAATACAGTAGAAAATTTCTATCATCAATTCTAATTTATCCTAATATCCTGAATAAATTTTCAATTTCATCTGGCGTCTGATTTAGCAGCCACCCTCCCAAACGAGACTATAATGAATTCAAGCTTGCAGCACTCTTGACTTCTGAAGGAAGACATTGAAAAATTTCGGGCACAGGAAAATAATGCTTTTTTGAAACAAAGTACAATGAAAGCGAGGCACCGTGATGAAACCTCTCTCAATATTCCGGGTATTAATGTACCGTATCTTTTTAAACAGTTCCTATACTGCTGATAATGCGACTCAGAAATAACGACATAACCGAATAAAAATTTTATTGAACTTATTCTGTACAACATCTATTTTATTAATTTAGATTGATGTTAAGCCAGTTTTATTGAAATAAAATGAATAGAACAAGAAATTTACATCACTAAAGATGTCAGTTAGGCTTTATTGGTGCGAAATTGATTGCAAGTCATCAGATTTTTCATAAAAAGTTAATATTAACAATGCAGATCGGTATGGATCAAGAAATTTAAGAATATAATTATTATTATATTTATTATTGCGAATGCTGCCAACATGAGTCCGGAGACTTGTGCGTGGGTAATGGGTTAATGATGAGAAACATTCATGGTTGAATGAAATTCGAACCCAAGGCTGAAGGAAACAAAGCCAGCCAGAGCCCTTTATCTTATCATAGACAAGCGCTCCAACAATCTACGCTAATAGATTAATGTAGAAAATATGAGTGTGTATGTATTGTATTATGTGTTGAAGATATGGGTATAGCTGATATGCTGTCCAGATTCCTTACTTGTGGGTGGGATGTAAAAAACCCCATCCTACCATTTTCCTTATGTCCTTACCATATTCTTCCATGCCACTTTACCTTACCGTCGTAAAACTCATGGCATAATTCCTGAAGTAGATATGGTTAATATTAGTATCAAAGCAAAGGCATGCGCAGAACAGACAAAGAAAAAACTTGAAAGTATTTCATTCCAAAATACACCATCATTCTGAGTCCTGGAGATCACCCAGCTGTTGCTGGAATCTACTGGAGGTGTGAACTGGAAAATAAATAAACCAGTCGTTTTCTATGATTTATGTTCGTTAGCAGATCCTCCTATGTAGAAATTCTGAGCTCACAATGATCGATGACTATTGTTGTTTGTTTTGAGAAGCTCTTTTGTTCAACTAAAAAATAATATCGTAACGACTATGTAAATATGGAGTACTGAGGAATTGTTTAGAAAAGTCCCTGATAATTTCTGTAACTATGATTGAATAATAGTACTGTCTTCCTGCACAATTATCTATGAGGATGATGAGAATGATTCATTGGTGGTCCAAAAATATGAGTGGACAGGCTTTAGTAAGTAGTTCTTCAATTGCAAGGTGTTTGTAAGAATGCAGGACCATGACGTTGAATTGGATTTACCTTCCACTATTACTGCGGTGGTAATAAGACAATATGAGTGGTGAGAAGACTTTAATACTGTATACAATTCATACCATTACCAAATAGTAATTTTTATCAAATACACCACATATCAAAAATGTTCAATATTGAACATCAAATTTATATCAAATCAAATCAAATTTATTTCCCAGTTAACACAATCAATACATGAAATAATCATTGTACATTCCTAATTTAATCTTACCTCTACTGTAGTATTAACAACATAATAATATATATGTACTGTTTTATATCTATACTTAACTACATATTAACCTAGTACAATTTTTCTGGAAAATAAGCCCATAGGTTACTAAACCTGTTAGGGTGAAATAAAAACAACTTGTTCCTAATGAACAAAGCAAAAAAGCAACTAAAGAAAAAAGAAAGTAGAACTAAAAAACAGAAAGAAAACCTTCTAATTAAACATTTAAAAATAAAACATGAAAAAATCAAGAGAATGCTATGTTTACCAGCCGTTGGAAAACATGTTTGACAGATTCTTTTATAATTTTGCAACTTCTTATATATTATACAATAAATTAGTTTTTTTTCCTAGCACCTACAATAATAAAATTACAGGTTCAGTGAAAGTTACCTCCTAGCTCTTCTAAAAACCTATATCTTCCGGGAAAACTCTTATTGCAAAGAAAAACTCTACACACTTAATTTGGTAAAGTAGTCTTTAGAGAATGAAATTCTTTAACTCAAGCAATGTTATTGTAGTACCTTGTTGTTGTTGGACCAGGTGACTATGTACTTGTTTGCAGAAACGTTTCTTTTCCCTACACTTCTTAATATCATCAGGCAGCCTATTAAAAAATGTTGGAGCTAGATATGTATAGCATTTCCTGAATATGGATAGGTTAGGACATTGACTGAAAATATTAAAATTTAAATTTAGATGTTATGTTTTCAATGTGAAAGTCTAGAGTGGAGCAGAAAAAATGTCAAAATAAAGTATAGGATTAGTATAATTTTCAGAGTTGGTTATTGTCATTAGTTGTGAAAAGAGTAGCACATACTCTTAGCACCTCACGTATGTCTGAAATAGAAATTTTCCAAGAGTTTGTTTAGCAGTCAATGCTTTAAACATCCCCATAACATTCCTCGGACTCTAACAACGATTTACTCAAGCTTTAGGAGTGTTCTCACAGAGAGAAAAAATTGAACAAGAATTGAAATGAGAATCATGGAACAAGGAATGCACGAAGCACAGAGCCCATTGCGAAGCACAATTTCTCTGTGCTCTGTAAATCATGTAACCATCAACACTGTTCACTGCTAAAGAGCTTGTTGGAACTTTTGTTGAACAACACTTTGATGCCAAACTCGTTCAGTATTATCACTATTTCTCTGATAATAAAAATACATACCAGTATTCTCCCCATTCTTGCACATGCATGTATCTCGCAGTGTTGCCAATGTGAGTTGCATATGAAACAAAATGAATTTGTTAGCTTGTGATAATTCGTGATCAGAGTTGAAAGATGATGAAAATTCACAAAAAATATCGCAAATAGCTGAGTGTCAATTTATTATGAGTTCATAGTATTTGAATAATAGTTAGCATTATTAGCAGTTCACCCGATTCAATTGAATCGGGTTATCTGGAACATGACATATCCTATTTTTCTAATACATCTTCTCCTTCTGCCATAATTTTGTTCATCATCATCATCAACATCATCATCGTCTGATAACTAATTGGGACAATTTATTTTTTTTTTTGAGGATGAAGCCCACATAGGTATGAGACCTGTGCGTGGGTAATGAGTTGGATGATGGTGATTTATGAGTTGAAACTACAGTTCTAGGTGGGTTCCGAACCACCGGGAAGTGATTTTCAGCAGAGAACAGTGTCTTTTTTGCTGGCCAATCTAATCGGTCACCGTTACAAACAGGATCTACGAGAACGCAGCTTATCTATCTGATTGAACAGATACCTGCTACGGCTCGCGGCTTCATCATCGTCGTCATCATCATCTTCATTTCTGCTTCTTCTTTTTTTCTTCTTCTTCTTCTTTTTCTTCTTCTTGTCTTCTTCTTCATCTTCTTTACCTCCTTCTTCTTCACCATCTTCTTTTTCTTTTTCTTCTTCTTCTTCTTCTCCTTTTAATTTTTTTGGATGTGTTACTAATACGGGGCTTTTAAAGCCTATAAGAAGATTATAGTCAATCAAATTCGAGTCTCTTGTTTTCCATAGCAACAACATAGTATTTTTCGACTCAAAAGTTTTTATTAAAATTTTATATTATAAACTATTTTCAACTGTTTTTAGTGCTATGTTTCGAGTAAATTTCTAAATTTATTAATTCATAGTCATTAAATGAAAAAGAATCACTTTTGTTATTTTTCGACTTAAGTTTCTTAGTAAATTTTCATTTTCATTCTCTGTTAACCTCAATGTTTTGTACAATGTAGCATAATTATTCAAAGTTTGTGATGAGAGCAGTTTTGGACTTGAGTCTGTTGCTCCTTCACATCCATTGTAATTTTTTCACAATAAATAAATCGATAAATTGATAAATTAATAAATTAATAAATTAATAAATTAATAAATTAATAAATTAATAAATTAATAAATTAATAAATTAATAAATTAATAAATTAATAAATTAATAAATTAATAAATTAATAAATTAATAAATTAATAAATTAATAAATTAATAAATTAATAAATTAATAAATTAATAAATTAATAAATTAATAAATTAATAAATTAATAAATTAATAAATTAATAAATTAATAAATTAATAAATTAATAAATTAATAAATTAATAAATTAATAAATTAATAAATTAATAAATTAATAAATTAATAAATTAATAAATTAATAAATTAATAAATTAATAAATTAATAAATTAATAAATTGATGAATCAATAAACTAATAAATTAATAAATTGATAAATTAATAAACTAATAAATTAAAAAATTTTAAATTAATAAATTAAAAAATTATAAATTAATAAATCAATAAATTAATCAATTAATCAATTAATCAATGATTGCTGTTTGATTTGAAATTTAATACAGCTCATTAGTATCTCTGGAGAGTTATTTAATTTGGTAGTTGGTATTTTTTCTTTGAGAGACTTCTGACAAAATTTTCAACCTCATTTTAATGAAAATTCCGAAATTTTACTTCCGATAAATCGATATTTTGCGTGATATGATTCATGATCTTGCGATATTTAGCCCTGAATACCGTTCATTTCTTTCCAGAACTTCCACTGTCTTTCTGCTGAGTTATGTTCGCTGTCAACCCTCTACGCTTACGCAAAACTTTGAAATCAATGTTATCAGAATAGTTACGGACCAGCAGAAATAATCAATCATCGTCGGTTAGCAATCAAGATTGAGAAAGAGAAGAGAATAATGGAAGCAATAATGGATAAAGAGAAGATAAACTGCGAGAAGAATAAGGTAGAATGAGACAATGAGTAAGACGATACTAGAGAACAGGCTGGGTCTTGTTGAGTAATGCACGTCGTGGGAAGCTAATAAGCTTTAAAGATTTGTAGTTTCCTTTCGCGTCGGGGAAATATGGTTTCCGTTTGTCGTTCTATTTAAATTCCCCATTCCAAATAACTCACAGTTGAACGACTTGGGCAAATCCATCAGTCGCAGTTGGCTGTTACAACTTACAAGGAAGGAAAAATAATTTTAAAGGGCCTGCTGTTGTTTTGCAAGCATTTATCAGAGTTGAAAGAGTATGAAGTGAAGGATATTGTTTTATGGGTAATAGGGATTTTAAGGTGAGGGCTATAGCCTAAGGACAAAGAGAACTTTCTTTGCTTTGGCGAAGGTGATATTGTGGCAGATATCCATAATGAATAATGAGACTTGAAGTTGTCACAACCACAGTGAGATACTACTTTCGGTTGTTACACCATTATCAACCTCAAACAAACTAAAACTAAAGTGCAGAGTAGCTTAATGCACACTAAACACGGAATGATAGTGTTCACTGAGGGGAAAAGTGCCTCTGATGGGCTGAAGCTACTTTATCTTGCCTCAGTATCTGATAAATTAGGGAAAGAATTGAAAATGAACGGTTCCGATGGAGCTTTTCAAACAGAGCCTATTTTTAAGAGTTAGTTTGGGTGTAGTAAAGATAAAATTGATATCCAGGATAAAAGTGGAGTTTGTAAATTGAATTGCAGTGATTGTAGTGCGTGTTATGTGGGTCAGGCTGGTAGAAGTTTCAAATGTGGAATAAATGTTGATAATAAATAATAGGGAAGTGATAGCCGTGAGCCGTAGCAGGTGTCTGTTCAATCAGATAGAGCAAAGCAGCGTTCTCCAAGGGTCCTGTTTGTAACGGTGACCGATTAGATTGGTCAGCAAAAAAACACTGTTCTCTGCTGTAAAATCACTTCCCTGGGTTCGGAACCCACCTAAAACTGTAGGTCTTACTCATCAATCATCATCATTCAACTCATTACCCACGCACAGGTCTAAGACCTATGTGGGCTTCATCCTCCAAGAAAAAAAGAAGAAGAAAAATGGTCATATTAGCGACTGAAAAACCCAAAAGTTAGACTCAAAATGTGTGTCTCATTAATAATGGACACAAGATTAAGGCCGAATAAAATTTTGAATTTCTGCATTTGATTGGCAAAGGCACACAATTGAACACTTTAGAAGCTTTGGAGATAACTAGGTTGGTAAAAACTATTTCAATACTAGTTTAAATGATGAAATTTATTTAAAAAAACTGTATGTCTAACTTTCTTTCATCATAATTCTGGTCTACACTCTGATAACAGTGCTCTCTTGTTTTTCTCAGTTGACCTTGACTGCATTAGAGCTTCAAGTTTTTATTATTATTTTTTTAAATTCTATCCCACTTTTGTATTCTTCTTGTTTGTTGCTTTCTATGTGTTCAGGGTTATTGGTTCTTGATTTTGACACTTATTTTTGCTTTTGCTGCTCCCACCAGTGGGCGTGTCATGTTTTGACCTTCAGCCAATCACAGACCTTCAATGAAAGTCAGCCCATTAGATGCACTCTTTCTTAGCCAATAGTACCGTTCTTTTCTAGGTTGATCTTGACTACATTATTTCAGTGAGCTTCAATTTTCTAAGTTGAAAGTATTCAATTCTATCCTAATTTACTTGTGCTTTGTTCTTTTTTGTTACTTTCTACATGTTCACGGTTTTTAGTTCTTGATTTGATTATTATTTTTGCTTGTTGCTCCTCCCACCAGAGGGCGTGACCTGTTATGTGGCCTTCAGCCAATCACAAACCGTCAATTAAGGTCAGCCTACCCCTTAGCCAATAGTATCATTAAGGATATATTAAGCTACTCTGTACTTCAGTTTTTGTTTGTTTGATATTGATAATGGTGTAACAACCGAAACAAGTATCTCACTGTTTACAATTAATGTGATTGTGACAACTTCCACTAAGAGAATCAGTATAATTTGAGAATTATGGAATATATTTAGTTTAGTACAACTAAGTTTAGTTTAAAGTACATTTAGTTTAGTTTAATAAGTAAGTTTAGTTTAAGTTTAGTTTAGTACAACTAAGTCTTAGTTTAATACAACTAAGACAGATAACTTCACCTACTATTGATATGTTCACTATCAGATGAGGATTATAACTATAAGTACTGTTATTTCAAGGTTATCTAAAGAGTTTAAAATTGATAAATTATTTTATGTATATTTGTCAGTTTGTTAAATTGTCAGTTACTGGGAACTAAGTTGAAGTATAAAAGGTGAAGAATATCAATGTATGGAATAATACTTGTGGTGGTAAAATATTCGTCTTTATATTTTTTGCTGGAAGTATTTCGGGTAAATACAGTAGTTACAGTATAATAGTAGGGCTATTTTATATAAGGTAGAAACAATTAGTCTGGGCGCGCGGCCGTTTGGTAGTCAGCCATGGCGAGGGGAGTGTTTATCGCTCATTTCTAAAAACATGTGGCCCGTGCGACGCTGCAGATGTCTTCAAGGTCAACTAGTCAAATTTTACAGGACGGCTAGTAGTGAAACCAGAGCCACGCGCCCAGACTAATTGTTTCTACTGTAGTTTAGTACAAATATAGGTATATAGTTGAAGTTTCATCATAACCGATGATAAGTATCTTCTTTATTTTGATTTCATTCCTATTTTATCACTGATCATCATTATTATCCTAATCATATTATTCATAAAGGCTTATACTAGTTTAGAGCAATAGATTGTATTGAATTATGTCATATTTCTCTCTTACAATTTTCCACTATACTCTGTGTGACATTACTTATTAGTTATCATCCATTGTCTATGGATCTATATATTTAATCAAAATATTTGTTGCTTCCACTAATAAAAGATGGCTGTAAATTACAAAAAAGTGAATGGATTGATATGACTTTATTCATAATGTTCAGTTTATAGTAAATTATCAAATTGCGTTTTCGATTTTAATCTATCGGAAGTGTAAAAAAAGTGTCCTGCACTTATTCTCAATAACTAAGCTGTATGTCATTTAAGATCAGAAGTATGTCCATATATGGCCATAACTCCAACAATCGATTCAAGGTACAGAATATGAATTCGCTTTTTGTAAAGATTTCAAACAATAATAATGCTTCTATGCTTTATTTATGTGTCCTCCGTTGTGAATCAGACCGTGAATTGATACGAATCAATGATCTCTCACAACAGTCGTAAATCTGATGGTTTCCTACGGCAAAACAATGTGTAGCAGATAGATGATAAGAGAGAGAATGTGATAGATGGAAGAGCGAGAGAGAATGAGTTGCAAGGAATGGGAGAGGCAATGTGGATGGAGGAGAAATTAATACAAGATGAATTGAAATAATTGGTGAAAAAGTTTGTCGCAGTCTTAATTATTAGTAGTTTATGGATTGTTGTTGTGATTGTTAAGTGTGTTATTGTTTTTTGGATTCCAATATACATCAAAATCTGAAATTTGTATTTGGACTGGATGTGTCTAAATGATGAATTATGAATAGAGAGTGTTACAGTTGCCGTGCGTCAAATAGTTTCAAAAATGAAAGAACTTAACTCAAAAACACAAGAGCTAACTGACTAAACATTTATTATTTTAAAGTAATATTAAAATACGCAAATACTAATATAAAACTAACATTATTTTTCGAAATAGATTATATGGCCACACTACTTGTGAAAGAGGCCATCAACATTACAAAGAATATTAAAAATGTGTAACGTGTAAAAGAACGATGGAAAAAACATTATATTATATATTTAAAAAAATATATTTTTCTGGATAAATCAGAGAATTCACATTTCCAATATGACAAATTAGATACTGTATTGGGATGCGATTTCGCGAATAAATTAATCAATCAATCCACCTGATAAACACTTTAAAATTATTTAACCATTCCCAAGTTGAAATTACTTTTCAAATGTCTTCAAGGAGAAGTCAATGATTTACTTTCGCCACAGATTAAGAAATGTATGCTTTCGCTTTCGAAGGGAAAACAAAAGAAGAAGAGAAAGAAGAAGAAGAAGCAGGAGGAAAATTTATCATGACAAAATTACAATGAATGTGAAGGCGCAAAAGACTCAAGTCCAAAACTGCTCTCTTTAAGAAATTTTAATACCGTAATGTTATATTGTCCAAAACAAACAGGTTGATTTTAATGCTGAAAATTCAGATTTACCAAAATACTCCTCTCAGAAAATTAAAAAAAATGATTCCTTTTAACTTGAAGGTAATTTGAATTTGAAAGTTCACTCAAAACGAAACACTGAGAACCGTAAATAATATCGAATTTTGATGGAAACTTTCAAGTCGAAAAATACCATCTCGTTGCTATGGTAAACCAACAGTTAGACATTTCTACTGCAAGAAATGTCAGCATATTGTTAGGCCTGGCACAAATAGAAACGCACGTGACGTCACCAAGCCTGCGTTTCTATTTGCGCCAGACCTAATAAGATGCTGACATTTCTAGCAGCAGAAATGTCGAACAGCTCGTTTACCATAGCAACGAGATAGTATTTTTCGGTTTGAAAGTTTCCATCTAAATTCCATATTTCTTCGGTTTTCAGTGTTGAATTTCCAAATTGATTGCCTTCAAGTGAAAAAGAATGATTTTATTATTTTTTGTGTAGAGTATTTTGGTGAATCTAAATGTTTTGCATGTTTTGGACAAAATAGCATATTCAAAGTTTGTGCAAAATTTGTGAGAAGAGCAATTTTGGACCTGAGTCTATTGCGCCTTCACATTCATTGTAATTTTGTCATTATAAATTGAACTACAGAAACGGGACTTCTTGGATCTTCAAGTGAAGTCTTATAAGTTTGTTTTTTTAAAGTCACTCCACTTGAGCATTATCAAGCCTGAGGTTTTATTTACACAAAAACAAAGTTTTTACTTGTATTGTAACAAGACAAGTGTTGAATTTATTCAGCTGTAGGCGAAGAATGCAGATTGAAAAGTGTTATATCGCCTGGCAAATTTCGATTTGGTTGTTTGTCTTGTGCCTAAATAAACACGATGTGTGGATAATGCAGGATAGCTACATGAATAGCTTGCAGGTATAGCAAAGTCAATTAACTTGAACGTCATAAAAGTGTATGAGCAATTTATTTTCATGACAAGATTTAGTTCAACATGTTCAAGGTGTTCTTTTGCACTTGTTTTGTGTGAGAAATGTTCAATTTCATGACACGGACTTGTAGGCGCTTCGAAAGGCTTCGAGATCTGACAAGATAGAGGATGATGAGAGGAACCAAGAGGGAAGATAAAGGAGGGGGGAAGAAGAAATGAAAGAACAATAAAAAGAGAGAAAGAAGAAGCAGAAGTAGACGAGGAAGGAGTGAGATAGAAGAGGCAGAAGTTCAATAGGAAAGAGTGGTCGAAGAAGAAGGAAGAAAGAAGAAGAAGGGAATGGTGATGAAGGAAAAGAAGAAGAGAGGAGGAAGAAACGGAAGTAGTAGAAGAGGAATGAGTGGACGATGGAAAAGGAAGAAGGAAGAAACAGAAAGAGAAAACGAAGAAAAAGAAGAAAATGAAAAAGGATAAGAAGAAGAGAGGAGCAAAAATAGAAAAAGAAGAGGTAAATGTAGGAGTGAAACTAAGAAAGAAAATCAGAAGCAGAAAAATATGAAGAAGAAAAAGAGGAATGATACGAACAAAAGAGGAAGAAGAAGTAGAAATGGAAGAGGGAATAGAAGAGAAAGAAGTAGATGTGAAACAAGAAGGACGAGAGAAAAGAAGAAAAATAACAAGAAGAGGAAGAAGAAGAGAAGAAGAAGACAGGAGAAGAGCAAGAAGAAGAAGGAGAAGAAGAAGAAAAATAAGAGGGATGATCAAGGATTTGTGGGGGTGGGGGGGGGGGGGTAAAAAGAAGAAAAAACAATAAAAAGAGATTAAGAAGAAGCAGAAGTAGAATAGGAAAGAATAGTCAAAGCAGAAGGAAGAAAGAAGAAGTGAAAGAAGAAAAAAAGAAGAAGAGTATGATGATGAGGAAGAGAAAGAAATACTTATGAAGAAGAAAAGGAAGAAGAATAAGAAGAAGAACAAGGAGAAGAACAAGAAGAACAAGAAGAACAAGAAGACCAAGAAGAACAAGATGAACAAGAAGACCAAGAAGAACAAGATGAACAAGAAGAACAAGAAGAACAAGAAGAACAAGAAGAAGAAGAAGAAGAACAAGAAGAACAAGAACAAGAACAAAAACAAGAACAAGAACAAGAACAAGAACAAGAACAAGAACAAGAACAAGAACAAGAACAAGAACAAGAACAAGAACAAGAACAAGAACAAGAACAAGAACAAGAACAAGAACAAGAACAAGAACAAGAACAATAACAAGAACAAGAACAAGAACAAGAACAAGAACAAGAACAAGAACAAGAACAAGAACAAGAACAAGAACAAGAACAAGAACAAGAACAAGAACAAGAACAAGAACAAGAACAAGAACAAGAACAAGAACAAGAACAAGAACAAGAACAAGAACAAGAACAAGAACAAGAACAAGAACAACAACAACAACAACAACAACAACAACAAGAACAACAACAACAACAATAACAAGAACAACAACAACAACAACAACAGGAACAAGAACAAGAACAAGAACAAGAACAAGAACAAGAACAAGAACAAGAACAAGAACAAGAACAAGAACAAGAACAAGAACAAGAACAAGAACAAGAACAAGAACAAGAACAAGAACAAGAACAAGAACAAGAACAAGAACAAGAACAAGAACAAGAACAAGAACAAGAACAAGAACAAGAACAAGAACAAGAACAAGAACAAGAACAAGAACAAGAACAAGAACAAGAACAACAAGAACAACAAGAACAAGAACAAGAACAACAACAACAACAACAACAACAACAACAACAATATCAAGAACAAGAACAAGAACAACAAGAACAAGAACAAGAACAAGAACAACAAGAACAACAAGAACAAGAACAAGAACAACAACAACAACAACAACAACAACAACAACAATATCAAGAACAAGAACAAGAACAACAATAACAAGAACAAGAACAAGAACAACAAGAACAACAAGAACAACAAGAACAACAAGAACAACAACAACAACAACAACAAGAACAAGAACAAGAACAAGAACAAGAACAAGAACAAGAACAAGACCAAGAACAAGAACAAGAACGATAACGAGAACAAGAACAAGAACAAGGAGAAAAAGAAGGAAAAGAAGGAAAAATAAAAAGAGAAGCAGCATCAAATGAGACGGCCAAATAGATATAGGAGGTATAAAAACAGAAGGAGTGGTAAAGATTATGAAGAAAGAGGTGGAGGGGAAGGAGATGATAAATAGTAGTTGAAGGAGAAGAAGCAAGAATAAGTGTGTAAGAAAGAGTGAGTGATAGCGTGAGCGAGTCCAACAGAGAGAGAAAACGAGAGAGAAACTGATGAAGAACAGAGACAAGCGATCTCAGAAATGAGTGTGTGTGTGTAACATGTAGAAATTGGAAATGTGTTCAGAATATAATTTAAATTCAGATAAAATAAGCGAGCCGCAGTGAACACAGCCTGAGGCTGTTAGCTGATACAATTATTTTCAGTGTCTATAAATCTCCTAAAGTTAAACAAGAGATTTATCATTGTGTTAAATAAAATTCTTCCTATCATGCCTCTGACAGCTAGCTGAGCTACCAGAAATTGTAGCTGATTTGGCTACCTGTCTCTACCTCTACAACCAATCTCAATCTCATTAAAAACATGATACGCACACTTCTGTCAATTAGGTTTCAAGGATAAACCAACAGACACAATCATTGTTTTATACAGTAGCTTTTTCGGACTCGACCAACTTATGAGTATAATTCAATTCCAATTTGCTCCTACAGATTTCTATTGACGTTTGCAATTTTGCTTTTGCTTTCGATAATTTTTCTTTTTTTAGGATGAAGCCCACATAGGTCTGAGACCTGTGCGTGGGTAATGAGTTGGATGATGGTGATTGATGAATTGGACCTACAGTTTTAGGTGGGTTCCAAGCCACTGGATATTATATTCCTGTATAAGATATCCTGGGATTAGCCCAGAATATCAAATCCCTGATATAACATTCTAGAGAGATTCAGATATATTTCATTCTAGTATATGTGATATCCTGGGATCTCCACAGGGTTGATCATCCCAATATGAAATATCCTGGGATCTTCCTAGGATATATCATCCCAGTATGTGATATCCTGAAATCTCCCTGGGATATATCATCCCAGTATATAATATCCTGGGATCTCCCTGGGATATCATCCCAATATATAATATCCTGGGATCTCCCCAGGATATATCATCCCAGCATGTGATATTCTGGGATCTCCCCAGGATTGATCATCCCAATATGAAATATCCTGGGATCTCCCTGGGATATATCATCCCAGCATGTGATATTCTGGGATATCCCCAGGACTTATTATCCCAGTATGTGATATCCTGGGATCTCCCTGGGATATACCATCCCAGTATGTCATATCCTGGGGTATACCCAGGATATCATTTCCCATATGTAATATCCTTCAGAAATCCTAGTGACATTCCAATATCCCGGGATCTCTATGGGACATATGGGAAATGGTCTGGTTATCCGAAGGATATTTTGTGCTGTCCGTGTTTGTTGTATTTTTGTTTCATCCAATAATAATAGACCCAGAGTATAGACCGCCCTTTCCATTAGTCCAGTCATGCGCAATAAATCCAGAAATAATTTCTCCTACACCTATACCTGAATTTTCATGTCCGAATCATTTTCACCCGGTAAAAATAATAACTGTAAGAATATTTCATCATTAATACTACTTAATCAAACATATCCTCATGATGTTTCATCCCCACTATTAGCTGTATGGGTTGATTTCTCCCCACGATAGTATAACCCTTGCTTTGCCACTGAACTCAGGAGCAGACCCAGCAGGATAGTTGTCCGTTGAATGTTGTAGTGGGGGGGGGGGGAGGGGTTAACAAATAATAGTATTTTACTGATCTATTTTGTGTGATTGCCCCTCCTTCTTACACATTTTCCACTAAATTTCAAAGATTGTAATGAACAGTCAAGATCACCTTCCATCTGTGATCGCTTTTTTAACTCTTCTCACAATCCAAAAATTTTTCGACACTACTGGATGTCACTTACTTATAAATTAAAAATTCCACATTATATGCAATATATAACTAGTAGTTCTGTGAGCAGTAAACCTCACTCACTCAAAAAGGGATGACATTTTTGAAAAAAGCTGAAGAGCTTTTTCGAGTCGATTTTAATTCCGATTTTAATCTTTTATTGATGAAAGAAACTGTAAAAATCAATATTTGAAAAAAAACAAAGTTTTTTACGCTCCCTAGAAATCACCCCTTATACAAAGGGCACTCATACATTTTTAGCAGCTTTTAATATGTATAGATCTCCAATTATAAAAAACAGAAATTATTCATAAAAAATGATGAATTTATTTATTTTCTGTGATCCATCTTCCATTCCCGATTCTCACCAATTGAAATTGTGATTATTGTTTTATACTATCTTGTTCTTTTCAGCTGTAAATTCTTTAATCATGATATTGTCTGACCTAAAAAACATTTTTGAACATCTAAATACTAAAAATTGAATAAGACTACTTAAGTCTAATTGAGAGAATAAGTTAAATAACTTATGATTTATGAATTAAAATGGATTGATTAAGAAATTTGTGAATGACTTAATATAATGCAATTAGAAGTCGGTCACGTTATAATATAGCATGAATACATCACAATACTATATATGAGAAGGAAGCTAATATTGATAGAAATTCAGTTTCCACCCCATTTACTGTATATAAGGAGGAAGCTCATATTGATACAATTTCGCTATATTTAAAAAAAAATTGGCCGCCATATTGAATTTGAAAAAACAAAATATATGCATCGCTGTGCCTAGGAATAGGGATGATCGATATGAAAAATCATAACAATTGATCTGGGCGTTCGTCCATAATTGTGACAGACAGACAGAAAATTCCGAGCGTCTTAAAGGATAGACCTCACTCCATTCGGTCAAAAATATAATACAGTCGACTGTATTCGAATATCCTATACCTTACTAAACTTGATGATGCAAAATCAGAGGTGGCAAAACATTAGCAAAAGCCATTGGCATGCCTAGCAGCTCGTTTATCATGCAATGCCGTATTGATCATTATCCAATTAACAGCTATTGAATCTCAACTGCGGACAATTGCAGTATGGCTGTTCAATAAAGGTCGTGCTGGAGGCTGTTTCTCTCCAATTACGATTGAGGCGCTTCTAACTTACCTGTTAAAAACTAACCTAACAGAACCTAACCTAACCTACCTTAACGCATTGAACGCTCACTTAGTCCCAGACGCACAATTATTACCCCACGTTCATCAGCATGGGAAGGTTTTTCACACTATACAGCATCCGTTTCCACTCCCGTGAGAATTGGCGGGAAATCTTCTTATTAAATGGAGGGGACTATTCGTGAGAATTTGCGGGAATCTCTATTAACGCTGGTGCGTTGCAGTATTGAACACTTGTACTGCTGTCTTTCGAGAGGTGTAGGAACTATTACTTACAGCTGACCTTTGTATCTTGCAAAAGACAATTGAAGCAATAGTCACGAAGTACCATAATAGGGTACTTCAATAATACCGGGTACTTCTATTGGGGATACAGTTGCCGATTTACTAGAATCATTCATAGAGGTACACGAGGGCGCATCCAGAATTTTAGTTGTTTGTGGTGGGGGGGGGGGGGGGGATTGGCTTCCCCGAAGAGGGGTCTGAGATTCAGCTTTTCTACCAACCTCGCTTTTCACCAGTTTTGAAGCAATTTGACAGAAAAATTTGAATTTGGTACACATGTTCAGGTTAAAAGGCCCAAGACGAGTGGTTCAAGTTTCAATATCGACATTCTCATAGAGACCTCTATGGCTGCATCACTGGTGGTACGTACCAAACCTGAACAATCGTCCAGTCTTCATATTCAGGAAAAAGTTGGTTATCAATTTAATTTTTTTTCTTGATATTTTCATGAAAGTGATAAGCCCGTGGCATTGGAGTAAACAGTGCTCGACTCCAGTGTCGAGTACAGAGACAAGTGTTTACTGTTTGTGCAGCTTACTAATAGTTTTAAGTGATATTATTTGGGACTGTCAAATAACGAATTGGAATGTGTTTTGTAAGTGATTAGTTGCGCTTTTTATCATTAATTTCTACATAATTGTACAGTTTATTGGACTCTTGTTTCTCTTATTATTGATCAGAATGTAATTACTTATTCATTAATTCTTGTAAATAATTACTGAAAATAAGTATTAGCTTGTCATTTGTTGATCTGTTTTTCTCTATTAATTGAACTTGCAATTAATAGAGAAAAACAGATGAACAAATGATCAACAAATTAGTGTTTGTAAATAGACTAATTTGTGTAAATAAAGTGCAAGTGTGAACTCTAGTGTTGCCAGCCTTATTTCAGCTTTAGAACCCGTAACCATATAGTAAAACCTTGCTGGCTCAGTGGCTAGACCCATCATGACGAATGATCGAAGTTAGCAAGTCGCACCTGAACAGAATCATAGTCTCTGACGTAACATAACCAACTTTTTGGGGCAGTCGGGACCGACGTGCTCAACGTGTCCTTCAAAAATTTGACAGTGACACTCCTGTAAGTTATCACATATTTATGTCATAGAATTTCCTATTAAGGACTGAGACAGGAATCTTCTATATCACCAATCGTTATTCCCTCTATTTTTTTTTTCTTAATTTTTATCCCCATCCATCTCTTCATCTGATCCTTCTTGCTGACTTCTTCATCTTCTTCTTCCTCTACTTCATCTTCTGCTCCATCTTCCTCTCTTCTTCATCATCATCATCATAATCATCCCTATAATCATCATCATAATTTTAATCCCTATCCATCTATTCCAGCTTGTTCGAGATCATCCTCACATATCATCGAAACAATGGACCATCAATGTCCTCCTCCATACAAATTTTCACATCGTAGTTAGACCGTCTTCTTCTTATTCTTCTTCTACTTCTGCTCCTTCTTCTGCTCCTTCTTTCTCTCTTGTTGTTGTTGTTCTTCTTCTTCTTCTTTTTCTTCTTCTTCATCTTCTCCACCATTCTCTCCTTGCTTTTTCTTGTTCTTCTTGTTCTTTTTGTTCTTGTTCTTGTTCTTTTTCTTGTTCTTGTTCTTGTTCTTGTTCTTGTTCTTGTTCTTGTTCTTGTTCTTGTTCTTGTTCTTGTTCTTGTTCTTGTTCTTGTTCTTGTTCTTGTTCTTGTTCTTGTTCTTGTTCTTGTTCTTGTTCTTGTTCTTGTTCTTCTTCTTCTTCTTCTTCTTCTTTTTCTTCTTCTTGTTCTTCTTCTTTTTCTTCTTTTTCTTCTTCTTCTCCATTCTCTCCTTGCTTTTTTCTGTTTTCTCATTCTTCTTCTCCTTCTTCTCCTTCTTTTTCATCCTTGCTCCATCGTTCTCTCTTCTTCTACTGCTCCTTCTTTCTCACTCATTCTTCTTCTTCTTGTTTTTCGTCCTGTTGTAGGCGTGCAATAATGGCGGTGAGTTTCAGGCTATTTGCAATGTAATGGGCAGTATTGCTGCGGTGCACCCACTTGAAAAACAATGGGAAAATTAAGACATTAACCGCTGTTATTCGAAAAGTGGGTACTATTTACGCCTCTCTACTACTATAATGCATATAGAAGAATACGATAAGAAGATGTAGAAAAGAAGAAGAGAGAAAGAAGGAGTTGTAGAGAAAGAAGTATTTACGAACACGGAAGGAGTCATGATCCTGCCATCGAGATAGTATATTTTGTTATTGAAGTGGGAAGATTTCTTTGTGATGGTAATGAAATGTATATAATAATATTATATAGAACAGGTTTTATACAATTCAGGTATTGAAGGCAGTATGATAGTATGATAGCAGTAGTAGAAGTATACTGCTTCTTAAGTTCCCCTAAGCCTAGGCCTTCAATACCTGTATTGTATATAACTTGTTCAAGTGATTTAATTATATTCTGTTGCTGTTCGGATAGAAAAACACAAGGCCTGAGTTTATTTATTTAAATTTTATAATACAATGCACATAATAAAAGTCATGCAAAAAATGAAACATATTGAAATACAATAACTGTAATCCAAAATTATTATAGAAAAGTCAATCTATAAACAAAAAAATATACACTGCTATATGTGGAGATGGAAATACATGAGAAATGGAAAATAAATTATAGTTGGATTATTCATTTGAGATTGATTTTGTCGATCTTGTCGACCCCTATTTTCTATACAAAGTTATGTTCATTTAATTAAACTCTGTTTTGACAATGCTGTCTTGAAATCTCATTCCGGGATTTTAGGAAGATATTTACAAGTTAGTTTTGAAGTAACTGACAATTCAACAAACTGACAAATACACAGAAACAGAATTTATTAATTTATTGGCACTTTGAGATTAATAAATTCTGAAGAAATTTACTTCCGGAATAACATACGCTCTTGATACAGATACTTCAAGTAAATACAAAGTAATACAAATAATTTTCCATTATATTATTTATTTTATTTATTACATTCATTGTATTTATTTTATTCATTCTATTTATTTCATTCATTTTATTTTATTTTTTAGGTTAATACATTATTATTGATCAAACAAGAAGTTGGTGATTTAAATTTGTTCATAGAAATTGATATTAATATTTACCTTGTACAATATCTGAGTGTAGTAGTGGCAGAAGTAAGTAATGTAGGTCTAATAGAGCCAGAAAGACGGAAACTTGGCGGCTCTGGTAGCGCAGTTGGTTGGAGCGCTTGTCTGCGATAAGATAAAGCTCTGGCTGGCTTCGTTTCCTGCAACCTTGGGTTTGAATCTCATTCAAACATGAATGTTTCTCATCATCAACCTATTCACCTCATTACCCACGCATAAGCTTCCAGACTCATGTGGGCATCATCAGCAATTAAAAATAACTTATCTTTAATTTGACGCGTAACTGTATTTTCAACTCATTTTTAGAATTCCAAAATGATAAAATTGTAACACACATTGTGTGTGCTACCTTATAATTTCTATTCTTTATTCTTTATCAATAAACTACCAATTACTTCAATAAACTGCCAATATACATCAAAGAAATAATTCCAGTTAATACATTTAAAAGGAAAACAAAAATTTGATTGTTGGATAATGGAATTAATCACAGCGAACAATTAATGTCATAAATTGTTTTTCTGTAGCCTACAAAAAAGTCTGAATAATCTGGACTAATTTATCTAAATTACTAACTAGTAGCATGTAGTCTAAAAATATTATTATTGATTGTTATACTTCTCAATTTAATATTCAATAGATTAGTAACATGTAACTTTGTAAACTAATGTAATATTTTTTTTGAATGTTCTAATACCTTATAAAGAAATAGACAAAATAGTGGAATCCCGACACATATTTATATAGTGGGAACCACAAAATTCAGAGCTGCAATACTTTAGATTTAAGACTTTAATTTATTTTCTGAAATGTAAATTTTTTTTCTAAATTTATTGTATTTATTAATTTATTCAACTAACACAATCAATGTGAATACAATAGGCTATTGCCCAAAACTGCTTTTCACAAAATGTCTAATTAATTTAAAAAATTAATTAATTAATTAATTTTTAGCTTAATTTGTTTATTTTTGTTAGCTTATCAATTTATGTGGGCATCATCCGCAAAAAAAGCTAAGAAAATGATGTCAAGTAATTGATTGATTATCGTAGATTAGAAAGCTCTCTCATATATCTACAAGTATCGAATAACGTTTATGGCAAAAATATAACATGATAATCAGGAATCTTTTCGCTAGGAAGTGATATTAAGAAATATTAACCTTGTGCCTGTCAGATGAATCTGAGTTTGTAGAAGATATCTTCATTGGAGTCAAGCTGAATCGATTATCAACGTTATAATTTTCCGCTCTTCGTGTTCAATTTGCGCTGTCGCTAGCTGTGCACGCTCTAATCGCGGCTAATGCTAAAAATGCTAATCGAGCGAGTGAAGAGAACATCGTTTAGTCATCGTTTAGTGTTGGATCAGGCAGTGGGCGATTTCACAGCTATTGAATTGGTGACAGGGCAGCTGCTAGCTCATGTGACTAAAGACCTGATGCTGTTCTGCACCGCTGGGCGGATAAACTACATGAACTTAGTCAATAATTAATAGAGAGAAGGTGGAGGAAATGGAAAATTTAAACGAGAAAGAAAAAAATGATGATAGAGTGACAGTGTGGAGAGTGGGACAAATTTAGAGAGAAGTCTAAAACAGAAGGATGAAAATCAAATTTGCATGAGTAGAAACCAGTTAATAACTAATGGACAGAAGGTGAAGGAGATAAAAAATTCAAATGAGAAAGAGAATAAATTCTAATAGAGCGACAGTGTGGAGAGTGAAATAGGGAGAATTGTACAGAGAAGGATAAAAGGATAAGAGTCAAATTTGCATGAGTAGAACCCAGTCGATAATTAATAGACAGAAGGTGAAAAAAATGGAAAATTGAAATGAGAAAGAGAATAAAATTAACTATTATAGAGTAGCAGTGTGAAGAGGGAATAGGGACAAATGTAGAGAGAAGGATGAAATAGAAGGATAAAAATGTAGAGTGGATAGTGGAATTGGGACAAATTGAGAGAGAAGTCTGAAATAGAAGGATATAATCACAATTTGCATGGGTAGAACCCAGTCAATTATTAAAAGACAGAAGGTGAAGGAGATGGAAAATTAAAACGAAAAAGAGAAAAAATGATGATAGAGTGGATAGTGGAAAAAGGACAAATGTAGAGAGAAGGATGGAATAGAAGGCTAAAAATCACAATTCACTTGAGTAGAACCCAGTCAATAATTAATAAACAATAGTCTATTAATAGACAATAATTAATAGATAGAAGGGGGAGGAGATGGAAAGTTGAAATGAGAAAGAGAGAAAATGATAATAGAGCGACAGTGTGAAGAGTGGAATTGGAACAAATATGTAGAGAGAAGAGTAAAAATCACAGTTTGCATGAGTAGATTTCAGAAAGCCTAAACTTCTCAAAAAGAATCATTGATTCATTCATTTTGAGGAACTGGAAAATTAAGGGTAGTTATAGACTTATAGTAGGCTAGTAGTAAAAAAAATGGATTTTAGTAGTAGGCAATTGTTGGATGAAAGAAATAGTTTTGATATGGAATATTCTGTAGTAAGTCATGGAACTAAATTAAATTTAAAAAAACTAATAATGAAATATAAGTCATGAAATAATTCAACTCTGGCTGCAGAAGCGGATCTGGTAGTGAGGCATAGAGGTACGTGCCTACCCTGCCCCTCACTACGGGACCGATAAAAATACACTAGATATTATAGAAATAGAAAATCTAGAAATTGAAGATAGAAAGAATTTGTTTTCTTTTTCACTAGGATTATTTGACTAGATCAATATCACTTGGTAGTGAAATTAACAGAATGGTATTTCTGCTCTCTCATAATTATTCACACTGGAATAACATGCAGAACTTATTAAGTGAATTCAACGACTTGCAGTCAAATTTCCATTAAGAATAAGTAGAATTTTCTTACTCTGTAGGCCGAACGTTTTCGAATCTTTGAGATCCATTTTAAGAGGCCTCTGAAAATGTATCTCAAAGATTCGAAGACGTTCGGTCTACAGAGTAAGTAAATTCTATGTATTCTTAATGGAAATTTGTCTGCAAGTCGTTGAATTCACTTAATAAGTTAATATTAACAACGCAGTTCGTCATGGAACAAGAAATCCAGGAACCATACTTATATTGTTTCAATCATGTGGTGGACATCGGATACCATAATTTTAAGGACATTATATTGAATTTAACTTACTGTCATAATATATTATATCATCGTTGAAATTAATATAGCAATATCATTTTTATAAATAATTATTAACTTAATTTCTATCTTCAATATAAACACTGCTGTAAAATCACATCTTGGTGGTTTGGAACCAACCTAAAACTTTAGGTCCAACTTATCAATCATCATCATTCAACTCATTACCAACGCACAGGTCTTAGACTTATGTGGGCTTCATCTTCCGAAAAAAGTTAGTATTATTCTCATGCATTATTTCACTAGAGAAGAAACATTACCTAGAGAAAAAGGGAACAACTTGAAAGTTAAGAAGAAGTAAGTCAACTAAATTTATTATGCAAACTGCAGAGACTTTATTACTTATCATTTGCGTTTGTTTCAATTTGTAGATGTCGGACTGTGGTGGCTTATGGATGCGCGCACACTCAAGCTGCGTGCACGTGCCTTTTATCGTATGCTTTTCATGTCACTTTGAACCGGATGAAGCATTAAACTAAACATAAAACAGATAGAACATTCTTCGGCCACCCACTGATCTCAATATCACGAAGCTCTTTATACCTGCTAATGAGAGTGGCCGATGGTTGGTGAGGTGGGTGAGGATGAGGAGGAGGAGGAGGAGGATGAAAAGGATGAGGAGGAGGAGAAGGAGGAGGAGTAGAAGAAGGAGATAAAGAAGAAAAAAGCTTGAATCTGATGATGATAATGATGATGATGTTGTTGTTGATGATGATGATGATGATGATGATGATGATGATGATGATGATGATGATGATGATGCAGATGATTGAAAAGAAGAAGAAGAAAAAAAAGAAAAAAGAAGAAGAGCAAGAATAAGAAGAAAATGAAAATCAAGGAAGAGAATAAAGAATCAGTTCAAGAGGAAAGTATGGAAAAAGGAGAAATAGAAGAGGAGGTTGATGAGTTTTTTTAGGAGGATGAAGCCCACATAGGTCTGCCACCTGTGTGTGGGAATTGAGTTGAGAACTTTTAGGTGGGTTCCAATCCACCAGCAAGTGATTCTACTGCAGCGAATTGATTATTCATTGCTAGTCAATCCAATTGGTCACCCAATGAGTTCGTAGCTTATCTAATCTGACTGAGCTGCGACGGCTCGTTATTATCACTTTCGTAGTAGTGGGAGAAGGACGGGTGAGAGGAGAAAGAGGATGGTGAAGAAGAGGAAAAGGAGAAATTAGGAGTGACATGCGGAAGAAGGTGTTGTGAAGTGGGGTGGATAGGAATAAAGTGATATAGGGAAATCCAGACGTAAATAGAGAAGAATGAGAAAAAAACGAGTAAAGATTATTCTAGTCTCCACTGATTTATTACGTAACTTATTCAATATGAGATTTTTCTAGGTAATATGTATCGCATTTGATAAAAAAGTATTGTTGTATTATTTGGTCAATGGAAATTTAGATAAAATAATAAATATTTAAAATAATAATAATAATAATAAATATTTATTTAGCAAATCGTACATTGCCAGGTCTAGTAAGCCATATGGTAAACACTAATAAATATAACGAAGAAGATGTATTACATTACATAAAAAGTAATAATTGTTGGAATAAAATATAAACTTAATTGAAAAAGAAAAAAGGATGGAACATAACAACAGTACATAATTTATGTAGCGAAAAAGAGAGGTAATAAATAAATATGAATTATTGGGAAATAATAGATATAATGGACTCATAAAAATAGAAGAGAAAAATTAGAAGAAGGAGATGGAAGAGTGGTAAAAAGATGATTAAAACAGGGAGAAAATATAGATTATAATGATGTGTGGGGCGGGGGGTGATGAATAAGGTTATAAATGGTGATAAGATGAAAAAAGAGGATTTACAAGTAGGAGAACACTTGAGGATAATAGTATGATCAAGAGAAGGGGATACAAAGGAGAAATGGATGATGATGATGATGATGATGATAATGAGAGGAATTGAGTGATATGAGAGGAAACAAGAAGGAATAGAAGAAAAAATTAGTATAGAAGAAACAATGCAATAGAAGAAATAAATGGAATAAATGAAAAAATAGAATGAATAAGAAAGAAAAGGCTAGAGTAATAAAGAGCAATAGTTTGGACAATAATTGGAAGAAAAAATTGAGGAATAGACTTGGAAAATGAAGATGACGATAAGTCATAAGGAAAGGAAAATGATGTCGATGATGAATGAATCAAGAAAAATTAAGAATAAAAGAAGAGGAAAACGTAGTAAAAGGAAGTGGAAAAAAGAAGAAAATTTGTAGCATAGCAGAAGAAGCAAGAAGGAAGAGGAGAGAGTGGCATTGAGGAAGAGTAGAGACAAATAAAAAGGTGTAAAGAAAGAAGAATGGTTGTGAAGGGGGAGGAATTATAATAGAATAAAAAGTGTTAAAGCTTAACCTCAATCTAAATCCTTGATCCCAATTTCGTTTATCGTGTCAGATAATAATAATAATTTAGATGTTAATTGATCATAATTTGGAACAGAGTTGGCGCTCAAAAATGTCGCCTTCACTGACTTTATCACCCACCCAATGATAACGCCCAGCCTGCACTGAGGCGATACACTCAGCGAACACTTTTTTGGTTTTAGACTAACAACACCTACTAAGTAGTGGTAATAATGTCGGCTGAATTTCAAACTGGAAAAAAAACGTTTTTTATTTCAATTTTTATCTTAGGAGTGTCACGCTTTCCTTGTCGATTACAGTGATGCCTCGATTCTCTTTTGAGTCTTTGCCGAAGTTTGGAACGTGCTGCATGTTGCTTGTCAACTGGTTTCGGACACCAATAAGAAGAAGTAGATAGCAAAAAAAAATATGAAGAAAAAGTAGAAGAAAAAACCAGTAAGAGTAGAAGGAAAGGGAACGCAAAAGGAAAATATAGGGGGAAAGGAGAAGAAGGAGAAGAGTGGAGAAAAGTAATATTGTTATGAAGTTTTGGGGGGGGGGGGGAAGAATTGAAGGAGTCTTGTCTTGCTAATGGCTGACTTTGATCTTGAAACTCAAATTATTTGTGATGATTTCAAACATAATAATAAAATATAAAAATAAATTTATCAAGCTGCCGTTCCTTATCTTCTCCACAATCAAATCAAAATTTCGATAATCGATTTATTTTTTCCTGCAGTGACTCAAAAAAGTTCCTATTTTTGCACTAGCTGTACCAGTGCAGGAATAGTATATTACGTTACAAATGCAGGAAATGGTGTTTACTGTACGAGTATGATAAGTTAATGCACGAGACGAATTCCAGTGTGGTATTATCATATGAGTACAGTAAACATCTGAGTCACATACAATATTTTTTGTCATACTATTCTAAAATATAAAAATAATAAACTTCGAACAAGTACAACAAGCATCATCAAACATAACCTCAAAATCCATCACAGTGGTAAAATATTAAAACTTCTTCTGAGATCAGCTGTTTTTCCAGTGCGAAAAATTTAAGCGCAAAGTATTGTTTCTACACTCAAGAAACTTTTCGGTGAAAAAAATTTCGGTGCAGATAACACCACTTTTCACAAAGGCCAAAAGTATTGTTTCTGCACTCAAGAAACTTTTCAGTGCAGAAAACCCCCACTTTTCACTCCAGTTACACAAATAGCTATTTTAATTCTTGTATATTACGTCTTGGTGACTCCAGTTAAGGAGTATAAGACAAGTCAGATATCAATAATACAACCTTATTCACTAGTTACCATAATATTATTATCAATTAGTTGAGTTGAGGCTTGATTTCGATTTGAAAGGAACACTATAAAAAGTGGTACACTCTTGTACACTACAAAAAGCTTCAACTATATATTTTTTAAATTGTTTTTTGAATATTTCTGTACTTTTGAGACTTTAAAACTTGCTGTAGAGCTTTTCTACCAATATAACTTGGTTTTTGTATGTGAACCAAACCCCTAGCTAAACCGAACGATTCTTTCATATTGACACCAAATCAAATTAACTCCAATCAAATTATATTAAATTACTACATAGTCTATATTATAATGTTTTATTTATTATTTAATTTTTTTTATTTTTTATTGCCAAATAAAATGAATATTATTACAAATAAAAATAATAATTAAAAATACAATAGATTTTGGCGTGACTGGAAAAAGAAGCCTTGAGCTCCAGCCACGAGTTCTAAAATAATAAATACATTTTTGAATATAACAACAGCAGTACAAATGAAACAATTCTATTATTGTTCAATTATTCATCAATAGTTCAATTCATTCAATGGTAAATATATTGTAAGACTAAGCAACGTAATTCTCAATCGTTTGACTTGACCCACAAAGAATTAGAAATGATGAATTCATGTTGAAAGGAATTCATTCTGATAATAAACCAGAGATGATTTTGAATGTTATAATCATAAAAAATCAGAGATGATTTAGACGGAAATTGTTAGCTTTGTAACTTTGATCCTGAAGAATAAAACACTCCTGATGAAGCGATGGGAACCGTTAAATTTTGAGTATATCCAGGATTATAGTAATGTCTCAATTATTACGGATTTAGAAAGCTTCGAACCGCCTCTTTTTCTAACAGTCTGAGAAATTTATATGATTTTGGGTTTCTTTTTGTTTATAACATCAATTTTCATGTTCCAAATACATCATTTGTGAGCTTCCTGTTTATCTTTCTCTTCTCTTAAACACACACACAATATAGCCTACTCAATCTATCTTTTTCTCTTTCTTTAATTCTCTATCTTCTTTTTTCTTTCTATCTTTCATGATTATATGACACCATTCCCAATCTTCAATGACCAGCTGACATTTGAATGATGTTTTTTGAACTGTTTAAACAAACGAGATTTAAGCAAATAATGATATTCAACTCAACTGTCATACTAAATTCAATTAAAGAGAGTTTAAATAGAGTAATTTGGCTTTGAACGGCTTCCACTATAAAGTCTCAATTCAATTAGGTATTTCCGCATGTCAATTTAGGAACGCCTTATTGCGTTTTTGTGAGAAATCGGTGATGATGGTCGTAAAAAACCGAATTTTATTAGAATTGGTTGAGCCTGCCTCTTGAGACAAAATATTCTCCATTTATTTCATATTTCAAGGTTGGATGGGTGATGTTTATAACACATACATAAACATATAAGCTTTTAAGAGTCTTGAGATTTATGGAAACCGTCATGCACCAAAAATAAGGTCGTAGAAAATTGGACATAATTTGAGAATATTTCCAAAGTTATTTTCACTTAATTTCGGTGTGTTTCCAGCTGGAGCTGTCATCACTATCATAGCTTGACAATAAATTCGGCAATAAACTTAAATTTTTAAACTTTCTTACACTCATCTTTTGTCGGATTGAATTAGGTTGAGAAGATTGTACATATTTTCCTGACCAGGAACTTTTAAGCATCAGTGAGACTGAAAATTCAAATCAAAAATTGCTTTTCTCCAAATTTAAGTTTGAGCAATTGTACTTTTTCTGCAGAGAAATAAATTATTATTATTATTATTATTAGACGTAAAACTCCCAAAGTGGAAGACGCTGAGTAAAGATAGTTCATTTGTTGGACTTTTCTTCTTGTTTGCCCACCAGCTTTTCATTTTTTGTGCGAATTCCGCTTTTCTCTCTTCACTCCATTTTGTTCCAACTCTTGGAGGTTTTATCTCTGGTATAACTTCCCATTTATAAAGTTTTATTCTGAAGGTTTTTCTATTGTAAATTTCTATGTTGGTTATTTTGGCCAGTACTAGGTCTTTTTAACATTTTGTATCCATTCTTCTCCATTAACAAGTGACGCTACATAGTTTACAATTCGTTTTGTTAGTCTACTGTCTGGAAGCCTCTTGATGTGACCATATAATTTAAGGCGTCTTTTCCTCATATCTGTCTCCATATTAGAATATTCTTCAACTTTAGACGTTCTCTGTAATCTATATCCGTTTTCGGTACGCCGTGGTCCAGGGATTTTCCTAACTACTTTAGATTTTCCATAATCCATTTTCCTGTTTAGGGACAGGGTCTCGCTGGCATATGAAGTTGCTGGTTTAATCACTGTATTGTAATGTCAAATTTTTGTATGAAGAGATAAGCATTTTTTATTATGATAATAAATTATAAGCCGAGTGGGTTAGGTGCTGGCTTGATAATCCAAATAAGGTTTCTGGTTCGATTTCAGTTCTGACCGAAAGATTTTACCTCGGACCACTTCCGTGTTTCGGTGGACACGTGAGCCAGCCAGGTCACTCGATATTATTATTATTTTTTTATTATAGATATATTGCACCATCTCTAGGCTTTTACGAAATTTCTGTATCTTTCTTGTTGTGAATATTTAACGAAGATAACTTCTCCTAGATATTTAAATTACGGGACCCTGTTTATTGTATGATATTATCATTATTATTATTATTATTATTATTATTATTATTATTATTATTATTATTATTATTATCATTATTATTATTATTATTATTATTATTATTATTATTATTATTATTATTATTATTATTATTATTATTATTATTATTATCATTATTATTATTATTATTATTATTATTATTATTATTATTATTATTATTATTATTATTATTATTATTATTATTATTATTATTTAGATTATTTAAATAATTTAATTTCTGTTATGCTCCAAGGCAAGCAGCAATGGGTGAAGGTGGCTAACTATATAATCACCATACTACAGACAAAGAAGAGAGATCTTGATGCAGCAGGGTAGCTTGAATAAGCTAAAGGAATGAGAGGCCGTTCTGAAGTAATGTGATAAACAGTTCCAGGCGGTCTCTAGGTTTGGAGGTGGTTTTAGCCAATAGTTCATGCTCATGTACATGTCAAAATGGCAAAACGCCTTAATAAAAGAAATTAAAAAAAAAATTATTATTTAGATACTATTTTGAAAACCGTTACCGACAAATAATTGAAATCAGATACAACACAAGACACTCACAATGTAGAACATCAGAATATTACACAGAGATGGGAAAAGCTGTACCAGAATACTTTGTACCACATATCCTCAACAACATCCCTAACCACCTAAGAAATCTCAACACATATGCCGATGCAAAAAGAGAAATCAAATGCTATTATATATCGAATCAATAAGACGCCTCATTATTATTATTATTATTTTTATTATTATTATTATTATTATTATTATTATTATTATTATTATTATTATTATTATTATTATTATTATTATTATTATTATTATTATTATTATTATTATTATTATTATTATTATTATTATTATTATTATTATTATTATTATTATTATTGTTCGTGTGAGGTGATTTTCAATTACTCACCAAACGTTTTTCAAGACCATGTGATCCGAACCGGAGGAGTCATACGTGACCAGTATTGTTGTTTAGTACGGTTGCAGCACGGCATAAACAACCTAATGAACCAGTTCAGCACGCTGAATATGAAACACTATGCTTTTAATAATATGTATGTCATATAATATGTCTTATCATCATGGTATCAAGACGAATTTCGCAAATTTGCAGCAACGTTGCAAAGGCTCCTTCATTTACTTGACCCGCATAGTTGCCTCTTGACCTGTATGCATGAGGCCAGAAATAAAACTACTGCTGAAGTCCTTCTTATTCTACTAGCGCTCACATCAAAGCAGCCGAAAAGTTTTCGCATACATTTCACAAATATCACTCATTTTGCATTCATTGAACATTTTATTCACTTGAATATTATTCAAACATATTCATGCTTGAACTAGTTTTTACCAGAATGCCTTATACTTTCAATAGAGCCTGTTAGTAGACTAGATTCACTCTCTCTATCTTGTAATCACTCTTTCCCTTCCTCTTGTTCTTCTACTAATCTTTTTCTTCTTCTCTTGAATTTTACGTTTCTCGCTCCTCCTCTTCTCTCACCGTGTATTTCATCCTCTTCATTAACTTCAATAATTCATTCCACTTCATTAATTATCAATATCCTTCAATATCTCAATATCCTTCTTTTCTATCCTTATCCTTATTCTGCTTTTCATCTACTCTCTTTTAATGATCTCTACCACCAAATTTCTCTCAACATTCTCATTCATTTCTTCTTCTTTTTATATTTATCTTTTTTTTATTATTCAATTATACATATTTATTTTTTACTCATTCAGTTATTACTTCACAGCTTCTGATTCTATTCTCACTCAGAAATTTTTTTTCCAATCAACCTCTTTTTCTTTACTCCATCATCACTTTCCTTTCTCCCTTTTTCATCTTACTCTTACTTTGTCTACTCTCCTTACTCCTCCAACAACTCCTACACTTTCTCCTAATATATATTCTCCTCCTTTCACACCTACTACTCTCCTTCCTTTTCTTCTTGTTCTTCATTCTTTTCTCACTACGCTCCTACCATTTCACTATTTTTTTGTCATCATCATCATCATCATCTTCTCTTTGATCCTTTTTCCCCTTCACCTCCTCCTTCTTCTCATTATATTTTCTTCTTCTTCTCCTTGTCATTATTACTTCTTCTTCTCCTTCTTCTTCTTCTTCTGCTCCTTTTCCTTCTTTTTCTTGTTGTTCTTGTTCTTCGTGATCTTCTTGTTCTTCTTGTTTGTTCTTCTAGTTCTTCTTGTTCTTCTTGTTCTTCTTGTTCTTCTTGTTCTTCTTGTTCTTCTTGTTCTTCTTGTTCTTCTTGTTCTTCTTGTTCTTCTTGTTCTTCTTGTTCTTCTTGTTCTTCTTGTTCTTCTTGTTCTTCTTGTTCTTCTTGTTCTTCTTTTTTTCTTGTTTTTCTTGTTCTTCTTGTTTTTCTTCTTTTTCGTGTTCTTCTTGTTCTTCTTATTATACTTGTTCCACTTGTTCTTCTTGTTCTTCTTGTTCTTCTTGTTCTTCTTGTTCTTCTTGTTCTTCTTGTTCTTCTTGTTCTTCTTGTTCTTCTTGTTCTTCTTGTTCTTCTTGTTCTTCTTGTTCTTCTTGCTCTTCTTGTTCTACATGTTCCACTTGTTTCACTTGTTCTTCTTATTCTTCTTGTTCTTGTTCTTGTTCTTCTTCTTCTTCTTCTTCTTCTTCTTCTTCTTCTTCTTCTTCTTCTTCTTCTTCTTCTTCTTCTCTATCTCCTTCTTCTTCTACTTCTCCCCCTTCTTCTCCTTCCTTCTGCTCCTTCTCCTCCTCCTCCTTCTCCTCCTTCTGCTCCTTCTCCTCCTCCTCCTTCTCCTCCTTCTGCTCCTTCTCGTCCTTCTCGTCCTTCTCCTCCTTCTCCTCCATCTCGTCCTTCTCCTCCTTCTCCACCTTCTCCACCTTCTCCTCCTTCTCCTCCTTCTCCTCTTTCTCCTCCTTCTCCTCCTTCTCCTCCTTTTCCTCCTTCTCTTCCTTCTCCTTTTACTCCTCCTCCTCCTTCTTCTCCTCCTTCTCCTCTTTCTCCTCCTTCTACTTTTACTCCTCCTTCTCCTTTTTCTCCTTTATGTTCTTTTTGCTCTTTCTGTTCTTTTTCTTCTTCTTTTACTCTTTATGCTTCTTTTTCTTTTTCTTCTTCCTATTCCACTACTTCTCCTTCTTCCTCTACTTCTTTGTCTTCTTTCCTCTTCTCCAACATTCTCTCCGTTGTTTTTTCTTCCGATAATCTAGCTCCATAGCTGCTACGTACACATGCTTTACAAATAATCGAACGTAAATACGCTATTTTTATTAACTGTCACATTTCTATACGGCCAGTTGTTTGCAATTTCAAATATTCTCTATTCAATTGAACCTTACTTCTCAAGGGTCACAGTCAGTGCTGCATTTAGAGAGTGCTAAATATTCAGCGAGAAATAGATACGGCGTGCCCGGGTCCACTTAGCGGGCACTTAAGTGCTGTTTGAGAGAGTGACGCCCAAGTACGGGCACGCTTTTATCCCATACTAACTTGGATTCCGTAGAAATAGTCTAAACACAAGAAGCTTTACCATCGTCTGGCCAAGTACATTCAAATTCTTTGCAAATTGTAGATCTGCATATTTGCGCGCCTCAAATACCGTTCTCCCTGTAAAACATTAGCATTAACGTTTTAAAAACATTACTTTTAACGTTTGTTGCTAAGTGAAACTCACACTCACCCACAATTATCCAATTATTCTGCAAATAGCATTCTGCTACTCCGTACGGTACTTCTCATTTCAAACCAATAGTCCACATCAGACGCTACTGAAAACCGTACATTAAAATTAAAAATATTTTATCATCCATCTTGGTAGTATTGCCATAATATACTACTGCCATAGATAACGTTTACTCCCGACCCAAAAGATAAGCTAGAATAAGGTCTTTTAAAAACTGGCATCCCACATTTACGATTCTCATTTCGAAAGTTTAAAAGGATGTAAACTCCATAAGTTGGAGCTGTTCTGCGGAATAATATTGTGAACATGTTCAATTCACGGCTCAAAATTTCTTCTTTTCGTATGTTTTGTTTGGTAATTTGATTTTATTGACATTAATGTACAATTTTTTTTCAAAAGGAAATAATAATAATAACAAGCGTATGGTTTTTAATGGTGGGGAGACCCTTACTGGTAGTTCCACCTTGCCGTTTGTGCCATATTACGGGGAACATGGTGGACCTATGATTTTAGGTGGGTTCCGAACCACCGGGTAAGTGATATAAAGCTTGTAACATCAAGTCATTGAAGCACGGTCACCCATCCAAGCGCAGTCTTGAGGTCAGAACAGCTCCAACGTATGGAGTTTACATCCATTTAAAAGGAAATAGATAATATTTTTTCTCAAGTGAAAATTAATTGTGAAACTATTTCTTCTAGACATAACCTTTATTTGGACATTTCTGTATTGAAATTTAGAAGAGGAAGCAGTTTTGGGCTGAGAAGACTGTTGCTTCCCCTTCATTCTACTGCAATGTGATGATGTACATAATAGATGATACATAAGTAAATAAATACGTTTGTTCGTGTATAATAGAGTGCTATTATGTGGCTTTGAAGGTAATATAAAGTTATTCATCAATATTTTGAATCAGTTTAATACATGCATCAATCTGAGTTATATAATATGATTCATTTCTTGATCATCATTCTAAAAAATAACATCGGAAGGTTGAGAAATTTCTGGTATATAGCATCAAAAATTCCTCCCTTTTAAATTCACAATATATTAAAATATTGTAATTGTATTTCTCAAGTTTTATTTTTCAAGATTGAATTATTTTTAATATTTTTACATAAAATCATTTCAATACAAATATTGGGCTTTATTGTTTCTAGAAATATGTATATTGCAGTGACTGAAATTTTGTATATATTTTTTCCTGTAGCCTACATCTTTGAATTTCCCATTCAAATTGGAAAACGCTTAGTACATGTTTATGAGGAAGGCTGAACTAATAATTTATTACATTTAATATTTTTTCGGTTTTCCCAATATTTCTTCATTCTAAGAGACAGCGCCTCTCTTCTTTCCTGTGAGAATTCCACCTTTTTTCTATTATTTTTATTATTATTATTATTACTATTATTATTATTATTGTTATTATTATTTCTATTATTATTATCATAATTATTATTATTATTATTATTATTATTATTATTATTATTATTATTATTAGACGTAAAACTCCCAAAGTGGAAGACGCTGAGTAAAGTTAGTGTTCATTTGTTGGACTTTTTTTCTTGTTTGCTCACCAGCTTTTCATTTTTTGTGCGAATTCAGCTTTTCTCTCTTCACTCCATTTTTTTTCAACTCTTGGAGGTTTTGTATCTGGTATAACTTCCCATTTATAAAGTTTTATTCTGAAGTCTTTTCTATTGTAAATTATTACAAGTAAGTATTATTATTTTTACTATTATTAATATTATCAAATATTATTATTATTATTTTTATAATTTTCTGTTGCTGATTATGGGAGAAATTGCATAAGCTGAGAGTGATATGAGGTCGATCGAAATGATCAATCATATGCCCCCGTGGCTGCGGTCGGAAGGGTGCCCGGCTGCTCCAATCGATCAATTTCTCTATCACCCGTTGATTCGGAACCCACCTAAAAATATAAGTTCATCATTAAATAATCATTCACCTTATCTCCCACGCATAAGTGTCAGACTCGTGAAATTATTTACGAAATTAAATTGTAAAGTAAAACTGGATAAAAGGTGTGTGCTAAACATTCCTCAATAATGGGCCTCCCAGTTGAATTACACTTTAAGAGCTTAAAAATACGTTTTTAATCGGTTGGGAGTCGGCTCATTCATTGAAGTTAACTGCCATCATTTACAGCAATGAAATGAGATTGGAAATCGTTCATATTTCGATATTAGTCGTTAAAAAATAACAATTTTAACAAACAAGCTCTCAGTTCGGTAGCGTGGAAAATCGTGAAGTCTGTTCTAAACTACTATTTAATTATTATTTCTGTGTTCGACAGCACATTAATTCCATCACTTTTGATAGTTAATTCGACTGTTTTTCAATCAACAACCTACAACATTTTTGTCGTAAACTTTTATGCGTTACATGATTGTTACAGAGAAAAATTTTTCCGTCTTTTTTATAGTCCACACTAGAGGTGTGAATTGGTTTCTTCTACTTTTGAACGTTTTTCTGCCATCCTCAATCTCTTCTTGCTGTTTCTTTTTATCATCTTCTTCTTTCTACCTAGTCGTACATCAAATTTCTGAACATTCTTTCTCCTCCCCCTCCATCATCTTTTTCATATTCTTCATCTTCTCCTTTCACTTCTCGTTCTTCTTTGTCTCTTCTTTTTTTCTTCTTTTCTTTTCTTCTTCTTCCTTTTTCTTCTTTCTTTTTTTTCTTTTTCTTTTCCTTTTTCTTCTTCTTCCATTTTCTTTTTTCTTCTTCTTCATCATCTTCTTCTTCTTTCTCTTCTTTTTCTTCTTCTCCTCCTTCTTCTTCTTCTTCTTCTTCTCCTTCTTCTCCTCTTCCTTCTCCTTCTTCTTTTTATTATCTTCTTCTTTCTACCTAGTCGTTCATCAAATCTCTGAGCATTCTTTCTCCTCCCCTTCCATCATCTTTTTCATATTCTTCATCTTCTCCTTTAACTTCTTCTTCTTTGTCTCTTCTTTTTTTCTTCTTTTCTTTTCTTCTTCTTCCTTTTTCTTCTTTTCCTTTTCCTTTTTCTTCTTCTTCCATTTTCTTCTTTCTTTTTCTTCATCATCTTCTTCTTCTTATTTTTCTTCTTCTCCTCCTCCTTCTCCTCCTTCTTCTTCTTCTCCTTCTTCTCCTCTTCCTTCTCCTTCTTCTTTTTATCATCTTCTTCTTCCTACCTAGTCGTTCATCAAATCTCTGAGCATTCTTTCTCCTCCCCCTCCATCATCTTTTTCATATTCTTCATCTTCTCCTTTCACTTCTCCTTCTTCTTTGTCTACTTCTTTGTCTCTTCTTTTTTTTCTTCTTATTCTTCTTTTCTTCTTCTTCCTTTTTCTTTTCTTTTTTTTCTTTTCCTTTTTCTTCTTCTTCCATTTTCTTCTTTCTTTTTCTTCATTATCTTCTTCTTCTTCTTTTTCTTCTTCTCCTCCTCCTCCTCCTCCTTCTTCTTCTCCTTCTTCTTCTCCTTCTTCTCCTTCTTCTCCTCCTCCTACTTCTTCTTCTTCTCTTTTCTCTTTCGCTTCTTGCCTTACTACTTTTTCGTCATTTTCTACTTATTCCCATTCATATTCCTCTTTTTTACATTCTCAATCTTCTTTCGTCTCTTACCTTTCTTCTCCTTATTATTTTTCCTCTTCTATTTTATTTTTTCCTCCTGTTTCAACTTTCTCTACTTCCTACTTTCCCACCTTTTTCTAGATTTCTATCTCCTTTTTATTCTTCTTCTCCTTCTACTCCTTGTCCTCTATCCCTACCTCCTTCATTACCTTTATTTTCTTCCTCTGGTTCTTCATATATTTCTTATTCTTCTCCGTTTCTTCCTCCTTTGTTATTTTTATACTTGTTCTCCTTCACCTCCTACTTCTTCTTTCCACTTTTCTAACTTTTTTTACATCACCACTCTCTGTTCATCTTCTTCTCTTCCTCCTTCTTTGTCATTTTTTCTCCTCCTTCTCCTTCGTCTCCTCAAGCTCTTCTTCATTATCATTCTCTACCTTTACCTGCCCATTTTCTACTCCTCCCCCTTATACTTATTTCTGTTATATTATTCTTGTAGTGCTCTTCCTCTCCTCCTTTTGTTTTTGTTCATTGTTTTCTTCTTCATGTTCTTCTTCTTTTCCTCCTTTATCTTCTTTTCTTTTCTTCTTCTCTTTCCTCTTCTGCATCACCTCAACCACCCTCTTTACATTCTATATCTTGTTCGTAGTATTAGTAAGGCAACTAAAAAATACTGACAAATTTTTCATCAAACTAAACAAGCATACCCGACTCACTAGTTTGGGTTAGCTTAGTCCAAACATAATCATAGCTGCAGGGTCGTCTTGTCTTTTGAGGGGGGCAGTCCCCCCCCCCCATTTTCCCCTCCCCCCTTCTGGACCACACAACTCGATCAGAGCAACAGCAGGGCCACCTTTTTCTGTTGTTTTACAACTTATCAATTTGTATCATTATTGAGAATTAATAACACTGTTGTAGAATGTTGATGGCTTCAAATTGAATCTACGTTTTAACGATTTCAATCCATTTCCAGCTCATCAACACGAATTTAAAATACTTCATAACGCATGATTGCCAACATTCACTTCAAGCTGATCATCCTTATTTAATTTTTTATGGTCCACTTGGAAAAACGAACATCCCAATTTCAATTTTGTTTCTCTTTTTAGAAGTTGTATGAAAATACAATCTGATTTTGATTGTAATGTATGCGCAATACAAAATAAATATGCAATCATTTCAGAGATGATTTTCATGGCATTTTTTTTTTTTATTGCGGATGATGCCCACATGAGTCTGGAGAATTGTGCGTGGGTAATGAGGTGAATGATGAGAAACATCGATGGCTGAAGGAAACGAAGCCAGCCTGAGTCTTATCTTATCACAGACAAGCGTTCCAATCATTTTGGTGAGAAATAAAGAATTGAATAAAAAAAAATTGAAAAATCAACTTCGCTACCAGAGCCGCGGTTAGCTAGATATAGCCCATAAAATAGATCATAATTATTTATATTGTTTAATATATTCATATTCATGTGTAGATGACGTATGACAACAGGTAAAAATTGTAGGTGATGAAATAGGATAATAAGTATAGCGAATAGCAAATAATATAGTGAATTGTAAATATTGTTCAGTTTATTATACAGTATAGGAATTCAGAAATATCAATTTTGATTTTGTTCAAGTACCAATCATTACCTAAAATGAGAAATATTCATTCTTTAAAGGATGACAATAAACCTGAATTTCAATAGTATTATTGTAGTTAAAATTTATCGTCATGAATTTTGTAAAATTATGTGAAACAACAGAAATTAGATCTGATATCCGTTTAAAAAATATGGGTGTTGGTAAGTGATAGCCGTGAGCCGTAGCAGGTATCTGTTTAATATGATAGAGATAAGCTGCGTTCTCCTGGGCACTCTTCGTAAGGGTGACCGATTAGATTGACCAGCAAAAAGACACTGTTCTCTGCTGTTGCCCAATTCAATTGAATCTGGACTTTTAGAATGTATAATAGCTTATCTACAATTAAAATTTTAGAACCCACCTAAAACTTTAGGTCCAGCTCATCAATCACTATCATCCAACTCATTACCCACGCACAGGTCTCAGACCTATGTGGGTTTCATCCTGCAACAAAAAAAAGTGTCAAAATAATTACTATGAATAATGGAAATTTTGTTCTGCTAAGTTCTCAATATTTTTATTTCATGTGAAATTGAGCACATATTTCTCTTTTTCTTGTCTAGCAAATTATCACATCAAACTGCAGTCAGGACTGTTTGAAATATCTCAATTATTCAGCATTTCAATCGCTACCTATTGAGTGGCGGATAATAGATTGGGAGTCGTTGAATGTATTATAGATGCAAAATAACTATTATGGTAGTTGATGCAATAAAGCCTGCCATTACTGCACTGCAACTCGAATTATTCCCAATAAATAATAAGTTTGATTGCTTAAATGATGGGAGTCATTGCTGACAGCTAGTGAGCTGAAAGTCATAAGCTTCACTTTACACAGCGGTTTGCATTCAATTGACTATCATTCTTCACCAATGATCAGCAATCATTTTGCTAGGCTTCCAAAGGTGTGAAGTGTAATATAAAAATTATCATAACTGTCTAGTGCATTGCTGCTTCGGGAGTATCATTTTTTTTTATTGCAGATGATGCTCTCATGAGTTTGAAAACTTGTGCGTGGGTATTGAGGTGAATGGGTGAATGATGAGAGACATCCATGGCTGAATGAGATTCGAACCCAAGGCTGCAGGAAACGAAGACAGCTAGAGCCTCATCTCAGACAAGCGCTCCAACTAACTGCGCTACCGGAACCGCCACATACCACATCTTCAATGACTGTAGGCTACCATTGTTCTTATTATTTGTAATATTCTCATCATTATTCTCAAACCCAAGCATTATTCAACTACATAGATTAGTGATTCTAAAACCAATAAATTATAAACTATTTTGAAGACTATCACAATTATTATTGAATTATAATATCACCTAACAAAAATATGAACTGTATATACTTATAATATAAACTTGAAAAAAACACTTTTAAATGGAAACTAACTCACGATCTTCAACATCATAATGTATATACTTATGTTTTCAAAAGTATCAAAATGTCTATTAATGTTAATCTAGTTATATTATTATTCGTCTTCTATCAACTTGATGTTGTACATATTATTTATTTTTCTTTTCTTCCTTATCAATTGCTTTCTGTTAACTTCTAATTATTTTCAATTACTTTTTTTCTTATAGCTTTAAATGTCTTTGTTATTATTCCAGTGAGCTCTACCTTTACTATGTTCTTTTTTTTATTATTTGTGGCCCTCATCGACAAGAGCAGTCCTAGTCTCAATGGTACAAACTCGGATTTATCTGATTTTTATTCAACACTTTTCCGTATCCTTTCCCACGTAAAGTAAGAACGTATGCAAAATACAATTCTCAATATTTTGCAAAATGTAATGATCGTCTGCAAGCTGGGGCCGTAGGCAAAAAATAGTATTTTTAACAGATGTATTATTTTGTGGTTACAGCAAAATCTCAAGTAATTTTAATAATTTGACAGCTCTGGTACAGCGAACACATAAGACCTTGGTCTTATGTGTTCGTTGCTCTGGTAGCGCAGTTGGTTGGAGTGCTTCTGTGATGTGATCACAAATTTTCTGGCTGGCCTCATTTCCTGCATTGTGACATGGATGTTACTCATCGTTCACCCAGTCACCTTATTACCCACGCACAAGTTTTCAGACTAATGTGGGCTTCATCAGCAATAAAACTTTTTTTAATTAAATTTCAAACTTTTAGATTAAAATATCATTGTAATCTTCAAATTATTATCATCCATTTATTTATCAAGACATAAATACGCTTAATGTAGGATACAACAGGCAACCCCTTACAACTGATTTCTAAGTTCTAATTGAAGAGTCAAGATCATTACGACTGCATTTCAATGAAAAAATCACTCTGAGACACAGTTACCCATTATTGTAATTAAAGAATATAAATTTGAAAATACTCTTTGTGAAAAGCACTAGAACAGTCCATGTAATGAAAGAGTAATGAAATAGATTATAATGAAAAAGTTGAAATAGTTTTGAATTTTCATTTAAATTTTGCAACAGGCTCCATCAACCTTCCTCTTGTTTTTCTTTCAATAATTTTAAGTGATCTCTCAACATCACAAACAAGTTACGCATCTGATTACAGAGATTTAAGACGGGAGAATAAAGATTTGCCTTTGGTGTAACCTCTAATCTGTGAACAGAAGTATATTCCAGACCTAAGCCGGCTATTAGACATCAATGTGAGTCATTAATAAACCGATACTGACAGTAACACTATACTGTTTAAAATCATCCAAGAATTTACGAAGATTTCAATCCGAGCGAAAAGAGATTTCGAGAGTTACTTAATCTTAGTTTAGATTTCGAGAGCTTACCGCCTCTGTCCGCCACTTAATCTTGGTTTAGGATTTATGAAGGTGATGGGTATGGGCGAAGGGGGAGGAGTTACCACACACCATGACCGCAATTGAGCACCTACCATCAAGTAGCCTTATCTTAGCACGTGTTCAATGATCTTCGAGAAAAAATTGTGGGGTTTTCGGTCGATTTTCAGTATTCGATAAATTGGTAGCTCAGCGCTCATTATTTTGATCGCCTTTTCTCAAGGAACGGTGATTATTATTTACCGAACGGAGCGATCGATAACATCGGTAACTTACCGGGCGAGATTTTTTGAGAGGCAGTGGAGGGGTGAGGGAGAGTTTGAAAGAGTTTGTGAGAGTGAGAAAGAGTAAGTAGAAGGGAATGTTTAAAAGAGAATTTGAAGAGAGCTACACAGTATTTGAAAGGAGTATTTCAACTGGAACAAAAAAATACAGGAAAAAGCGACAAAAGATAAAATAGGAGAAAAGAGGACAGGGGAAGAAGAAAACAGAAAAAGATGAAGAGAACATAGAAAGAAGACGAAGGAGAAGAAGGATGTGGAAGTGGAAGAATAAGGAAAATGAGAAGGAGAAAAAGAAGAAAAAGAAGAAAAAGGAGAAAAAAATGAGAAGGAGAAGAAGAAGAATAAGAAGAAGGGGGAGGAGGAGAGGAAGAAGAAGGAGAAGAAAAAACAAGAGGAGGAAAAAGAGGAAGAAGGAGAAGGAGAAGAACGAAAAGGAGAACGGGAAGTAGAAAGAGGGGAACAAGAAGGAGAAGAAGAAAAAGGACAAGGAGGAAGAAGAGAAGGTGAAGCAGGAGACGGAGAAGAAGGAGAAGGAGGAGAAGAAAGAGAAGGAAGAGAAGGAGGAGAAGGAGGAGAAGGAGGAGAAGGAGGAGAAGGAGGAGAAGGAGGAGAAGGAGGAGAAGGAGGAGAAGGAGGAGAAGGAGGAGAAGGAGGAGAAGGAGGAGAAGGAGGAGAAGGAGGAGAAGGAGGAGAAGGAGGAGAAGGAGGAGAAGGAGGAGAAGGAGGAGAAGGAGGAGAAGGAGGAGAAGGAGGAGAAGGAGGAGAAGGAGGAGAAGGAGGAGAAGGAGGAGAAGGAGGAGAAGGAGGAGAAGGAGGAGAAGGAGGAGAAGGAGGAGAAGGAGGAGAAGGAGGAGAAGGAGGAGAAGGAGGAGAAGGAGGAGAAGGAGGAGAAGGAGGAGAAGGAGGAGAAGGAGGAGAAGGAGGAGAAGGAGGAGAAGGAGGAGAAGGAGGAGAAGGAGGAGAAGGAGGAGAAGGAGGAGAAGGAGGAGAAGGAGGAGAAGGAGGAGAAGGAGGAGAAGGAGGAGAAGGAGGAGAAGGAGGAGAAGGAGGAGAAGGAGGAGAAGGAGGAGAAGGAGGAGAAGGAGGAGAAGGAGGAGAAGGAGGAGAAGGAGGAGAAGGAGGAGAAGGAGGAGAAGGAGGAGAAGGAGGAGAAGGAGGAGAAGGAGGAGAAGGAGGAGAAGGAGGAGAAGGAGGAGAAGGAGGAGAAGGAGGAGAGCGAGAAGGAAGAGAACGACAATGAGAAGAATAATGAGGAAAAGAAAAGGAAGAGAACGAGAAGGAGAAGATGAAGAAGAAGGAGAAGAAAAAGTACGATAGAGAGAAGGAGAAGAAAGAGAAGTGGAAGGAGGAAAAAGAGATGGAGAAGGAGGAGAAAGAGGAGCAGAAGGAGGTGAGTGAGAAGGAGAAGAAGAATGAGGAATAGGAAAAGAAGGAGAAAGAGAAGGTGAAGGAGAAGGAGGAGATGGAGGACGAGGAGAAGGAGGACGAGGAGGAGAATGTGAAGGAGAAAAAGAAGGAGGAGAAGTAAAAGGAGGATAAGGAGAAGGAGAAGCAAAAGGATGAGAAGAAGGAGAAGGAGTAGGAATAGGTGGTGAAGGAGGACGAGGAGAAAGAGAAGGAGATGGAGGACGAGGAGAAGGAGAAGAAGAAGAAGAAGAAGGAGAACGAGAAGCAGAAGGAGTAGAAGTAGGAGAAAGAGAAGGAGGAGATCGTGAAGGAGAATGAGAATCTGTAATAGAGAAAGATGATGAAGACGAAGAAGAAGTGGATGTGAAAGGGGAAAATACCATGCAGTGCGTTCTAGAGGTTTATACTCGTACATCCGGAGCAGGCAACATCAATTTTTCTTGATAACAGTGTTGGCAACACCGGTTATTAAGACGACAGGTGAAACGGTCCAGCTAATCTACAGAATCAGAAAATAATGTTGTTCATGTACTCTGTCGTTTTTATGTACCTACTCTGCAAACATCACTGGAGGCATAAACATAAAAGTACATAAAAATGTCAAGTTAGTACATTATCATTACCTGATCATTACTCACTCGATGTACTTGCATAGATCACAACTAATCCATCGTCAGTGGTGGATCCAGAGTCACTTTTCAGGTTTTTAGTTCAGTTCAGTTTATTAGAGTATTGGTTAAGGAACATCCACGAGGCCGTTTGTCAGCATTTAGTCACCGAGTTAGTTATAGATAGGCCCCAGGAAAATACCGAAAATACCGAAAATTCGGCACCTTCGAGACTGATGGCCGGACGAACTGTCACAGATCATCAATGGAGAGAAGGCCAGGAGCAGGCGTCGGGTGCAACAGTGGCGTACCGAGGTTTCAAGCGCCCTGGAGCGGAAGTATCTTACGATGCCCCCCCCCCCCCCCCCCCCCAACCCAAAAACTCAGTCTTATACTCAACCACCCGATCGGGCTGATATTAATATAGTGTGGCCATTTAATGAAACAACGGCATTTTACCCGCCTCTTACTACGCCGTATTTTTCAGAAATGCGAATCTCCGATGAATAATTTTTCGCCAAGCCAGATTCTGCTTTTATCACTTTCATCAATTTCCAAACAGCTTGTTTTGGATTTTTTCGCTTTTCTATAAATTCATTTGCAGTTATTCTTTTAGCATTTTGCAAGTCATTCCTATAAAAAAATTCTTGTATTTACCTCATAAATATCTAATAGGATTCAAAAGTGAAGTATTTCAGTCCTGTTCTTAGTAATATAAAAACCATTGAACCTTTTTTAATTTATTTTTCTAAAATAAATTCAGTCTTCATTCCATCACTTGTAATTGTTATACCTTTTTCCACCCAATTAACATTGTTTTGGCTTAGCTACTTTTGACTCGACTGTTTTGCATTCTGTCTGGTTGTAACGTATTTGCGGCTGAACGCGTGAACCGATTTCTTTTAAATTTGACATTTTAGTAATGCGCAGCGATGTATTCATACGGTTTTTTAAAATTGTGTTGCATTTTACCCTTTTGGCCTTCATTATAGTAATACATATTTTTGTAAGTAAAAGGCAATTTTCTCTCAACAACGGTGCGCCTCTCAGAGCATTGCGCCCTGGAGCGACTGCTCCACTCGCTCCATTATCGGTACGCCACTGGGGTGCAACCACGGGGCCGCCACGAACGAGAGCGTGATAACCGCGAAGAGGATGGAGCTCGGCGTACTGATGGCGAAGGGAAGTAAACACCTAAAGGACGCTTTCCAGGGTCAAGGGCGAGCAGACAAGGTAGATGGTTTCGAACTTTGATTTTATTTAACAAATTTAAATGCCCCTCCCCTCTCGTTTCATGTTGGCTCAGTAATGCATAAATTCTGATTGTAATATTATTATTAAACAACGTTACTTGAAATTATCAAAGAGAGCTATTCTCATGCGACAGTACTTGGAAGAATGTTTATTCATTTGTAAAAACGAACCCTGAGATAAGAATCACATGTTATGCCGTAGCGTTGGTATGATAAAATATATTTGTATAATTTCGAGAACCTGATCGATTGTTCAGACATTCAAGTCAATGGAGTTGAATAAGAAAATGTAATGTTAACGTTTTTTAAACGAATGGGATTAATAAACACTAACGTCTCTTAAATCATCTGGTGTCGTCTACTCATTTTAGTGAGTAAAAATCCTCCATATTACTTAAGATTGTATTATGCTATCTCAGGCAAGTAAGAGTAAACCGAATATAATTAATACAAAATAGCACCCCAAACGTGGGACAAACCATTTGTATCTATATTTATACAAAATGGCTCGCCCAGCTTGATGCTTACATCATGCGAACAGGTAAAATGAAATACATTCATTTTATATAATGTTTATGCAAAATAGCTGGCCCAACTTGGGGCAAGTAGAAGCAAACCGATTATAATGTTTCTACAGCTTCTTTTTTATCTTCTTGTTCTTTTTAATGTTCTTCATGTTCTTTTTGTTCTTCTTGTTCTTCCTTTGCTTTTCTCTTTCTATTTTTCTTTTCCGTTTTCTTTTTTTCTTCTTGTTCTTCCTTTGCTTTTCTATTTTTATTTTTCTTTCTCGTTTTCTTTTTCTTTTTATTTTTCTCTTTCTCTTTCTTTTTCTTTTCTTATTTTTATTTTTCTTCTCTTACTTTATTCATTTTTGTTTATCTACCTTCTTCCAGGACCACTATTATCTTCTTCCGCTACTTCTTGTATTACGTCTCAACCCCTTTTCGCACTTAGCCGTGCCAGTTCTGAGACTTTGCTTCACATGCTGTACAATTTCAGTAATGCTCATGCTCAGCCATCCATCTTTTCTGCCATAACTCGCATGTAAATATCACCGCGCAGTAAAACTGGGTAATTCTCACCTGGACGGTAGTAAAGCTTGCACAAAACAAAGAACGTCTTGGTCAGATGGAGCAGTAATGCACATTATTGCAGTTGCAGTTTGCTTGGTGCAAGGATGCGGCCGTGATGGATGCTACCGATCAAAGGATGCGCCGAAACTGCAACTACAAAGTACAGATCACAGCAGCTACCATCTACTCATCTCTAACAATAAACTTATCGCTGTTTCATCTCAACAACAAAATCATCATCCATTGTACACCAGCTGCTTCTTTTTCTTATCTTCTTATTCGCTGCCGACCTTCAACTTCTCCACCCTGACCATTTTTCTTTACATTACACTTTGAAGACTACAGGTAAAGAGTTTAAGACAAGCAGATCAACAATTATTATACAATCTTAAACACTATAATGACTATAACTATTATAAATTAGTCGAGGTGATGCTTAATTTTGATGTGACTTATTTTGATGTGCTTTATTCTGATGTGACTATGTGACTATAATTATAAATTAAACGAGGTGATGCTTAATTTTGATTTGCTTAATTCTAATGTGACTATGTGACTATAATTATAAATTAGTCGAGGTGATGCTTAATTTTGATGTGAAAATCTCTTGTACACTATAAAAAGCTCTATCAACTAAATATTTTTTCAATTGGTATTAAAATATTTCAATATTTTGAAGATTTAAAAAATGCAGTAGATTGCTGTGGAGCTTTTACCAATATAACTAGATTTATTTTGAATAAGACTCATTATACGTGATAATCTCCACGGCTTTCTTGTTATATAATCGTGTACAAGATTTTGGTTTACATCAATCTTCTTTACATAATAATATAAAATAGCTTCACACACATATGAGTAAGGTACAGTCAGTACCTTTGGAAACTCTCCTTCATTTATTCAACTTTAGATTTTTCTCCTTATTTTTTCACTCTTTTTCTCCCTTTTACTTCTTTTTTCATTTTCATTTCTCTCCTACCAATTTCAATCTTTTTACTTCTTGTTATCTCTTTTCCACTTCTTAATTGCTCTCCGTTATTTCCACTCCTTCTTTTCCTTCCTTTTCCTTCTTCAGCGTTTGGGCGGGGGGAGTTTCCCTATTTTTCCTCCTGTAAATCCACCACTTTCTCTTTTTCACTTCTTAACTGTTTTTTGTCATTTCCATTCCTTTCTCTTCTATTCTTCTTTTTCTTCTTCTCTTTCTTTTCCTTTTTCTTCTTCTTCTTTGTTTAGGGAGGGGGGAGAAATTTCCCCCTCACAACTACCTTTTTTGGATCCAACTAGGTTTTTGTATGAATATGCTACTATTGTGACTCATCAAGTGATAATCTCCTCGGATTCTTGTATTATAATCATGTACGTCAAGATTTTGATTAATATCACTCTTTTTTACATATAAAGTAGCTTCGTACACATATGAGCAGGGTACAATCAGGAGACCAAGTCTCTTGAACAACGATCTACTTGGATCTAATCTATTCACTCTATCCAACAGCTTTCTTTTGGATTTCAAACACCCTATCAAGGTTTTGTTTTGTTGAATCACCCTATACCAAGATAGCATAACTAATAAGAATCTCTGCAATGAGAGCACATGGTAAACTGTAATAAGTAACCTTTTGTCATTTAAGTGGCTCTACACACTGGTGTCTTAAGACATGTGTCTTACGACATCTGTCGTGTCGTACGGAATTGAATAAGACATGAATGTTTTATGCATGTCTTATGTCTTACGTTGCGATGCAGACGGTTAATTGTTGAGCTCAGTTGTTGACGGCTCACAGCCTCATTGCTCGGGCGACGCTCGCTAGTGCGCATGCGCCAGGGCGGTTGTAAGTCACGACTTACCAAACACCGACCCGTGCGACACATGTCTGAAGCGGGGATGTCGCGTCGCACTGATGTCTCAAGCAGTGTGTAAGTCCTCCATTTAATAACATGGGTTGGTTTTCGATAAAAATGCATCAGACACGACAGATGTCGTAAGACACCAGTGTGTAGAGCCACTAATCTAGCAAGCAGCTGTCGCAGGACAAATACCCCAGTTGAAATTTTACATCTTTTCTCAGTCCAGGTCAATCAGGAACAAATAGGAACAAATCTCCTAGAAATGCAATGTTTTCTTCCTGGTCTAGTTGTATATCGTTCACAAACACGTTTATAGCCACATGGCATAAATGTTTGCACCGTTTTAATACTTTGTTTGCTAAAAGCAACAATAACAACAGCTGCTCATAATCAGATGCAAAGCCATCCGGGCAATGATAATAACGTAATCTATAAGGACAACTAGAAACACGCACAACCTATTTTCTGTATTCACAATATTCTTGCTCATAATTGCAAACAAATTTGATTCGATTATTCGCTTCACGAGTCTCTCCTCTTCATGCCGCTTCTTCGTCTTTTTAGTCATACTCCTCTTTGTCATCGTCCTCCGAATCTACTTGTATTATTCTCAACATTCTTATATTTTCACGGGTTCTATCGCTGAAATAATGCTGGCAACACTAACTTGAAAGTGACACTTGCACTCTATTTACACAAACTACCCACAACTCGCACTAATAAATCAGTTGTCCCAAAATAAATCAATCAAAATCACATAAACAGATAATGTTCAGCTAATAATAAATTTGCTATACAACTGTTTCAAAATCAATCAATGCCTGTTGAAAAATCTGATCAAATATTGAATAATATCTAGTAATATCTGGTAATATATCCATATCTATATCTATATATCTATAATATCTGGTAATAATTGAGAAACAAACGTTCGTAAAACACAGTTTGTATTAGCGCTCACTGGTAATACGGTTTGTATGAGCGAAAACGGGATCTGTCACTCTGCCACTTCATCACATAGATGTTCGTATCACAACTGAACTAATGTTTATGAGACCTTCTGCTTTATATACATTCTTATCATTCTAGTGAACAGTGGAACGTCCTCTGAGGATATTCTATAAAAGGCTTAAGTAAACATTATAGAGGTCTCTAGATGAACCGCAAGGCGAGGAGGAACAGGGAGAGCAAACAAAACACGCCTGCCTATTACCAACCGGAAGAAAATATTAGCACAGCTGTAATTACGCTGAGAATTACTGTCTCTACTTCCTAGCATTCCATAACAATATGAATGAATTTTCATGTATCTATGGATCTAATACATGATTATTCTCCTTCTTCTCCTTCTTCTTCTTCTTCTTCTTCTTCTCCTTCCTCTCTTTCTTCTCCTTCTTCTCCTTCTTCTCCTTCTTCTCCTTCTTCTCCTTCTTTTCGATCTTCTCCTTCTTCTCCTTCTTCTCCTTCTTCTCCTTCTTCTCCTTCTTCTCCTTCTTCTCCTTCTTCTCCTTCTTCTCCTTCTTCTCCTTCTTCTCCTTCTTCTCCTTCTTCTCCTTCTTCTCCTTCTTCTCCTTCTTCTCCTTCTTCTCCTTCTTCTCTTTCATCTTCTGTTTTTTTGCATGAATATTAAAACGAAAACACAATTATTATTGTTGCTGGTGATCGGGACCAGCTGTTTGGCCTCCATATAGACCTCGACTTCTGCTTATTGAATTCGTGTCCTGCCGATTAGAGCAAACAAACCTCTTCTTCTTCTTCTTAGTCGGCAGTTTGTATTCGCATTCGTTCCAATCGCTCCCTTATTATTTCCGTAATCTCATGTGATACTTTCTAAGAATATCAGGAAAGCTCAAGGCAACGAAAACGGTAAGCATGTCTTTCCATCATAATCCTCACCCACTTCAAAAGTTTATACACTCATTATTCACTCGAGTTTGTACTGTATACATTAATCTGTTAAGGCAATTATTGTAATGTACCGAAATCTTCATCAACTCATCCAATCACGTTCATCAATTGGATTATTTGTATTCATCATGACTCAAAAATAGTTGATAATTGTTTCACTAATAATTATTTGGATAATTCTTAATAAAAAATGGTGACTTGATTTAAATTACTTTTTTCTTCTTTCTCTTCTTCTTCTTCTTCTTCTTCTTCTTCTTTTTGCCTACATTCTCACAGCTTTCACTTAAATACAATATTGATATTATAGTAAATTATCCAAACCTTTGAATAAATTTACTATTGTAATTTATATTACAGTATTTGCATAAACAATTATTTGGATTTCAATATGTTATTGTGACAGAGAATATAGATTATTTAAATACTGTATAGTCTGCAAGTATTTTAGCTATTTTGAAAGCTATGTATAATGAAGGTTTGTTATTAATTACATATTTTCAGAAAATAATAGTCACAAATGCAATATTTTGTCCCTGATCCATTATGTGTTCAATGTAGCTTTAAGTTTCGACCTGGCCAAAAATGTTCTCTGCTGTACAATCACTTCCTGGTTGTTCGGAACCTACCTAAAATTGTAGATAAAACTAATCAATTACCATCATCCAACTCATCACCCATGCACAGGTCTCAAACCTATCCTCCGAAAAAAATATGATATTGATATTATTGCATTGGAATGACATTACAGTGAAACAAGTAGTTTTTTATACCTATATTCTTCCACAAAAAAGTGATGACACATAAACTTGTTACAAAATTTTACAGGATAAAATATCGCAGACTTACAAAGTTCCTGTGTCCTACATGGAGTTTATGTATCATAACAGTAATATTCAGTTGAACATCATCCAGCATAGGAATTATCTATTCATTCAAATGAACACTGCGAAATTCTTAAGTTACTAAATTTACTGGAAACTTGGAGTAGATGGGACATATTTATGGATCCGCCCACGGAGTGACTGCAATGTATTACACTTTGGTCATATCCGGACTCAAACCATAAACCTAGTTGAACGTATGAGTTAACCGCCTCATTAATCGGTGATAAGTTTCGGAATTTGAATTTCACATGCTGTTCAATTTCGACACTTTACTGCTCTTCCACCATTACTTTTTGTTGCCCATAATGTTTTCTACTCTCTGCAAGACACAGACTTTCTTTTGATCTGTTTTAATACTCGCTTTAAGGTGTTTTGCATTATACGGTATTTGTACTTCCATGTATAATTATATAATAATGAAACTCTAATGAATAAGAAGTTATTTGTTTGTGGATTGAACAAGATTAATAACTCTGAAGAATAAAGTTTTGTATTCTTCTCATTTCCTTATTAGAATTCGGTTTTTTCTGATTAAACTAGAACGAGCATGGAGAAGGAAGAGAAGGAGAATGTTGATGATTAAACTTGAACGACCATGGAGAAGGAGTGAAGGAGAATGTTGATGGAGAAGGACGACAAAAATGGAAAAATAAGGACAAGGTAGGGAAGAGAACGAGAAGGGAGATAGAGGTGCGAGAAGAAGGAGATTGAAAATGAAGATGAAAATTCGTAGAAAAAAATGTTGACGATACAGAAGAAAAAAATTAGAGTCAAAGAACAAGAACAAGAACAAGACAAAAGGAATAACAAAGGAAAGAACAAGAACAAGACAAAAGAAATAACAAAGGAAAGAACAAGAACAAGAACAAGAACAAGAACAAGAACAAGAACAAGAACAAGAACAAGAACAAGAACAAGAACAAGAACAAGAACAAGAACAAGAACAAGAACAAGAACAAGAACAAGAACAAGAACAAGAACAAGAACAAGAACAAGAACAAGAACAAGAACAAGAACAAGAACAAGAACAAGAACAAGAACAAGAACAAGAACAAGAACAAGAACAAGAACAAGAACAAGAACAAGAACAAGAACAAGAACAAGAACAAGAACAAGAACAAGAACAAGAACAAGAACAAGAACAAGAACAAGAACAAGAACAAGAACAAGAACAAGAACAAGAACAAGAACAAGAACAAGAACAAGAACAAGAACAAGAACAAGAACAAGAACAAGAACAAGAACAAGAACAAGAACAAGAACAAGAACAAGAACAAGAACAAGAACAAGAACAAGAACAAGAACAAGAACAAGTACAAGAACAAGAACAAGTACAAGAACAAGAAGAAGTACAAGAAAAAGAAGAAGTAAAGGATGAAGATGATTATAAAGTAGAACAAGTACAAGGAGGAGAAGGAGAAGACGAAGATGAAGAAAAAGAAGAAGGAGAATAACAACAACATTAACAAAGAAGAAGAACAACAACAATAATAACTAGAAGATCATTCCAGTGCTGTCTTTACAATGCTCCAACTGGAATAAATTGGAAATTGCGTAGTGTAGTCGTCTTTTACTGGCGTGACAAGACTCTTGGTCAATTGCAGCAATGCAGTTAAATTTCTAACTTATATTTCTCACTTTACTAGTAGTCTACATAACAGTCGGCTACTCCAAATTGAATATGCGCGCCTTACAACGTACTGCACGTAATGATAATCGTGTTCCTTTACAGCTTCATGTCGACCAGATGCTATTATCTGTTCGGGGAATGCACGAGAACCGGGAATTCGTTAAAATCCGTTAGAATTCAATAGGAATTCGAATTTGAAAAGCACTATAAGTTTAAGTGTTATGAAGGTGATGGGAAACAATTTCATAACAAAAATTTATGTTGAGGTACGTTGTATTTTATATGTCTTTCTGAATAATAACACTTGGAGCTGTTACAACCACATTTATAAGATATAGGTAATAAATGCGATTGACATCTTTCACAAAATCTATCTCACCGCTTCGCCATTACTAAGAAAGTTCTATGTCATACCTTGGTTGAACGAATACATGGAGAAATCGTGCCCGAAAAAATCGTAAAAGACGATTAAGGCATAGAAAGCAGGAACGGTCAAAGTCTTACAGTTGGCAAGGGTTGCCACCCCTCCTAAATTTTTTCACAGGGGAAGAAAGCGTAACGACTTACCATTTGATCCTAAAAACTTAGTTCTCGTACTAAAAAATTTAAATTTTTTATTACGAGAACTAAGTTTTTATTGATTCATGTTAGAAAAACCTGATCGTTAGGTTCAAAGTACTTGTAGTAGTTGAACTCAATTGAAAAGAAACTCACAAATCGGCTTTGAAGTTCTTAGACAGTTAATTACTAATTTATTAGTCTACCTCTATATGATTTTCAAAATGATTAAAAACAAACTTTTTTCAGTTTTTCTTGTTAGTATCTTAGAATTAATTCTTGCTTAACACTAAGTCGTAGTGAGAAAGAAAAATTGAGAATACATAACAAATCTGTATCTTGCAGAGGGTGGTCATTGCTATCACATAATGGGTTTTATGTTCAATTCGCCTATGCTATAAAATTTATTACCTGCATTTCCCTCATCCCCTGTACCTCCTTTTTATGTACGATTTCTTAGTTTTACGATTTCTTCGGGCTGCCGGCTAAACTGCTATGGTTGATTACCATTTGGGCGCGTTGGCATGGAAAGCTGTTATATTCTAGTGTTCTGGGCGCTAATTAACCGTACTAAACTAAAGATTTAGTTAGTACCAATTAGTATAGGAAGGTCTTATTGTCCTTCCAACATTAAAATATCGGTCTTTCAACCACGTAAGGGCTATCAGATCGGTTCAGATAAAATTTCTCTATTTTTAGCATGCAGTAGCGTAGTTTGTGAGTCAGTCTAGGGTTGGATAACCCAGTGATGTAGTATAGTACTTTAGTCACTAGAAAGTAAAGAGAGAAGGAAGAGACTTCTAATAAATTTATAACAATAGTATAGGATATGACCAATTTCTTTTGTAAAAGGGGGCTCTGGGATAGACCCCAAAAGGTTTTTGAAAATAATCCTTCTCTAAAACTATATTGAGAACGATTTTTGACAAGAATTCATCCATTTCAACATTTCAACCTACATTATGGGTCAAACAAAATGGGTCGAAGTAGATTCCATCTAGCGTATTTTAGCTACGTCCATCAAGGAACGTATGTTGAAAAAGTTAGTTGTTATGTCACAACATTACATAAGAACGACCCTCCTCACACACAGACCTGTGTCTAGGTGAGGAGTATAATCATAGTTTGTTTATTTTTTCTCTCACTTGTATCTTGTTTTCTTGAGAATAATAAACATATTTCATTTCACTTCAGATCTTGTATCATTGTCAGTGAGAGATCCAAATCTTCATTGTTTGAGTAAAAAAATCCTGAAACTGGATCAGTACATGAAATTAGGTTTGGGGTGAACCCCTAAAGGAGGGCGGGAGACTTTTCTGAAATTAGTCTCTCTGAAATCTCTCTAAGCTCTGGGGATTTTGGAAATCTTATCTAACTTTTTTAACTGTCAAAAATTGTCTCTCAAGGCTTGCTAAAATTAAAAAAAAAATGTTTGTTTCCAGGTCTCTGGGGAAAGGGGATCTATCACCCTGAACCTCCCCTCGTAGTTACGCGATTAATGGCTTGTATTAAAAATTTATTTTTGCAATTTAAGGCTGGAAAGAATTCGAGACATGACTGATCACAATTTTCTACAACAATCATTTCTACATTTCTAACTATATAAAAATCACATCAACAGTAGGAGAATGCTAGGTGAACTTTGCGTGCTTTTCCCAAATGTAAATTTTCGATAATATGCATCGTTTTTAGAAAAAATGCAATTTATATTAGAAATATTGTTCATGTCATGTCATTTCACATGTCACTTTCGAGAAAAATGTATTATTTTAAAAAAAAGGATGGATTTTCTAGAATACGATGCCTCTTAACCTTCTAGTCAGGCTACTACACCCTCTGAATCACAGTGAAAAATTGATAATTTTGTTATTATAAATTGTTTATTTTTGGACATGTTATTATTTTATTTTAGATGACTTTACTACAATTTCAGTATATTTATCTTACGTCATTACACTAACGCACAGTTTCAGGCTTCACGTTTCAAGCTCCAAGCATCAAGCTTGATCATCCACATAAAAAACCATTGCACACCAGAGACATTCCTGTGACAGAACTAGCAATAGCTTAAATGTTGTTCTCATTTGCTTGGAAATGGCGGTAAAAAAGACCCGCGCTGTTTTTCCGCACGTGTCACGAATAAATTAGTGACAGTGTTTTTCAAAAGAAACCCGTCATCTATTTAGTGCATGGAATGTGTCAACTGACACTAAAGTGTCAGGTATGCAAGGCATCCTCCCAAGTTTCTTCCATCTGTAGGCTGCACCGTTTCTTCAAGCGCGGAGATGTTTTTAAAAGGGAAAAAAGTATTTGACATTCAGTTTAGGCGTGATAGTGTTGTTTTCAACTCGGAATGAAATATTTCTGTTCATTCATGCTTGGGAAAAAATATGTCTGACAGGATCGATATATTGAACATCAACACTTATAAAAAAGTTTCAGCCCCAGAGAGTTTTCTGATAGGATGCGTAGTCTATTAAGAGTGTCAAATGTTAAGATTAAACACAGCAATCTGTCAAGATAAAACCAGTAGGAACTGTATTTTGTAGAAAAATGATAAAAGAATTTAGTCCGAATATATTAATAGAAATGAATTTTTCAATATGCCACAATAATATTAAAATTTACTTGATAGCTTAGCAAGTAATTATTATCAATTACTGCTAAAGGAGTACTTCAATTACTGCTAAAGTGATTCATTGATCTGAATTTCATGTTGGTGAATTGATATAATATAGAATATAGATAAGCTATAGGCCTATAGCTTATTGAAAGAACAAATGAATTGAAAAATAATAATATCCAATCAAAGTGGATTCTACATAGTATTTTCTTAGCGTGGAAATGTTTGATAGAAACCGTATTATTCTAAAAATATCAATGATATCTAAAATACCTCATAATATCTATATATATTGTTATATATACGAAATAACATATTGGATGTTTTTGTGTTGTAGTATTGATGAATAGTTTAAGACAGTTGATAATGGAGTTGCTGAAAATTAAAAATTGTTTTCTCAACATCTAGGCATTCAGAAGTAATAGCCTAGTATAATACATTTGCAAAATGTTAAGAGTTATCAAAAGTCATCTATATCATTCTTCAATTTTTCAGTTAGCCTATATTGAATTCTATTATTATTAAAACTTTCGCTGAAGTTACTATCATTTAATGTTTGTAACAATGCTCAATCAGCAGCAAGCTTTTGGAAACGCTGATATAATTTAGTCTTTTTTGTTATTTATAATAATAATAAGTCCAATATAAATCACTTCCTGCTCAAGACATAAAAAGTAAGTATTCAGATTTTCAAATTTTTTTCATTCAACAATTTTATTTTATAATTATCTTTTTAACTCGTTATGAGTCTCGACCTTACAGATAGTGCAGATCAATAAACGTTTGATAAGGATGAACTGATAGTACCTATTAATCTCTTTGATATATGTTATTATTCATTCATTTATTAATTCATTCATTTATTAATTCATTCATTTATTAATTCATTCATTCATTCATTCAACTAAAATACAGTCAATGTGAATACAACAGGCTATTACCTAAAACTGCTTTTCACAAAATTTTAAAGTAGGACCAAAATCTTAAATTAGGTCGCTGTTTCACTAGAAATTTCACATTGAAGCACAATAATTATTCACAATCACAAGTCTTTTGCAGATAAATAATATTATTTTTTTCATTTTAAACAAAGCACTATCACAGTCCGAAAAAGATGATATAATTTGGAACTTTTACATTTTTGAATATACAATTATTATCATGTTTATTACAAAATGGTTTCAATGAATATGAATACAATATAAATATATGATGTATGATATTTACAAAAAATATATGATAAAACAAAGCAGTATTTTTTTATGGATGCAAATTTGAATAAATTTGAAAATCATAGCGGTATATAAACTGAGAAGATTCGTTCAAATATTATTGATTCACAATAAAAATTGACTGCAAGTCGTTGAATTCGCTATAAAAATTTGATATTTTCTTTTTTTAATACAGTTTAGTGTGTGTAGGAGTTTTATATAATTATAATGTACTCTATATTGTTACTCTACTGTACATTCTTTTCAAGATTGTTGTAAGAATTTTTTGGCAATATATTCAGTTTCAATTTCAATATTAACAACACAGATCAGATAGGATTCTTACCACACATACATAGAATCAATATTGTACCCTCTCCTCTTGCAGAGATGACCTGCATCCCTCATCTTGAAAAAACAAAAATAATGGGTAATCTATCTATTTATCTCTTTTTCCTCTCGTTGTACCTCTGTCTCTTTCCTCCTCTACTCTAACCATCTCCCTTTAGCATCAAGACTCTTCTTACTTCATTGATCAGCCCGTGTGCGATATGCAAGTAGTCTGTGGAATGTCTTCAGCAACTCACTACCACTTAACAGTACATGGGCCGTAATATGTAAAAGCCACGTTCAACATTAGACAACTAATATATCATATTCACACACAAAGAGTTGATGATGACGCCTCTAAAAAGAAGTATGAGATGAAAGATAAATTATGATAAATAATATTCGCTCATATGTCATATATTTATGATGATGATAATAATGTAGACAGAGACGGAGAGTGTGACGCAAGCAGTTTGGTTGGCGCGAAGTAGGAGATGAAGAAGAGAAGGAGGAAGGAGACGAAGAAGAAGAAGAAGAAAAAGAAGAAGAGAAAGAAGAAAAAGGAGAAGAAGAGAAAGAAGAAAAAGGAGAAGAGAACGAAGAGGAGGAGCATAATGATGCGATAGGAATCTTGTGCTGATGAGGGAGTGCGACCCCCGACCTAGAGGTCGGAATGATTTCTCTCCATCATCCATTTTCTTCTTCTTCCTCTCTTTATTCTTCTTCTTCTATTTTTCCCTCTTCGTCACTCCTCTTCTGTACTTCATCATCTCAATCACTCTTCAGGTCGCATGTCAGAATTCCTAGCAATGCACGAGTATTGTACCTTCAAAAGTATCGAATATTAATGAGTATCAAGATTGCACATAGTTGGTTGATCCTTTGGAATGTTGGGATTACAATGGATGCTAATACAGTAATATTATTGGTTTCTATCAATAGCATAATTTTTTGTGAGGAATTTCATAAATATGCTGGTTCTAATCTCGAGTATTATTCTATTCATGTATTGTGAGCGTGAAAAGCGACTTTATCACCCGAGCTAACCAGTTACCGTATGACGCGTAGAAGTACGGTAAGTTAGCGAGTGTGATAAAGAAGCTATACACTTGAAAAACTTGAAATATTTTCCCTACAACTGCAGTTTTTGATTTCCATTATATAGTAACAGTTTTTCACCGTGAGTTCTGGGATTTATTTGTAATAGAAACTACTATTACAAAATGAGACTGAAATTTATTGAATGACACAATAAATCACAAATAATCTGAATCTGATAACTACTTTGACACAAGCTTACAAATTAAGAACTCTACTTTAACACAACTAAATAAATCAAAAGTTATTATAATAAATTGATTAACAAACTCAAATAATCTACAATGAAAACTTTTCTAATAATTTACTTGAATTTACAACTCTAATAACAATATTACTGATCGTTGAACTCTACTAATTAACAAATCTCAATAGTTAACAGTTCCATTACACAATTACGAATCTCTCACCACTACTATCAATCAAATCTCGTCAGTTAACAGTTCTGTTATGAAGTTAGCCTTACAGAATGAATTATAATCGATTTACCTCTCACCCTAGTGACATTCCACCTTCAACACTACAGAGACAGAACTTCACTCAGTGATGATTGAGAGTCTTCAAATCACAATTCACTTATAAACTCACAAAACAAGGAAAATTGATACTAGCTCCTTAATACACAAAAGGCCACTGCCTCTATACCGAGACAGACGACGTACACTCACGGAGGTCACACGCAGTTCAATCTTCAAAAAATGACTGACTTCTCACACCGGTCACTGCCTTGATATAGGATCACATTATTCTGAAACGTTCTTCACCCTTCCATCACAATCAATGGAAGACAGGCAACAACGATGCCATTGTCCACAAGAAGTCTCAATTTGTGACCTAATTTGGGTGTTGACAACTTGTAGCCAATATCCCTTGTTTCCAATGGGCGAGGGAGACATGAGCTGGGGTAAAAGGAGAAAGAGTGAGCCACTACACACCCCCCTCTTCCAAGAACACCCACTTTTTCGTTTTGACTAGCGCCTTCTAGAAACTTCCTTCGGCTCCTTGTCACAATATAATTATTGTTGGTCTAAATTGACTTGTCTAATACTCCATAAATCTTAAAAATCTATATAAATCTTGAAAATCTTAAATCTTAAAAATCTCTATAAATCTTAAAAATCTCAGTCCAGTTTCAGGGTCCTACTGTTTAGACGTTATTGGTTTCCTTACAATTTCCAGCAATGTGATCCATTGATAAAAACTACCACAGTAGTTGTGATAAGAGTAAAAGCATCATTTTATCAATGGTACGGTAACTGTTTAAATTATAACGACGCCGTATCGTCTATGTAGTAGGAGCGTTCCTGTTCTACCAGTCTTGTGAAAAGCAGTAGCAAGAACTCGTGCACTTTTTCGCGACAAATGCCATTTTTCTCAGGCTATCGACAATGTCAGTTTCAATAGAAAGTGCGTTTTCCCAGTCGGATTTTACAAAGACTTTGATAGAACCAGTTCATTGAAGCCAGCCTGCTCCTAGCTATCACACGACCGAATCGTGTGTGAGCAAGTAGACTACAACACATGTCTTCTTGTGTGAGCAAGTAGACTACAACACATGTCTTCTCATATCGGCACACGGTAAATTATCGCTAAAATACGTACCGTACACTTTTGAAAGCCACTTTCAAATGGAAGCTCACACACCTTCTGCGAATAAATACCGTATCGTTCACAATAGTCGGCTATGATTTCTCAATGGTCTCGTATCACGACTCTTCTGTTTGTTTTCAATGATAATAAATAGCGGATTTCACACCTGCAACGATTGTCTATTCAATACCGAATTTGGTCATTGTTTTAATGGAATCACGACCAACCGTACGGGAGCGGTGTTCTTTTTGAATTTATAGGAAGCTATCAGTTGATACTGTTGGGTGAGGTTGTAAAAATGCCCACACTGTAAGGTATGTTGTAAATTCGCATGATTTTCTCATAGTTTATCTGCAGAAACTTCTTTTTTTGAAGTTCACAAACAATGCAACTCTGTTTTTTCCGTTACAAAATGATACTTGTAATGTGATTATGCTTATAGAATGCTGTAAATAATTCTATTCATATCTTGCAGTGCAGAGCTGATCTTTTTTGAGTCGCGGCGGACGCGTTTCGAACTATGTCATTCTTCTTCGGCGCTTGGTTGCGTCCGCCGCGACTCAAAAAAGGTCAGTTCTGCACAGCAAGATAATACATGAATAGTTGTACTGCAGTTCACGAAAAATGGATATCCACAACAATAACTGTGAATAAATCTATCACGTGACTTCAAATTCTATCGTACAAACCTAAAAGAGGTTTAAATCAAAAGAGTTAAATCATAGAGTACAAGAGCTATGTCATAGATTAACAGATACAACATAAATAAGGTAGGTTTATAATAACTTGAGTAACTCATAAAATCTGATAATAACTTATTCTCAATTCAGGCTTATAAGCGGACTTATTACCACTCAAGCCTAACTTATCAATCATTTGTAGTTCTGCGTTCTGAAGACCATTATTTCGACCTTCAACATACTTTTTGACCTCCAGTATCGACCTTCGATATTTTTTGAGTTTATTGTATTATTGACGTAAAATGATTTGTATCAGGATCACCTTCTCTCTACTTGCTTTTCATCGTTGTTTCGTATTGATAGGCTTTATTTTGCATGTTACTAATGGGTGTGTCCAGTACCAGCCAATGACAGGCCTCCAACGTATTAAGTAATTTTTAATTTTAGTTTTAGTTTCAGTTAATTAAGAAAATGGATTGAAAGTACTTAACTATAGTGTTGGTTTTATCAACAACCAACAACCGTTTTGAAATGTTTCTGGATGCTGATGGAAGCTTGGAATCAAACTTCTTGTCATTGATTGAGTTCATGGGAGCCTTTCCGTTCACCGGTGATTGTTACCGGTTACGTGTGATTGTTCTATTCCAACTCATATTCAATTGTCCAATCAGAAGCTACCGGTAACATTTGCCGGTTACGGGTAAGGTCCCTTGAATCCAACCATTCAGTTTTGAAATTTTGAAAGTGAAGTTAGGGTGTATTCAACACTCCTATTCCATACTGGACCCTCTTGTGTAATATTAGAAAAAAGATATGTGCTTTTTTTTGTAGATTACGTCTTGGAGACTCCAGTTAAGGAGTATAAGACAAGTCAGACCAACAATAATTTTCCACTCTTATACACTAGATCCCATATATGCTACATAAATAAAATTAGTTGAGATGAGGCTTAATTTTGATATGAAAGGAGCTCTTGTACACTATAAAAAGCTTTATCAACTAAATATTCTTTCCATTGTTTTTAAAATATTTCTATATTTTGAAGACTCTTTGAAAACTACGGTAGCTTGTTGTAGAGTTCCCTACCAATATAACTAGGTTTTTGTTTGAATAAGCTACTATTGTGACTCACCAAGAGATAATCTCCTAGGCTTCTTGTATTATAATCTTGCTCAGGAAACTGAACAAGGAGCATAGTCCAGCAGGAAGTGTAACCAGAGGTCGGGAGTTGGAATGAGTACTCAGAGTTGGAGTATGTACAATAATGGAATATATTCTCCAGGAGCAAGCTCACACAACAAATATGCTCTTAATTCTACTTCTATTTTCTAGTTTCTCTTAATTCTATTTTAATTTAAACTACAAATGGCAATAGTCGGCAATAGTCATCTAACAATCAATCATAACCATATCAGCAACCATCATAAGAAAATCTAACTATCTAACTATCTGTCCTGATCTAAACTATTCATACAATCTATACTCAGCTAGCTCAGTAAACTCAACTATCTCACTTAGCTCAATCTAATCTCAACTCTCTAAACAATAAACAACATATCATCATATTCATCTCTATATACCTAGATATCTATCTGAACCTCTCTAGCTATCAGAAAACAACAGTTGACAACATTATCTTATCAATACCTTACATATATCTCTATTTCTTCATATCACTAGTGAACCATAATAATATTCATATTAATCTCTATGCGTCTATTCATCTACATCTCTATTCATCTATGTCAATAATCTTTTTATTATTCTATATCTCTATGTTCATCTAATTAGCATCAAATAATCAATAATTTATCTGTCTACCTGCATATATCTAGCATCTATCTCATAATTATTCACCTGCCTCATCTCTCGTCCCCGTGTGCCCCGCCCGATCTGGTTCACGTTACCGATTTGACAAAAATATCTCCGAGCAAGAGCAGGACCGACCGCTTACTATTGCATTCTCTTTTAGACTGACTTTCTTTCAAAACTAGAGAAACAGTTTTGTGAAGGACACTGCTTCCCCTAGTTATAAAATTAGGCTGGAAGCAGTAAAACGTGACCTCTGATCTAGCCACTGGTCTTTGAATTAGGAGAGCTGGTGAAGACAGAGAAGGCATGGCACGAGGGAATTGAGAGAGCACAGCAGAGAGCCGGGCAGCTACAGCCCCAGACTCCAAACTAAGATGATATCCTTAATCTAACAAAACAAATGACAACATTCAATAGTTCACACACACATACACCATTACACTCCCCCCACCTTTAAAAAAGAAGCATGGGGTTCCCTATGACGCACTTTTGCACTTGACACTCTTCACTGACACTTTGCAAGCATCTCCCACATATTTGCTGCCTCTTGAATATGCCAATTGATCCATTGTTGCATCCTGGATTGGCTGATTGATTGCTGCATCCTGGATCGGCTGATTGATTGCTGCTTCCTGGATCTGCTGAGCCATTTCTGCCCAGCAGACACTGGCTGGCCCAGACACTACTGGCTTCTGGTGGAGGACGTCCCTGGTCATCTGTGGTTGTGGCTTCCCATGATGCCCTGTGGTGGTGGTTGCAGCTGCCCATGATGTCACATGGCTGCTACTGAGTCAGCTTGGACAGGTTGTCATCAATGGAGTGGATATGGGTAACTGATTGTACTGGCATGGGAACTAAAACTTGCTATTGTCTATCATGAGAGAGATGAGGCCTACAAGTTGTCAGTAGGATATGAATAGTGATGGTATAATTTAAGTCTAACATGATCTCTTTCTTACAAGCTAGCTTATGAAACTATTGTGCCATAGCATCACTGTCCCTGCCCAAGTCCCCAACAACCACCCCCTACTCAATCCAGAGGCAAATTGTCAGTTCATTGGACAGTTAAGTGAGAGTTCTGGAATGGCTCCTAAGTAGATACGGGGACCTTCTTGTTGATGCTGGTTCAGGTTCTTCTGGATCATAGGTTAGATCTCTAGCATCATCTACTTGAATGTCAGGACTAGGGAGATCAAATACCTCCCCCTCAGAGAATTCAGCTTCCTCTTCATCATCTATTGGGTTGTCTATGATGGGTACTGGTGCTTCTTCCTCCCATTCTTGATTGTTGTAGGGCTCTTCTTCCTCCCATTCCAGAGCTGTGAGGTAGGGCTCCTCTATATCTTCCTCAATAATCTCTTCTGATTGCTTATCATCCTGCCCAAGAATTGGATGGTCCTGATGTAAGGGCTGACTAGTCCTATCTTCATCTCTTTTTAGTTCCAGCTTCTGATGACATGGCTTCATCCGGTTTATGTGAACATTCATCTGTCGGCCATCAGGCATAGCCAGCATGTAGTTAACAGGAGACATTCTATGGATGATTTGATGGGGACCAGTCCATGGCAGATGGAACTTGGTAGACTGTCCTGGTTTTACAGCTGGGTTATGCAAATACACTTTATCACCAACCTGAAACTGTCTGGCCTTTCGCCCTTTATTTGCAGTATGAAACCGTTTTTCTGCAGCTTCAGTAGAGTTTTGAATGGCTTCTTGATAGGCCTTGGAAAGTCTCTTCTTCAGCAACTGCAGATGCTTCTCCACTGGATGTCCAACTAATTCAGCTGGTATTGGCCAACTAGCAGGGAGTATCATTTCATGCCCTGTGTTCAAATAGAATGGTGAGTAACCAGTTGATGAGTGGGGTATGGAGTTGTATGCCATCAAGGCATATGGCAGCCAGCGGTCCCAGTCTCTACCATCACACTCTACAAAATGTGCCATTGATGCATTAAGGGTATGGTGGAGTCGCTCTACCCTTCCATTTCCTTCAGGATGGTAGGCTGTTGTTTGGATCTTCTTTATACCCAACTGTCTGCAGACTTCAACAAACAGATTTGATAGAAAATTCCGTCCTTGATCTGTCATCAAGCGAGTTGGAACACCATGCCGTGTGATGATCTGGCATATGAATGCTTTGGCAATAGATTCTGCAGTCTGGTCCTGGAGTGGTATTGCTTCTGCCAGCCTGGTGAAGTGATCAATAAAACTTACATAATAGCGGTTTCCTTCTGAGCTGGTTGGTAGTGGACCAACAACATCCATGGATACCAGCTCCATTGGATAACTGGGTTCAAAGGCCATCTCCAATGGTACCCTCAAAGATGAAGGGGTTTTCCTTTGGGCACAACTATGACATGCTTTGACATAGTCACTGACATCCTTTAACAACCCTGGCCAGTAATATCGCTGCTTCACCCTAAGTAGTGTTCTTTGGACTCCTGGGTGCCCAGCCCAAGGAGCATCATGACACTCTTCCAAGACCACCTGCTTCAGTTTGTTTGGTACTGCCAGTCGCCACTGGGTGATGTCTTCCTTTCCCTCCAACCAGTAGATAATTCCTTGCTTCTTGATGCCCTTCCCATTCTCTAATATCTCCATACACCACTCATCCTCTTCTTGAAATAATGCAAGTTCTTGCTTAGTGTGCCCATCAATGGTCACTGATGTTACTGCACGGCTCAGTGCATCTGCATTGGTGTGTTGTTTCCCAGGTTTGTGTACTACTGTATAGTCAAATTCTTCCAGTCGCAATGCCCATTTGGTGAGTCTAGATGATGGGTCACGTAGGCTTAGCATCCACTGCAGTGCTGCATGATCAGTAACCAGGGTAAATTTATGCCCCAATAGATAACAGCGGAAATGTCTAGTTGCCCATACCACCGCAAGAAGTTCCCTCTCAGTGGTGGAATAATTCCTTTCAGCAGAGTTAAGCTGTCGGCTGCCATATGCAACAGGTCTTTCACCCTCATCAGTTTCCTGTGAGAGAACTGCTCCTATTGCTTTCCCAGATGCATCAGTAGCTAAGATGAAGGGTTTTGTAAAATCTGGGAAGATAAGTACTCTTTCTGAACACAGGATCTCCTTCAGCTCCAGAAATGCCTTTTCTTGTCCAGGTCCCCATTCAAATGGCTCCTCTTTCTTGGTGAGTTTTGTCAATGGTTGAGCTATCTGGGCAAAGTTTGGAACAAACCTTCTGTAATAGCCAAACAAGCCCAGCAACCCTCTCATCTCACGCACATTGTTTGGTTGAGGGAAGTTGCTGACAGCTTCAATCTTTAGGGGGTCTGGTTTGACACCTTCTGAAGTGACCAAATGTCCTAGATATTGCACTGTATTCTTTGCAAAATTACATTTATCTAGATTTGCTTTGAGGTTGGCCCTTTCAAAGATCTCCAGCACATGACTCAGGCGGGTTGCATGTTGTTCAATAGAGGTACTGTAAACAACAACATCATCCAAGTAGACCAAGCACTCTGCTCCTTTGATCTCAGCTAAAAGGTTATCCATTAGGCGCTGGAATGTTGCAGGAGCCCCTGTTAACCCAAAAGCCATGCGTTTGTATTCAAAGTGTCCTCCCCCTGTAGTAAAGGCAGTTTTCTCTTGATCTTCTTCTGCTACCTGGATTTGATGATATCCACTATGTAGGTCCAATGTAGAGAAGTACTGACAATTACCCAAACTCTCAAGTGTCTCGTGAATCAGGGGTAATGGGTAAGCATCTGCCTTTGTGACTTCATTGAGAGCTCTGAAGTCAGTGCAAAATCGATACTTCACACTACCATCAGTGGATTTCTTCCTCACTAGGACCACTGGTGCACTCCAGGGACTTGTTGAGGGAACAATAATTCCTTTATTCAACATTTCTGCCAGGTGCTCTTCCACTACAGGACGCAAATGATAGGGTACTCTGTAGGGTCGTTTGGTGATTGGTCTAGTGTCAGAGGTAGGAATATGATGTTTTACTTCCACACTACATCCCTCAGGTCCAGGCTCTTCAAACACTGATGCAAAGCGCTGTAGTACTTCAGCCAGAGTCTTGGCATCATTTGATGTTAGATGTTGTAGCTTATCCTTCATTTTGTGTTCAAACTTTTTCTTTTCCTCTGTGGAAAAACTGGTCACTGTAGCTACTTTGATTCCTTGATCTTCACCCTGGATAAACTCTGCCCATCCCATATGTTGCTTTCGGTGGATAGTTATGGGAGCCTGAGTCAAATTCACAACACTCATGACTGTTTTTCCATGGTGTGGCCTATGGATGCTCCTCCCTGCCCGTAGTCCTGATGGAGATGGTGCTGGCTCAATCAATACATTCTCATTGTTGATACCCTGATGAGTTGACACTTCCACCAAAACCTCAGAATAGGCTGGAACACTCAGGTGTTTGAGTGCATACACATCAAAAGTGGACTTATCCAGTTCCATCACATTAGTTCTATTGGTTTCTGCCTCTACTCTTTCTCCGGTTTTCTCTTGCACCTGACATTGCTCCTGACAGTATTGCCTCTGGTAGCCCCCTTCTGGGTGAAAGGCAGCTGGTCCCTGACCTTGCTGTTCCCGACAGCACTGCCTCTGGCAACCCCCTCCTGGGTGAAAGGCAGCTGGTCCCTGACCTTGCTGTTCCCGACAGCACTGCCTCTGGCAACCCCTTTCTGGGTGAAAGGCAGCTGGTCCCTGACCTTGCTGTTCCCGACAGCACTGCCTCTGGCAACCCCTTTCTGGGTGAAAGGCAGCTGGTCCCTGACCTTGCTGTTCCCGACAGCACTGCCTCTGGCTACCCCCTTCAGGGTGAAAGGCAGCTGGTCCCTGACCTTGCTGTTCCCTACAGCACTGCCCTTCCTCAACACTATTCACTAATCCACTACATTCCTCTCTACACATGCCCACCTCATCCTGCACTCCTTGGAAGGTCACACCCTGGTGACAAACATCAATGACCGCTCCAAGTTTGTGGAGAAGGTCCCAGCCAATCAGTCCATCTTCTGATAAGTCCACTGTAGCCACTACAAATGTATGTTGGATCTTTAAATGTTCTATCTCACACAAAACTTGTTGAGAGCCTTGCACACCAATGGCTGCTCCTGTCACTCCTCGTGCTTGTACTCCTCTGGCCTTCAGTGGAACCCCTGAAATGGCCTCCTTAAGGATGCTTATTTCAGCCCCAGTGTCTACTAGCAATCTCTTATTAACACCATTAATTTTCACCTTCAGATGCAATCTGCCCTCTGTTGATGATACACTGGGGACTCTCTTTTGTAACCCCTCTAGTTCTGGTGGCCGGGCTGCTGGGAGGCTCCCGGCCCCTTGTCGTTTGGGGTCCACTCATTCTTATCTTGACTGGAGGGGAGTGGCCACTCAGATCTGCCTCTGCCTTGATATTGCTGTTTTACTCTATGGGCACAAGCAAATGAGAGGTGACCAGGATCTCCACAAACAAAACAGAATCTTTGTGATGGTTGAATCTTTCCCCTCAACTCATTCTTACTTTCAATGGATTGCCTGTTGCCTTGAGCTGCCTCATTCTTACGCCGACTAGCACATTCCCTAGCAAAGTGGCCTTGACCTCCACATGCAAAGCAGCCCCTAAATTGTCTTGTTAGAGCCTGTTGAGGAGGCTGCTGTTGCTGCAGGGCATTAATGTGGGATTGTTCTGGGAGGTCAGGTGGTCTGCCATAGATAACTGAAAATATATCTCCTGGTTTATGCATGGTTGCTTGTTCAACCCTTTCTGCAACCACAATGGCAGACTCCAAATCCTTAGCCGGGTGAATTTGTAGAGTCACAGCAGCTGGACGATGGAGTCCTTGAACAAATGCTGCCAGGACAGTGCGCTGCAGCTGAGTGCGGGCCCAAGTTGCTTCCTGAGGGTCAGATGGAACCGGAATAGCTTTTAATGCAATTGTAAGGCACCTGTCTGCATATGCTCTTGCACTCTCTCCTCCTTGCTGTTTAATGTTGCTTAGTGCTAGCAACCACCGCTCTGGATCACATGTCTTTTCAAATCGTCCCAGCAACACCTGTTCGTAGTCCTGGAAGGTAGCATTCTCTTCCAGAAGTTCTGGATGAGTGTCAATACAGGATAGAGCCGCCCCTGTAGTCTTCAGTCGGCAGATGAGTTTTTTATCAGTATCCTGCCAATTGCCAGTTTGTGCCACCAATTTTATATTCTGCACAAACTCTCTGGCAGTCTGACCATCAGTAGTCTCCCCAGAAAATGTTTTGATCAAATTCTGGAGGGACAGATCTTTGCGGACAGGTGACAATGCTGGTCTACTCAAATCCAGGTTCCTTCTCATGTCCAATTCTAAAGCCAATCGTGCTCTTTCTTGTTCAGCCTGCATGGCTCTGTCTTGTAGAGCTATTGCTTGGCTCCGTAGATTTTCCAACTCCATTGAGACCTCTGGTGGTAGGGTTTTATCAGATTCTTCACCAGTAGGCATTGTTGCAGCCTATCCCACCGCTGCCACCAATTATGTAACCAGAGGTCGGGAGTTGGAATGAGTACTCAGAGTTGGAGTATGTACAATAATGGAATATATTCTCCAGGAGCAAGCTCACACAACAAATATGCTCTTAATTCTACTTCTATTTTCTAGTTTCTCTTAATTCTATTTTAATTTAAACTACAAATGGCAATAGTTGGCAATAGTCATCTAACAATCAATCATAACCATATCAGCAACCATCATAAGAAAATCTAACTATCTAACTATCTGTCCTGATCTAAACTATTCATACAATCTATACTCAGCTAGCTCAGTAAACTCAACTATCTCACTTAGCTCAATCTAATCTCAACTCTCTAAACAATAAACAACATATCATCATATTCATCTCTATATACCTAGATATCTATCTGAACCTCTCTAGCTATCAGAAAACAACAGTTGACAACATTATCTTATCAATACCTTACATATATCTCTATTTCTTCATATCACTAGTGAACCATAATAATATTCATATTAATCTCTATGCGTCTATTCATCTACATCTCTATTCATCTATGTCAATAATCTTTTTATTATTCTATATCTCTATGTTCATCTAATTAGCATCAAATAATCAATAATTTATCTGTCTACCTGCATATATCTAGCATCTATCTCATAATTATTCACCTGCCTCATCTCTCGTCCCCGTGTGCCCCGCCCGATCTGGTTCACGTTACCGATTTGACAAAAATATCTCCGAGCAAGAGCAGGACCGACCGCTTACTATTGCATTCTCTTTTAGACTGACTTTCTTTCAAAACTAGAGAAACAGTTTTGTGAAGGACACTGCTTCCCCTAGTTATAAAATTAGGCTGGAAGCAGTAAAACGTGACCTCTGATCTAGCCACTGGTCTTTGAATTAGGAGAGCTGGTGAAGACAGAGAAGGCATGGCACGAGGGAATTGAGAGAGCACAGCAGAGAGCCGGGCAGCTACAGCCCCAGACTCCAAACTAAGATGATATCCTTAATCTAACAAAACAAATGACAACATTCAATAGTTCACACACACATACACCATTACAGAAGCAGAGCTAAGAGGACCTTACAAACTGAAATAACTGAAGGAACAAAATTTGTGGGTGTATGAACGATCAGATCAGTTTTAAAACGGCTTCTCAGAAATTACTAATCTTGTCTGCATTCAGGATTCAGCTCCGCGCGCGGTTATATTTAAGAGGTAATAGTCTGTTGCTGAACAATGATAGCCTATTGGTTATTTTATCGGCGAACAGGCCGTGTATTATCGAGGCGGCGATCGCACTTATTTATCAGCTGAACATAAAGGACAGCGTTGCCAAGTTGCTAAAGTTTTATGCAGTCGTAAAATTGTTTGGTTTAATTCACATATTGGCTATGTTATTAGCAGAAATAGTCGTTTGTATAGTCGATTGAAGAGGAATTGAATCCAGAATTGAAAAGTGAATTGAATAGGAGATAGAGTGATAAGGGTTTGAGAGAGAAAAATGAATTGACTGTATTATGATCCAGTGTGGTACTTTGGTTTAAAGATCGTAATGATTATGATCGATTACAATAGTTATTATTTTTTCATTCGAATCTCAACTATTCTTTTCATTTTCATCCTGTAATCTACCATCCACTCTACTCAATTTCCTTACTTACTTTTTCATTATTTTATTCTTTCTTTAGTCATCCATATATTTATATTATTTCCATTTTCATGATTCTATTCATTATCGTTCCCATTATTTTATTATTATTAGACTAACCGCTTTGACTTTCTAGGCACAGAAGAATGAACTTACGGTACGCTGTATCCCCGTTCTTGTTAAAACGTTGTATTGAAGACACTTTGTCGTTGAAGTTAACTTGTCATTGACCCAGGAGTCATAATTACTCGTATCTCAGACAATGTTTCTCTCGAAAATATTGTAGTGAAAATAGAGAGAAAGAAGAAACAGTGGTTCTCGGTGTTATCTGCTATGTAAATGTTTACTTCTAAGCAATTAATTACTCTTCTTTCGACACTTTTATGGTGTTTACTTGGAGCTTTGTAGAATGTTCTAGTTGTCTGATTAGAAATTAATGGAATCTTATCGAATATTGTGGAAAGTTCGAGTTTCCTTATCTGTTTATTTAGAAGTTGATAGAAAAATGGAGAGATTTCTCGATTGTTGAAAAACCTATTTAAGGCGAACACATTTTTAGAAACTAGTTCAGTCTTGTTTGAAATTCATCGTGATAAACAAGTAGTGACAGTTCTCTGTTAATTAATTACTGTATTTTGTGCCTATAGTGATAATTCTTCCTAATTTTCCTATTTAATTCATACCAGTGGACTCTACTAATAGTTTTTATCATATTACGGACTTGTGCTACGTAAGTTTAATTGTTCTTTCAGACGTTTTTTTTAATATATATTATTGGACAGTTTATTGAACAGTTATTATTTAATATTAGATCGGCCTTTTAATATTTACTGATTGATTTTTGTACAGTAATATTGAAATCTCTTTATTAGTTGAACAATATCGATTTATCTGTTTTAATTGCTTATTAAAACATTACTGATCAGTGAGTGTTGTGATTATCTGTGTAAATAAAGTGCGAGTGATAAATTCAAGTATTGCCAGCGATATTTTAGACGTAGAACCCGTATCAATATCGTGTTTATATGGAATGACTTTCATTCGCTGCAGACATTGCTTTAGGCCTAAAGACAGGTCAACATTTAAGCTTACTTGTCTTTAAATACTTTCCAACTTTAAGTCTCAAATTTTCACATCCATGTTTCAATAAATTGAAAACCGAAACGGTACTATTTTTATTGATATTGTGGTTTGAAGATGAAATTGTGAGCATGAAAACTGAAGGTTAGTCCGATTTTTATGAATAAGCTACATTACAATTCTCAACAAAAATGAGTACCACAGATGGGATAATTACAATAATCCAAAGAGAAATATGAAGATGAGTGACATAATAAATAAAAAGAAGGAGCATGCAAGATGATCATGGAGGATGGCTTTGAGATGAGCATGTTAGTTCAAGAATAAATTGTATTTGAGGATATACCTGTGAAGTAGCTGAGTCCTTTTTACAGATGATTTTTTGATCAACGAAAATCGATGCATTTTTCTCAAAAATCGATACATTTTTTCAAAAATCGATACATTTTTTCAAAAATCGATGCATTTTGAAATCATTTCCGGTGGTTTGGAGCCCACCTTAATTTGTATTAAAGATGATTTTTTAATCAACGAGAATCGATGCATTTTTTCAAAAATCGATGCTTTTTAAAATCATTTCCGGTGGTTTGGAGCCCACCTTAATTTGTAGTTCCAACTTATTAATCACTATCATCCAATTCATACCCACTTACAGGCCTCAGACCTATGTGGGCTTCATTCTCCGAAAAAAAAAACATCACCGGGTATAGTCTCGATAATAACTAACAAGAAAACAGAATCATAACTTGCCCATCATTCTCACTACATGTTTTCAACATACATTTTCCATTATTTGAATCTTGTCTCAGATTTTCTCGTTATTCAGATCCCGCTCTCTTGTGTTTTATTTGTATTTCTTCACTCCCCTTATAATTAACAACAAATTCCCTTCAACGTGATAGAACTTAATGGACTTTTTAAAATTCAATGAGACACTATAAAAATTATTGAACATGCTGCCCTATCCATGAAGTTTATCAAGGGTGCTTACAACTAAAAACATCATCCAGTTAAATACTTTAATCAGTAGTATGATGAGAAAAAAATACTCTAGCTGAGCTAATTAAGACCTATTTAGTTAACATGCGAGTGGTGGACAACATACAAACAGCTCTAAATTAATTTCTTGTCAGACTATTCTCTTCAACTTTTCACTAGAATGAGTACATCGGAATAAATTAAGTGAAATTAATAAGTCGTTTGAATACATTACTGACTTATATTACGATACTTTATGAAGATACTTGTGGGGAACGTTGTCTAATACGCTAGTGATTGCTGTAGCTACTTTAAAACAACGATTTTAGATTCCGTAAACCCGACTTGATCTGTCTTTAGTGAGCGGCTTCCCTAGTTTTATTATATGTCCAGTCATCTTTGGTAACTAGCCAGGATTGGTGCAATGTTTACTGGATGGAACAAGTTCAATAAACTCGGCGATAATCATGTGCTTGAAAAAATGTTGAATTTCTCGACTTGTTTTGAATATTTCAATTGAGGAAGGCTTCCTCTTATTTAAGCCATTCCTGAAGTAGAGAAGATTTTATACTGAAGTGAAAGCTGGAGGCTCTGAGAGGTTGATGGGGACCGACATAGCAAAAGTACTAATTGAGACCCTACTAATATAATACAGAGGGGTGCAAAAGTAGGTATACAGTAATTAAATATTTTTTAGAATAAGTAGGTTTACAAAGACAAGGTGTTTTCGAAGCGTGATCTTAATCATATGGTTGAATTCATTCGCCAAGCTTGCCAAGACATAGATGAAAATAAAGAACTTAGCTGAAAAGTGTGTTTAAGCGTAACTTCAAGGTTACAGAAGTGTGTTGACTGTAAAGGCAAACAGTTTGAACACAAAAGGAAGTAAGTGTATTGGTCAAGTACAACACTTTTAAGAGTTCATTTATGTTTCTTAACACTCTTAAAATATATTGTAAAAGTTCAGTTTTTACATAAATAAACCCGCTTTTTCTATAAAATATTTCATTACTGTATACATACTTTTGCACCCTTCTGTATAATAAATTGATGAATTATTTTCAATCTGTTAGTTCGGTACATCATTAGTCCAGAATTGTTCCTTCGTACAAATAATTATGATGATTAATATAATGAAAATAACACATAAGACTGATGTCACAAACACTTTTAAATCGTGTTATAAGAATAAGAGGTACTATAGTTACGACTGTCACGTCAATTCGAATCTCAATAAAACTTAAACTAGAATATAGAGGATTACAGAAGTGCAGTTCAAAATATAGAGGAGCTCACCTTAAAGCCTTTAGTTCATAGACAAAAACTATTAGAAGTAGAACCTCTTTTAACCGTCACTTTCGGGACTGAGGCCGTAACGGATAACTGAATAGACGGATAATAGAAATGCCATCATAAATATAAACGTGAACAGTACAGTCGCAGAATTTGAAATGTTTTGGGGAAAGTTGGGAAAATGAGACAAAGTTGAAAAGGATAGTTCAATTTTGTTTACATACTCATGTCATCAGAAATATACTACGATCAGAGTTTGGAACTGTTGTATAATATGCAATAAATATCCTGATAAATCGTAACATTCTCACTATTACAATGACGGATATCAGTAAGTGACGGTTGAAAGAAAGATAAATCGAGGTTTTAATGGCTCTAATCGTGGTTTATAGACTAGAAGCCTCTCATGGCCGAGTTCTGCGTTGGAGAACTGTCATCGGGTGATAGTCGATACGCCCATTTGTTACAGGTAGCAGGAAGAGCAAAAACTAACCAACCAATACGAGAAAACAGAGATAGTCAAAAAATAAAAGTTTCAAGCACAAATCAGCAATAATGATGAATGTGAAGAATATTGAGGGTAAATTAATAAATCAAGGTCATACAATATGAAAAAATAAATAACAGTCATAAAACCCTTAAACAGGAGAAGAGTGATCGAAGCATGTTAAAGCAAGAGTGATAAAACAAGGTACATTAAATAAATAAGTAGAAGGTTATACTGTTTTATGGTGTGACAAAAGTTATTTTAAATTGATCAAGATAGGTTTGATTATTTAAACTTTCAACATATTCGTTCTTGATATTAAAAAATAAATGACAGACATGAAATCCCATCAACAGGAGGAGATTGATCTAATAATACATGAATATCCTCTTGCAGAATAGCCTATTGGAAGATTAGCATTCTCTTACTTCATTATAAAACAAGGTACATTGAATAAATAAATAAAAAGTTATACTGTTTTATGATGTGACATACCTAGTTATGTTAAATAATTGATCAAAATAGGATGGATTATTTGAAGTTTCAACAAATTCGTTCTTGATCAGCCATAGTTGTTTCTAAGACTTTTAAATGTTCAATGAGTTAATGTTCATTCACATTAAAATGCAGGAGTTCGAAAAAAATTTTACCTTGGAATTGTGGCTATAGTAAAACTAAGCCAAAGTTAGGCAACCCAACGACAACAGCATCCACTGATGACGACTATCAACATGATAGTCGAAAAGACTTTGAATATTGAGTAAATAAGTTTAGACCTAAAGCTAATTGGTAGCTAAACGTCATGGACAACAAAATTCACATCTTCAATAATTAGGTGTTTGGAGAAGTATGAAACCTTCTTCTGAATTTTCTAGTCTTTGAAAAAGGTCATTCATGATTCTAATTCGAAGCTTTTTCTGGTTTGGCATACTACGGGGGATTGTAATGTTCGTTATGTTAAGTCACTACCCAATCACACTACTCATCAACGCCCTAATTTGCTTTCAATAATGTACTTTTTTCTTGAGGATGAAGCCAACATAGGTCTTAGACCTGTGCGTGGCTAATGAGTTATATGATGGTGATTGATGAGTTAGATCTACAGTTTTAGGTGGGTTCCGAACCACTGGAACGTTTGAAAAGGAAAAACAAAGCATAGCACAAAAAGATATTGGTGATTGGTCACGCGGTGAGCATGGTGTTCACGTGATCGTGATGTTCAGTCAATACTGCGTTTGGATGGGTGACCGTGCTTCTATGAATTGATGTTATAAGCATTACTATCACTCACCCATTGGTTTAAGACCACCTAAAATTATTGCAGCTCCACCATGTCCCCCATGGGGGTGGCTAACTTCACGGAGCTCTCAAACGGCGAGGTGGAACTACCCGTAGGGGTCTCCCCACCAATAAAAGCCATACGCTTATTACGTGCGTTAGCAAAAAAGGGTTATTATTATTAGCCTAGAACATATCATTATTAGTCCCTCTTTGTATTTGGCATGTACAACTTTTATGATATTTCTTCATAAATATACTAAAGAAACTGACTCATGATTCACACCTTCTTTAGAAATAAATCTTCCAGAAACTGTGTCATCTTGAAGGTCACTGGAAGTTCAGTATCAAAATGCACTTTTTTCATATTATATGGCTATGATACTGTCATAATTAACCTATAAGATCACTGAATATTTTATAGCAAACTGCACCCATTGTTATAAAATGCTGTTAGAATATTTACAAAATGTTGCATAAACTTTGATTCCATATCAAAATGCACTTCATTCCTATAAGGCTATAATACTGTCATAACTCATCTTGAAGAAAACTGAAGATTTCTTAGCAAACTGCACCTATTGTTATAAAATACTGTCACAATTTACAGAATGTTACATAAACTGTCATAACTTCAGAATATGATCAGTGACATTGATCAAACAATCGTAAGGCAAAGTGCCGTAAATATGTCTCATTAGGGTCCGACTACACTGCCGTACGTTTGTGTGACATGGGCCGATCTATTGTTTATGCAAACAGTCTGGATGAATTCAGAGATCAGAGACTAAACTAATGGACGACCACAATTTATTGTTCATTGTTGTGCTGTACTGAATTGAGTGCTATTTCACAATATCACCAGAAATGAGGTCAAGGTTTAGAGACGACTAAAGAAACAGCTCTTGAGCACTATGTAGCTATTCTGCTCTATAAATGTTGTCATAGTATTTGAAGTTGGTTGTTTCAATTGCATCTATTTTCTCGCGTTAGATCGTAAACTTGCAAGTTATGAACTTGGTGGTGCTGATCTTGAATGAGTGCTTTACTTGTGCAACCATATTCAACTGTTAAACTGACTGCCATTATTTTAGTGTTCATAGAGAAGCATTGATCTTTGCCGCTCTTTTTTAAGTGTACAATTCAAAAAGACGAGGATACCGTATCAAGTGAAAGGCAGAAAGAAAAGGGTGGGGAGGCAGAAGAAGAGGAAGAAAAGGAAGATGAAAATCGGAAGGAAAAGAAAAGGAAAAGATTAGGGTGGTACTAGCTGGAATATTATTGAAGGGCTACAAATTGAGATTTTCTGTTCCTTTCGCCTGCTAGGGGGAAGTCCTGACTTCCCAGGACACTCAACTAAGTGTCAAGAATTGAAAAATCCTTGTCAAAACTTCGCCATTTCATGTAATTGCATCACAGATTGTCATCACAATAGTTAATATACAAATGAGATCATTGTACATAATATCTCGCACTATAAAATTGCATTATCTGAGTATACTATTGTATCTATGTGAAGTTGATAATTTTGTTCCTAACCATTCATAAGTAAAATTTGTAAATTTACATGAAGAAGGAAAGATAATCTAATCAAATAGACCCATTAATTGAAAGAAGATGGAGAAGCTGAATAAAATGATCAACAGGAAAGATAAATTTGGGAAACCTTGTTCGAGAGTTTGGGAAAGTCATAAATTATTGAGATTTTTCCTACCTTTTGCCGTTTTCCGGCTTTTTCCATGGTGAAGTTCCAATTTTAGAGGACCGCCCAGGCTTTGCTCAGGGTTTTCGATCATAATATTTTTTCGTAATATCTTGTATAGGATATTATTGAGACTTCAGAATGTTAATTATTTCTGTGTGAATTTTTTTTCAATTACGGTATTTTGTGAAGTATGGGTGTTCAAAGTTGGAGATTTTCGGTTTTTCAATTTTTCATACCTATAAGACAACTCAAGGAATAAAATAACATATTTTTTCTCCAATAAGCAATCAGTCTTTCAAAATAACTTTTTTTAAATCTGTAAAAATATTATATTTCAAAAAATTATTTTGAGAAAAACAATTTCCTAGATCGAAATATAAAAAATATGTCATTTTATTCCTCGAGGAGTCTTAGTTATAGAAAATTTATCAAGAGTTTAAAATAACACGTAGAAAAGGCCAATTGCCCCCAAAAACCAAAAAAATTCAACTTTTAAATCCCATATTTCACAAAATATTTGATTGAGAAAATGTTTCCTCACAGCAATGTATAACATTTTGAAGTCCTATTAGTATCCAATACAATAAACTTCGAAATAAATAGAATTATTACCAAAAATCTTGCCTTTTAAGTAGTTATGCTAACACAGCTAACACAGGAAGAAGTAGATGAAACAGATGATGACGAAGAAAAAGAAGTAGAGAAGAAGGGAGAAAGTGGGAGAAGTCAAAAAGAAAAGCAAGGGGGGCTCAAGCTGGAAAGTTTTGGGGAGTCACAAACTGAGATTTTGTTGACCTATTTTGCTTCTTCAAAAAGAAAAAGAAAAAGAAAAAGAAAAAGAAAAAGAAAAAGAAAAAGAAAAAGAAAAAGAAAAAGAAAAAGAAAAAGAAAAAGAAAAAGAAAAAGAAAAAGAAAAAGAAAAAGAAAAAGAAAAAGAAAAAGAAAAAGAAAAAGAAAAAGAAAAAGAAAAAGAAAAAGAAAAAGAAAAAGAAAAAGAAAAAGAAAAAGAAAAAGAAAAATAAAAAGGAAAAGAAAAAGAACAAGAACAAGAAAAAGAACAAGAAAAAGAAAAAGAAAAATTAAAAGAAAAAGAACAAGAAAAAGAAAAAGAACAAGAAAAAGGACAAGAAAAAGAACAAGAAAAACAAAAATAAAAATAAAAATAAAAAGGATAATAAAAAGAAAAAGAAAAATAAAAAAGAAAAGAAAAAGAACAAGAAAAGAAAAGAAGTTGATGAATAAGAAGAAAAAGAAAATAAAATAAAATGAAGAAGAAAGAAGAGGAGAAAAAGTAGATGAAGAAATAGAAAATGATCAATTCACTTTTTTTGGAGAGTTAAAAAGTGCCGTCTAAACTTAGTGGCAAAATACCTACTGGCAACTGTGAATTAGAATACAATTTCGGACATCCACTCAACTTACACATCTAAAACTGTAGAACAGTGTTCAGACTAGTCAGAGTGGGCACTGTACAAAATTTCAGTGTGTCGTAACTTATGTCTACTAACATAAACATCATAACTATCATGTCCCAGTGATTCTGTCTATCGTTGACTACTGGCTCGTGCATGCTTTCTGTTTCTTTTTTCTCTTTCTTTGTTTTAGACAATCAATTACTGCCCGGTGCCTACTTAGAAAGCCCACGCGACATTCGCTGCTTCTGTAGGCTACCGTTAGGACTTAGGACTTCGCCAAAGAATAAGTAATATTATGGGCGTGTCTGGTAATACATTTTGAAAGATCGATTTTACGAACGCCCCATCAACATTTAGCTTGTTCGGGCCTACTTGCTTTTCTTCAGTATGTCAATCCATCAATCGTATACGGAAATTGAATTATAATTCAACGTCGATTTTGAATGGCAAAGGTCTGTCTGTTAGTAACGGTAATATGACTTTTTTTGAGGATGAAGCCCACATAGGTCTGAGACCTGTGCGTAGGTAATGGGTTGGATGATGATGATTGATGAGTTAGACCTACAGTTTTAGGTGGGTTCCGAACCACCGGGAAGTGATTTTACAGCAGAGAACAGTGTCTTTTGCTGGCCAATCTAATCGGTCACCGGTACAAAGTGGACCCAGGAGAACGCAGCTTATCTCTATCTGATTGAACAGATACCTGCTACGGCTCACTTAATTTACCTCTGGAGCTAGTTGAGGCTACGAAAATTTGGTGAAATTGTTGAATGTTAAATGGTGTTTTAGATTAGTAGAAATCCACTATTAATAGTGCTTATATACGGAAGTGGTGATATATTAAGAAGTGGATAAAGTATCAAGATATTTCGTCAATCACGATTTCATGAGCAAACCTTCAAATACACAGGTTTATTTATTCAGGTTTTCCGTAATTAATTAGGGAAAATGTAGATGTACTAAAATTTTTCACCAAATTCATTTCAATATAAAAGTAGGCTATGTAGATCTATATAGCGATCAAAGATAAATTAGATCTATAATGCGTGCCAAACCAGTATTTTTTTCTAATTTTTTCTATATTTTAGTGGAGAAGTTACGAGGAAAATAACTCAAATAAACATTTTATAATCAACGAAATGATTGATATTCCATCATAAATGAACTCCACTCCTTCAACTTTTAATGAACTCCTAATCACAGAATTAATTTATCAAATGAAACAATTTATTTACTAGAATTTTCACCATATTTATTGCAATAAAATAATGAAGTATGAATAATATAATATAAAATAATAATATAATCATAATAATTAATAATTATTATTAGTCATTTTTTTCAATTATCAATTAATTAATATACTAATATAATATATCGAATTCTAAAGTCTCAGCTCACTAGTAATTTTCACAATCTATAACGTGGCCAATTCTAGTGATTTCGTTACTCAAATAAATTGCATTCATTTCATAATAAAGTGGCAGTTGAATCTGAAGTAATTCATAAGATGATATTTTGTAGATTACGTCTTAGAGACTCAAGTTGAGAAGTTAAAGAAAAGTTAGATAAACAATTTCAAGATCTATTGTTAAAGATCAGTGTCCTGAGACTTGGATATCAATTTAGGGTTGAATAGAACGTTACATTCATTTTTAAAACTAATATTTAAAGCATTATTTTCATCGTTCTAAATTAATTTACGTTTTTAAGGGTACATTAGTAAAAATAGACTCATAAGACTGTATATATAATTATTATCTCCTTTATTAAAACAAGTCAAGTTTTAGAAAAAAAATTCATATATAAAAATGAATTCACGTTTTGGTGGGTCCATTAGTAAACAATAGACACATCATACTATATACATAATTATTTTTTCCTTTATCAGAACAAGTTAAGTTTTTGAAAAAAAAATGTTTTATTGTACAATATATGCTCTCTAGCTAACAAACCAACACTTACTGAGGAAGACTTTCAACCTGCTAGAGATCCTGTAGAGAGAAATTTGTTCCCACAATCAGGCAATAACTATCACACATGAAGCAACAAATTTCGTATGTAAATTAGTTCGTACAAGACAAGTTCCAATGAGCAATAGGATGTCGAACACATCGCAGCGTTGTCTAGGATGTTCCTTCGTCAAAATATTGTGTAGTCCACACTTCACAAAATAACATTCGCTGTGTGTGAGTGGTTGGATTTGAATTTATCTATCTTATCAGAGCTCGTGGATATTTCGGGGCTTATCTTGAAACAAACGAGCCCGGACTGTTTGATGAGTTATTGAATAACACGGTTCACGATTTAACGGGCTCGGGGACTAACAACGACTTCCCGCGGAGTCGGTTCGAGGTTTTTCGGGCTGTAATTCACGGTCACAGCCTACAATAAAGTCGTACTTTACGGCGCTGGGACGATTTGGAGAGAGCATCTTCCAGAGCGCGCCGATTTAATGAGCCTTGAGAGCCACGAATATACCAAATTCTCCTTATAACGAGCAGGCAAAAGTGGGTTGGGGACGGATTGAACTGAACTTGAAGGACTTGAAAAGTTACGGTTATCACCTGACAGAATTAAGCTTTTAGATTTATTTCGAGTATTATTAGGTGCCGATGCCATTTTGTGTCTTATCGGTCTCCGAACATGACTTTTGTTGATAGAAATTATCTTTTTTCTTTCTTTACCTTCTTTTTCCTGTCTCTTTCTAATCTTATTTTCATTCAATTTCTGTCTCATTTGGTACCCTTTCAGACTATGCTTTTTTCGCACACTGTATAGGCTATTTTCTTAAATGCGAAAAAGTATTCGGGAGAGCAGAAGAAATAACAGGAAGAAGTTGAAAAAAGGGATTCTACAGAGGAAATGGGAAAAAATGTATACGCTCGTTGAGTGTATGTAATCAAAAAATAATAGTGAACGTAATCAGAAAAAAACTTGCAGATATTCCACTTTGCATTCAACGTTGAGAGATTTCATTATATCATCTTGAAATGAAATTGATGAAAAAATAAAGTTTATTATTTGCTCTGCCTATTCTTCAATAAATATTCTGTAAAACATATCTTCGGGTCCGTTTGCTTAGTTTCGATCCAACATTTTTTCGGCTTTAATGCTTTCTTCTTTTCAAACAGTTTAGCTTATCAACTTTATCTCCTTTTAATTTGTTTTATCAACATTCTAAACAGTAATTTTTCTTCACTTCCTCCTTTCTTTCTCATCTTCTGCTTCTTATTCTTAACCTTCGCATTATTCTCTTTTTTCATGTACCTCCTCTTCATGAACCTTCTCTTGCACTAACTCCTATTTTTTCCAAATGTTTTTCTTTTTTCATCTTCTAAACTTCTACTCCACCTTTTCTCCAGTATTTTTCTCTCTTCCTCTACACTAATATACATATATTCTAACCACTCTTTATTATTCTCCTTAATCCTACACATTCTTCATCTTTTAATTTTCTATTTCCTCACTAGCTTTCCATCTTCTCCATTACCTTCATCTTTGCTCTTTTATTCTTCGCCACCTTTTTCTCCTTTTCCTCCTTCACCTCATACTCCTCCAACTACTCCTACTCCTAATCTTCCTACTCTTCCTACTTATCCTTCTCCTCCTTCTCCTCCTTCTCCTCCTTCTCCTCCTTCTCCTCCTTCTCCTCCTTCTCCTCCTTCTCCTCCTTCTCCTCCTTCTCCTCCTTCTCCTCCTTCTCCTCCTTCTCCTCCTTCTCCTCCTTCTCCTCCTTCTCCTCCTTCTCCTCCTTCTCCTCCTTCTCCTCCTTCTCCTCCTTCTCCTCCTTCTCCTCCTTCTCCTCCTTCTCCTCCTTCTCCTCCTTCTCCTCCTTCTCCTCCTTCTCCTCCTTCTCCTCCTTCTCCTCCTTCTCCTCCTTCTCCTCCTTCTCCTCCTTCTCCTCCTTCTCCTCCTTCTCCTCCTTCTCCTCCTTCTCCTCCTTCTCCTCCTTCTCCTCCTTCTCCTCCTTCTCCTCCTTCTCCTCCTTCTCCTCCTTCTCCTCCTTCTCCTCCTTCTCCTCCTTCTCCTCCTTCTCCTCCTTCTCCTCCTTCTCCTCCTTCTCCTCCTTCTCCTCCTTCTCCTCCTTCTCCTCCTTCTCCTCCTTCTCCTCCTTCTCCTCCTTCTCCTCCTTCTCCTCCTTCTCCTCCTTCTCCTCCTTCTCCTCCTTCTCCTCCTTCTCCTCCTTCTCCTCCTTCTCCTCCTTCTCCTCCTTCTCCTCCTTCTCCTCCTTCTCCTCCTTCTCCTCCTTCTCCTCCTTCTCCTCCTTCTCCTCCTTCTCCTCCTTCTCCTCCTTCTCCTCCTTCTCCTCCTTCTCCTCCTTCTCCTCCTTCTCCTCCTTCTCCTCCTTCTCCTCCTTCTCCTCCTTCTCCTCCTTCTCCTCCTTCTTCTCCTTTGCCTCCTTCTCCTCCTTCTCCTCCTTCTCCTCCTTTGCCTCCTTCTCCTCTTTCTCCAACTCACTCTCCCCGTCCATCACATTTCTTTCCTCATCGCACTCCTCTCACCAATCATTCTCATTCTCTTAATGTTTCATCCTTTTGACATCCCACTCATCCAACTTCTTTGTCACTCCTCCTCATCCTACTTATTTCATCTTCTTTTTCCTCATCATTCCACTTTTTCGTTTCACTCTTTATTCTCCACTTCTCCTTTTCACCCCTCTCACCATTATCTTCCTTCTTTTTCCCCTCCAAGAAAAGAGAATAAAGATATTTTTATAATCTTGTGAATGAAGAAGTGAAAGTGATCACTATCAATAAATAATAATGAATCACAATAATCCCTTTCAGAAAACAAAGGATAACGATATTATTTCTGTTTCAGAATCAACTCAGCTATGGGAAGACGTGTTTCATCTCTATGAAATAATTGATTTCGGCCCATTCAATAATGATGTTCCATCCAGGAATATGGCAGAGGTGTGGGAGTAGACATTCATTGATGTCAGCGACAGATAGCATCTTCTACTTCTCCTTGCCTTCCACCTCAACAGCCGTACAACAAAATAATAATAAAGCATCGACCCACGAAATAATGGAAATCGCACTTAGCTGTTGTTGCCTGCCACCATCTCCTCTTGTCTTTTATCTGCTTCTTATTTTTCATCATCGTCTCGTATAACACACTACACACTGGAATACTACCGTATTTATGTAAATATGGGCAATAGCCGTGGGTGGGACAAAGGATATTACTTACCAGAAGCTGAAGGATAAAGCTTCTTCTTCAATCACGATCTTTTTTCTTTTCTATCAACTTCTTATCTTTCTTATTCTTCTGCTTTTAGTAGGTTCTGTCTACTGTCGATTTCTGACAGTATTCAGCCCTCAAGCATTTTGTCGTCAATGACTGAAGTTAAAAAAAAACAAGATTGATTCCAAAATAAATTCCAGTCCCCAATCTAGCAGCTTTATTTTCCAAAAATATGTTTTTATCGAGATCAACCTACCTTTTTAATTTGAGAACACAAAGTTTGCTTTGAAGTTTGTATAACCAGGGGTGAGATAGAATGGTATGGAAATTAACTCAAAATTCAAAACTGTCAACAAAAATAGGCTATAGCAACTGACTAATGAACACCAACATTTCTGATAGCCAATTGCAAATGCTACGTAGAGGCGGCTAATAGTGGCGTTGACTATTCTGGGGTTTCCCCTAAAAATCATTTAGGGGGTCTTTATCGGCCCTTGGGCTTAGGGCCTTTAGGGTCTCTCTAAACTCTAAACCCTTAGAGCCTTGTGGGCTCCTTATCACCGCTAATGAAAGGCCTTCTTACATCTGCCAAAGTTTTTGAATTAGTTTCTGCTGCGGTATTTCGATTTATCTTTAAAACCACAGAAAATTATTGATAACTCAAAGTCAATAGGTTTATTAAGTATCACATTATAGGGTGGGGGGAGCACTGGACAAAATCTTGCCAAAAAATCACGTGAAGGTCCTGGTCGTCTCACTATTGCAATGGAAATACATTAGTATATTATGTTACTAGGCTGGAAAGAAACGTTTTGCTGGTCGAGCATATGATAGTTCATGCACGAGGCGATAGCCAAGTGCAGAAACGTGAATATGCAAGAAATGACAAACGTTTACAGCTGTGTAATGTACGATATTTTTTGTTACACTTGATAGAAAGCCTTGATGCAATCAGCTGGATAATATGCGAGACATTCAAAAGTATGCAAGACAATTGAATCAGCTGCTTTATTTAGATTCAGAATTTGATAGGTGACCTCCCATAAACCAAAATAATGATAGCTTAGTGCAGTGGCGGATGAGAGGGATATACCCCCCTCCTCGAAATATCATGATGGACTTCGCCTAAAAAAGAATTTATTCATAATTATGTATGTATAGTTTTTGCGAGAAATGAATTTAATCTGTGTCATTGTTACTTGTTAGCTTAAAAACCTATCTGAGGAACTCGATCAGTACCGACAGGCTAAATGGACTTGCCCTTTTGTTCATTCACAAAGGAGTAGAAGTGAAACCTGAGACTATCATCAACGAATTAGCCAAGAAGCCACGCCGTTTACTGTTGAAGTAAATCACAATAGTTTTTGTATTATTCTTAATTTTTCATTTGTGATATTCTTTCTTGTAATCTTAATAAATGTACATTACATTCTTGTGTAACAATCTGAGTATTTCTTGGCTTTTTCTTCGTAACTTACATGTTAAAAATAGGGCCTAACCATAAATAAAAAATTCGCAGTGAACACTTGATTTATTTTTTGATTTCATTATACGTTTATTTAACTGAACTTTGTCATCATACTCATTAGCTCATTAAATGGTCACATTGGCTTTTTTTCAATTTTCTTTGTGTAGCTAAAGGAAAAACGCATACTATGGTTAAGTCCTATTTCACACAGGTACAATAAACTTTAAATTAAAAACTATTTTATTAGATAACATAAATACTATTAGCTTGAGTATATTTTAGAGCTCAAATTTGTATAAAAATACGTTTTTAGGCTATAAATTCCACATTTCTTTCGGGGGGGGGGGGGGGACCCTCGGTCATCCCCCCCGAAATGAAATCCTGGGACCGCCACTGGCTTAGTGCAATCAGCTGGTTAATATTTATAGGTATTGAGTAATGTGGAATTTGTGATATCAATAAATAGCAACCAAACTTCAATGTAATGATTGACTATATCTATACATATGATATATGTGAGTCAACAGAAACTTTTTTGCCGCACTCCAGCTGTTTCTTTCCTATCTTGTATGGCTATAAGGCCCTATTTGTCAGCTGATTTTTCCGATATCGTCCGGAAAAGAGGCACTTTCTATGGAAAGTAGCTACTTTCTATCAAAGTGTAACAAAAAAGTGTATGTAGGCTACAATCGAGTTTTAAACGGTACTGGTAGAGTTGTTGCCGTAAAAAAAATGGTAATATTAAAATAAAAGTCTAGTGTTAAAATTTTAAGTTACATGGAAGAACTACTACTAATGATGATTAATCACTAATAAACTAATTTTGATTTCATCAGCTATTTCATCCACGTTTCTTCACTATTTCCATGAAATAACATGAATAATTATAGTGAAATTCTAGAGCTAAGTTCATTGATAATAAACTATTAGATCGATAGGTGGGAGGAAGCCTCATTTGTGAAAATCTAATTCCAATTTAGAACTGGTTTGAATGCTAGTGCCGTGTAATGAGGATAACTCATAACAAATGGCTTGTTCAACAGTGGATATATATTTTTAACGAGAGTCTATAAAACAAGCTTTAGCTAATTGTGAATCTTATCTCGCCTTGTTGTTTGGCTGCGAAAACGGGTTCTGCATACTCATAATATATACATAGATTACTAAAGGTTTCGTTTTATTATATACCCTTATATATCAATGCTATATAATAGTCTCCCCTCATCAGCAAATGAATGGTCCGATTTCGAGTAATTAGAAAAGTTATTCAAGTGTAAATTCTAATTAAGCAGAGCTGCTTCACATCTACCTGCTTTGCATTATTTTATAGTCTGCCATTTCATCAAAACAACTTCCAATTTATTATTCATTGATAATGTAGGCTACGTAAGGGACCTGATTTATTTTTTGTTTTTTTTTTCGCGGAATGAAATGTTTTTTGAAGCAATTTGAAACATTGTTACGGTATATTAAAACGTGGGTTGAAGTGTACAAACAATAAATTATAGAAGAGGATAAAGAAGGAAATACAATTTTTAATAATTATTAAAAATATTCAATTTTTTTAAGATTACGTAATAGAGACTCCAGAGGAGTATGGTAGGTGGAGTTGAGAAGTAGTATAAGGTAAGTCAGATCAACAATAAATTATACAATCATGTACACTAGTTACCATAATAATTACTATTTCAATTATTAGTTGAGGCGAGGCTTAATTTGGATGTGAACTCTTGTACACTATAAAACGCACAATCAACTAAACATCTTCTCAATTGTTTTTTAAATATTTCTATACTTCGAAGACTCTTTAAAAACTGCTGTAGCTTGTTATTTATAATTTCCTACCAATGTAACTGGGTTTTTGTTTGAATAATCTACTATTAATTGTGACTCACCTAGTAATCTTTTCCTTTCGTTCTCCTCTTCTCCTTTTTAATCTTCATCCTCTTCTTCTCCTACTTCCTTTTCTTTAACTCTCATGAGTCGTCTAAAAACGTCTAAATCTTCTCCTTCCCTCTTTTCTCTTTTTCATCATCCTTCTTCTCCTTCTTCTCCTTCTTCTATTTATTTACTTTAATCTCTTTTCATCTTCTTCCTGCCTCTTCTGCTCCTTCTTTTTCTTTTCCTTCTCCTTCTTCTCCTCCTTCTTTTTCTTTTCCTTCTCCTTCTTCTCCTCCTTCTTTTTCTTTTCCTTCTCCTTCTTTTTCTTTTCCTTCTCCTTCTTCTTCGAATCCATTTTCTTCTTCACTTTTAATTCTTCTTCTCTTTTTATCCTTGTTCCACTTGTTATTTCTCTTATACGTCTTTCTTCTTTTTATCTTTCTTCTTCTTCTTCTTCTTCTTCTTCTTCTTCTTCTTCTTCTTCTTCCCCTACTTCCTCTTCTCCTACTCTCACCATGAAGTTAAACTTTATATAAAAGCGTTAGTGTATAAGTCCGATACGTATGGTTTAATTCAGTGCACATATTAATTTTTCAAAAAATTTAATTATGTAGCTTTTCAATAGTCATAATTCTAAGCAAGTACAAAAATTAGTTGCCACTTCTTTTAAGATTACAGGCCATTATTTGTCAGTAAAATTAGGAACGCTATAACTTCAGCTACCAAAACGCTAATACAACGGTTTCCATCTGCCACCCACAGTGATATCTGCTACTTAAAAAACAGTAACTGAGCAAAATAATAAATAAAATACAGATGAATAAGAAAATACAAGGAAATTCACTTCATTTCGTATTAGCAACACGTAAAGTCAACTGATCATCCACAAACAGTTAGTCTGCTTTCATAGTAAGAATAAAACAACAGTTTCGGCTGATTTTTGAAAGGTTTATGACAATTATAAATCATAAGCCAAGCTTTATAGGCTATGGCTCACACTGGGTAACTTATGAGGTTGTAAGGAACAGGATTCCACAGGGTTGGAATCCAGGTTAACAATTTCAGTTAGTACATTTGAAAAAAGTTATTCTGCTTATATGCTACTAAAAAAAAGTTGATTTACATTCAACAAAGATGATTTTCACAACTACAGAAAGGGTGAATACGTATAGTATTGTCTAGTATTAATAGGTCTCTGTCTCTGTCTATATGCATAAGGGTGATTTTATCTTTATCTTATCTTTATCCATCCCCAAAAAACCGATCGGAGTTCAAAATTTGTTCACTTTTTTCCATTCCGTTCGAGATAAACCGAACGGCTGAAATCGTACGGCCGATATCGATGTTTGTAAAACGGCCCTAAAAGCTATCAAAAGCGGTCAAACGATATTATTTTCATACAATAATTTCCATCTCCACGCTTATGATTAATTTATGTTAAGTATAGAAACTTTCTCATGTAGAAAATTTCGAAAAAGTTCAAGATTATTGTGGTTAATATTCCAGTAATTTCTCAAGAAGCTAAATTGTATACCACATAATTTTTTTAAAAAGTTTAAGTTTAGTGTGGTTTATATTCCAGTAATTTTTCAAGAAGCTAAATTGTATACCACATGATTTTTCGAAAAATTTTAAGATTATTTTGGTTTATATTCCAGTAATTTCTCAAGAAGCTAAATTGTTTACCACATAATTTTATGAAAAAGTTTAAGATTATTGTGGTTAATATTCCAGTAATTTCTCAAGAAGCTAAATTGTATACCACATAATTTTTCGAAAAAGTTTGAAATAATTTGGTTGATATTCCAGTAATTTCTCAAGAAGCTAAATTGTATACCACATAATTTTTTGAAAAAGTTTAAGATTATTGTGGTTGATATTCCAGTTATTTCTCAAGAAGCTACATTGTATACCACGTAATTTTTCGAAAACGTTTAAGATTATTTTGGTTGATATTCCAGTAATTTCTCAAGAAGCTAAATTGTATACCACATAATTTTTCGAAAAAGTTCAAGATTATTTTGGTATATATTCCAGTAATTTCTCAAGAAGCTAAATTGTATACCACATAATTTTTTGAAAAAGTTTAAGATTATTGTGGTTGATATTCCAGTAATTTCTCAAGAAGCTAAACTGTATACCACATAATTTTTTGAAAAAGTTTAAGATTATTGTGGTTGATATTCCAGTAATTTCTCAAGAAGCTAAATTGTATACCACGTAATTTTCGAAAAAGTTTAAGATTATTTTGGTTGATATTCCAGTAATTTCTCAAGAAGCTAAATTGTATACCACACAATTTCTTTAAAAAGTTTAAGATTATTGTGGTTGATATTCCAGTAATTTCTCAAGAAGCTAAATTGTATACCACACAATTTTTTTAAATAGTTTAAGATTATTTTGGTTTATATTCCAGTAATTCCTCAAGAAGCTTAATTGTATACCACACAATTTTTCAAAAAAGTTTAAGATTATTTTGGTTGATATTCCAGTAATTTCTCAAGAAGCTCAATTCTATACCACACAATTTTTAAGATTATTGTGATTGATATTCCAGTATTTTTTCAAAATTTTAATTGTATTCCACACTTCTGCAAAATCTGTCACGTAGTTTCGCATGATTTTCTAAGACATGAATAGGCTTACCGATCTTGTAGTGAGTTAATAAGCATATTCTCCATGTAAGGGAATAACTTTCTCACATAAAGAAGTCGGTGAGTGGATGTGTTTTGAAATTTGATAGCAAGTTACTGGAGTATTTCCAACCGATAATTTACGACCAAATGAATACGTTTTGTGCAATCCATACAATTGCACTTAATTCCAGACAACAACAACATCAACAATCTACCAAGTACTTTACAATGTTCGAGTAGTAAAATTTCGAAAATTGAGCACAAACGCGCGAAATCATTTTCAAAGGTGTCAAGATAGTTGTTTGTCCCGGAGTTACTGGCGAAATAATTTGCTCCAAGCCTCGAGAGCAATGACAAGCGGCTATAAATTGAAATAAAAAGTGGAAGCAGCCGTGGAAGATATAGCATAACTCGGCCGGCAACCTGTTGCTTGTGCAGTAAAACCGTCCGATTTGTGAAGGAGCAACAACTAGAGAGTTAACTGAACTAGTATAACTAACTAACTATAGTTGGGTTAGTAATATACCTAGTTGGGAATCATTTTCAGAAGCCGGCCTCATCAGGCCTCATTCTAAACTTCTATTTTACTACTTCTCTTCTTCCTCTTCTTCTTCTACTTCTGCTTCATTTTCTTATATTACTTTTACTTCTCCTTCTTCTTCTTCTTTTTATTTTCTTATTATTCTTCATCTTCTTCTACTTCTACTTACTACTACTACTACTACTTCTTTTTCTTCTAACACTTACCCTCATCATCCTCCTCCTCCAACACCTCCTTTCACCTTCTCCTTCTCCTCCTCCTTTTCCTTGGCATACTACTCCCCCTCATTCTCCTTCTTATTCTATTCCTCCTCCTCCTCCTCCCTCTTCTCCTCCTCGGCCCACTACTTCTCCTCATCCTCCTCCTTCTAATCCTGCTCCTCGTCCTCCTCATCCTCCTTCTCATCTTCCTCCTCATCCTCCTCCTCATCCTCCTCCTCATCCTCCTCCTCATCCTCCTCCTCATCCTCCTCCTCCTCCTCCTCCTCCTCCTCATCTTTCTCCTAATCCTCCTCATCCTCCTCCTTATCCTCCTCCTCATCCTCCTCCCCATCCTTCTCCTCCTCCTCCTCCTCCTTCTTTTCCTACTCCTCCTCCTCCTTTTCCTTGGCATACTACTCCCCCTCATCCTCCTTCTCATCCTATTCCTCGTCCTCCTCCTCCTCCTCGGCATACTTCTCCTCCTTATCCTCCTTCTTATCATACTCCTCATCCTCCTTCTCCTCCTCATCCTCCTTCTCATCGTCCTCCTCGTACTCCTCCTCCTCATCCTTCTTCTCATACTCCTCCTCATTTTTACTCCTTATCCTCTTCCTCCTCATCCTCTTCATCATCTTTCAAAACCACGTTTCATCTTCGTTTTTCCTTTTCTTCATTCCCACCATCTTCTTTTTTTCCGCTTCTTCTTCTTCTCTTTCTCCAAATCCATCTTGTTCTTGTTTTATTTGACTCCTTCTTTATCACTTCTTATTTTCTGTTTCTTTCCATAAGGCCTCATTCTAACCTTCTTATTCCACCTCCTCCTCCTTCACCACTTGTTTCCTCTCTTCATTCTCCTCTTTCTCGTCGTCTACCCTCATTCCCATCCTCCTCTTACCACTCTTGCTTATGCTCCTCTCCCTTCTTTCACTTTTTTCTTTCTCTTTTTTTTTCGCTTATTTGACTTCTTCTCTATCACTTCTTATTTCTATTTTCTTTTTATCAGGCCTCATTCTAAGCTTATTCTTCATCTCCTCCTTCTTCTTCTTTCACCTCCTCTTTCTTCACAACTTGCTTCTCCCCCTCCTCTTCCTTCTCCTCTTCTTCCTCTTCCTGCTCCTCCTTCTCCTCCTCCTCCTCCTACCCTCATTTTTCTCCTCCACATACTACTCCTCCTCATCATTTTCCCATCCTACATCACCTTCTCCTCCTCTATGCCTTATTCTTTCGGCTTCACTATAATCTTCATCCCCTTCTTCTTCGTTATTTCCATCTTCTTACTTTTCGCTTTATTTTTTCTCCTTCTTCTTTTCTTCGTCTTCGCTTATTTGACTCCTTCTTCATTACCTTTCATTCTCTTCTTCTTTACAACTCTCGCACAGTCAACGTGTTTTTTGTAATAACTTACTCCTGGCAAGGCGTTGTATATACTTCATTATAGAATACATGTATCCTAGTTTAGAATCCATTTGGTGGCTGTTTTGCTATTACAGTGGTGTCAGCTGCGATAGGTTATCTCTCCTGATTCCAATAAACCGACAATGAACCGAAAGCCAGTAGTGTGTTCGTGTTGTATGTGACTGGGCTCGTTTGATGTTTATGAGCACATCATGAATTATCACAGCATGATCTAGGATGATCGTAACATTGATATTTTTCAAATGATACAGTAGTTAACTAGAGTAGATGTAATAATAATTGTGGAGGCGATAATGGTTTTAAAGGCTCTAATGAGTGAGTAATAAATGAGTCTTTATTTAATTATTTATTTCTTCATTTATTTATTCATTGATTAATTAATTAATTTATTTATTTATTTATTTATTTATTTATTCATTTATTTATTTATGTATTTATTTATGTATTTATGTATTTATTTATTTGTTTATTTATTTATTTATTCATTTATTTATTCATTTATTTATTTATTTATTTATGTATTTATTTATTTATTTATTTATTTATTTATTTATTTATTTATTTATTTATTTATTTATTTATTTATTTATTTTTTTTTTTTTTTTTTTTTTTTTTTTTTTTTTTATTCATTTATTTATTCATTCATTTATTTATTTATAGCCTAATACATACTTAAAAATTACAAACAATAGAGGCTTACAGCAATAAGTGAGTAATGAGAGAGTAATGAGTCAGTGAGTAGTGGGTAATGAGTGAGTAATGAGTGAGTAATGAGTGAGTAATCTGTGAGTTATGAATGAGAGAAATAGGTGTTTGGCGAAACTTGGATTTTAAAATTCTAGGTGATGAGGGGGAAAGAGGGATACTTCTTTTCATTCTTATTTGTTTCTTCTCCTAACATTCTCAATTCTTCTTCTCCATTTCCTTCTTCTCCTCTTCCTCAAGCTTCTTCTTCATCTTTCTCTTCTTCCTCCTCTATTCACCAATCTTTTTCTTCCAGTTTAGATTGAATGATTTATGCTTATTATACTTTCGCACTCCAATAAAATATCTTAAAACACAATATTCTGGAATGTAATATGAACTCAAAAATGCTACATCCTTGACATAATTGGTTGAAATAAATAGACTGATACAACTCATAATCAATTCATGTTTATAAAAATGTAATGTAACTTATGTAATGACCTCAATTTGAGCGACGAACTGAGAAATTTGGCTTACCTTTCTTTTTTTATTGGTGATCTGAATAATTTTGGCTCTGATTAATGAAACTATCTCGTTATCCTGAAAGGATAAGACATGATCCTTCATGGTTATCTCACCTTGAGCGTTATTTAACTCAAGGAAGATTTGAAAAGCTCTCGAATAAATAATGTGAATAAATTTCAATAAACGTGGATAAATTTGAATAAATGTGGATCAATTTGAATCAATGCAAATAAATTTGAATAAATGTGGATAGATTTGAATCAATATGAATTATTTGAATAAATGCTTCCCATGTTACTATTGAGCACCATACCTGGAGGGATGCTCAAAATACAGGCCTTGAAGCTTAAGGTCATCAGCCAATGTTGATAGGTATTATTTTCATACATTCTAAAAATTCTAGAACCTATTCCTAATATCATAAGTCGGTAAAATTTTAAGAAATAGTTTGAAAAAATGTACAAAATGTTTGAAATACTCATATTTTTCTTGAACACTCAAGACTTTCTTAGCTCAAGAACAACATCTGAAGCAACTCACGTTTCTCTTGGAAAAAACTAAGTACTCAAGGTACAACATGATCTCTGGTGAACTCAAACACACTAGAAAACAACAGCGAATAAACTCAAAGCATATATTATTATAACTCTCAAAGCGCATGAGCCATTAAAACTTCGGACAGGCAGTTTCAATTAGTTGGACAGTCTGAAATTCGCCAAGCCAGAGTTTCTCTGCCCACATATTCAACAAAACAGCCAGTCGGCACTCAGGTGACGTCATATTTCGTTTTGTTTCAGTCAGATATATTTATTTTTTAAATGATTGCGACTTATTACCTAGTGTGTAATTTGTACGCAGAAACCTGCTAATGAGACTGGTGAGTCGCCCACGCTTCAAATGTAACGAATTGTACGAAATGCATTGTGGGAGTGATGTAGCCTTCTGGGAGTTGCAGTGCATTGTGGGTGCGATGTAGCCTTCTGGGAGTTGCAGTGCATTGTGGGTGTTGGACTGGCGCAAATAGAAACGCAGACCTGACATAGAGTGCCTTGGTGATGTGACATAGAGTTACTTTTTGTCAAACGTTGGAATATGTTGGACTGCAAAATATCACAAAAGATGACTCATAATAGACAATTTTTATGAGGGTGCCTGCTCATATCAGTGAACCTTTGATACAAGTGCTCATATTATTCTATCATGTTAGTATTCCATCAGTGCAACTCAAGAGACTCTCGGAATACATTTAGAACAGAGGTATTTTGGAATTTCTTCGAGTCAAGAGGCACTGGAGGAACTTTCATGAATAGATAAGAGTGATACTAGAGTCAACAATGAACGCGTTTGATGAATTGGGCTTTACGCACTTATTGCTTGCAACTCTACTGTGTCTCAACCCATTCCACAACGTCTATATTTTTAATGAATGATAAGACGAAATTGTCACGACTTTTATTAAAAATATTGAGAAATCAGTTTTAATTTTTTTTTCGGAGGATGAAGCCCACATAGGTCTGACACCTGTGCGTGGGTAAGGAATTGGATGATGGTGATTGATGAGTTGGGCCTACAGTTTTAGGTGGGTTCCGAGCCACCGGAAAGTGATTTTACAGCATAAAACAGAGTCTTTTTTGCTGGCTAATCCAATCGGTCACCCTTACAAAGCTGGCCAAGGAGTTTTGTAGCTTATTTCTGACTGAACAGATACCTGCTACGGCACTCGGCTATCACTTCCCTATTTGTATGATATACCGTAGCTAAATTTCTAGGGTATTGATTTGAAGCTGCTAAAGCACCCTTATCTAGTGCAACTAGAGCATTTACGGGAGGCTTCCGGGTTAAATCTACATAAAGTATTGAGATTTGTTTTAACTTCTCAGTTAAAATATTTGATAATATTTTATGAAAAAATGTGGTACCAGCATTTTACCCGGTCTTGCCCAGAAATCCAGTTTGGATTTTCTCTTTTCTTGTAGATAACAACTTATGGTAGCGGTCACAAAATTGAGAAATTGGGAAGGGTAAGTGAAATTCGCAAATCTAAGGTGTGTACCCGGATACATAAGAATAAATAAAAATAATAACATGAGATTAATACACTGAAATCAATTTTCCGTCCTAATTGTCAGCATAGTAAAGTAAGCATGTATGGGGTTATTCATAAAAAAAACCTTAATAGGGTGTTCAAGATCAAAATGAAAGCTGTTAGGTGGATGGAAAGACTGAATAGATTAGATTCATGTAGGCCGTTGTTCAGGGGACTTGGTATCTGAACTGTACCCTGATCATGTGTGTATGAAGTTACTTCATAATATGTTAAAAAGAGCGCAAAAAAGACACTGCCCTCTGCTGTAAAATCACTTCCCGGTTGTTCGGAACCCACCTAAAACTGTAGGTCCAGCTCATCAATCAATACCATCATTTAACTCATTGCTAACGCACAGGTCTCAAACCCATGTGGGCTTCATCCTCAAAAAAATTCATATTAACCAAAATCTTGACGTACACGATTATAATACAAGAAGCCAAGGAGATTATCGGCGGGTTACCGGCTGCCCTAGTCGGCATTTGCCCTACCACTTGACCGACCTAAACAAGCTTTACGAAGGCAAAATTTTACGAAAGAAGTAAAGCGTATATTTCGTAACATTGTCAGGCTAGATTAGGTTAGGTTGGGTTAGGTGTGGTTAAATCGTAAATTTTGTTTCGATCGGCCAACTGCCGAGTAGGGCTACTGGTAACCAATCGAGATTATCACTTGGTGAGTCACTATAGTAGCTTATTCAAACAAAAACCTAGTTATATTGGTAGGAAACTTTACAAAAAGCTATAGCAGTTTTTTGAAGAGTCTTCAAAATATAGAAATATTTAAAAAATATTTGGTTGATAAAGCTTTTTATAGTGTACAAGAGTTCTTTTCACATCAAAATTAAGCCTCACCCCAACTAATTGATATAGTAAATCATAAATCACCATCATCTAACTCATTACCCACGCACAGGTCTAAGACCTATGTGGGCTTCATCCTCAAAAAAAAAAAAAAAAAAAAAAAAAAAAAAATTATGGTAACTAGTGTATAAGATTGTATAATTGTTGATCTGACTTCTGACTTGTTCTATACTTCGCAACTGGAGTCTTCAAGACGTAATCTACAAAAAAAAATATTCGCTGAATTTTAAGTTTCCTTTCCGTTTACGGTACCAGCAAAACGTAACTCCGTCTAGAGGGGAAAAGTTGTGAATGAAACCGTTACCTACGTAACACGGGACTGCAAGTAGTGATCCGCCCACGTGGAAACGTTTTATGAATGAATGAGTAGTCTCACTAGTATACTACTAGTAGATGAATGGCCGAAACTATGAATGGTGTCACATTTACGACGAAAGGACAACTACTTCTTTTTTGAAAGTTGTTTGCGTAGGTTATATTTCCGGCTACTGATTGCAGTAGTACTTATACCGCATTAGGAGTGAGGAGCTTTTTGAAAGCTTGGTTCTTATCTAGAAAGTTGTAATACAATTTAGGATGAGAAATTGTTTATCAGATCAGTAGTTGGGTCAGGTTAGGTTAGGTTAGGTATAATTTGAAAAATTAATAAATGAGAAAGTTCAAGTGAGCTGAATATTAGTTTTTTCCTATACAGGTACAACATATTGTTTCATATTAATTTAATCAATGAGGCAAACCATTGTACTATCTTTCGATTTCATTTTTATTCAACTTTGGTATGGTGTATGGCGCTATTTCCATTAGGTTGATATTTTTTTCAGTTTCTCCCCACCCTTTGGAATAATACCGAAAAATAAAAATAGCAAACTCTCATTTTCATAATAGTTTTACCAACGACAATAGATTGAAATAATTTCAAGTGACACAATGTTCGAAGTTGAGGTTAACTTCCTCACTTCTTTATAATATAAATATTATTTTGTGATGGCGTTATTATTTCTGTGAGAACTGTTTCGAGTGTAGCCTAGATTGCGCTATATTTCAATAGTTTCCATTTCTCATTGATTGTATAGGTTTTTCCTCATGAATTTTCCAACCCCTAGATGGTTTACAATTCAATCTTGAATACATTCCATGTCATTCTAATTTCAGTCATTTTAATTCTTTCTTCTTCTCTGCATTTTTTTAGGATAAAGCCTACACAGGTACCTGTGCGTGGATATTGGATTGGATGATGATGGTGACACAGTTATAGGTTTCATTTTAAATTTAAATTTCTAATTCATTTTTACATTGGAGTATGTAACCCAGTAAATTAACTTCAAACTTGGAAAAGGTGTTCTCAGACAATTTTTGAAAAAAATTGTTTAATAACAGTACCTATAGCAACAGAACTATCACATGTTTTATTTTTGTTAACTTATTATTTCACATGTAACCTAACCAATTAACAAAGGCCTGACCAATCATTACAAAGGCACTAATTATGCATTCCTGAATAATTTTTCCAAAAATTGTCTGAGAACACCTTTTCCAAGTTTGAAGTTAAGTTAATTCATCAATATTTCAAGGACTTACTTTAGTAATTTGTGAACATCAAATAACAATGAGTTTCATTAAACATAGATCTGGAAATCCTTAGTACCGGAATCAAATCTGGTGATTTGAATGATTTAATCTGGTGATTTAAATGATTTAATGATCGTTTAAATCATTTAAATCACCAGATTTTACTCCGGTACTAAGGATTTCCAGATCTATGTTTAATGAAACTCATTGTTATTTGATGTTCACAAATTACTACAGTAAGTCCATGAAATATTGATGGATTAACTCAACTTCAAACTTGGAAAAGGTGTTCTCAGACAATTTTTGGAAAAATTGTTCAATAACAGTACCTATAGCAACAGAACTATATCCCATGTTTGAATTTTGTTAACTTATTATTTCACATGTAACCTGACCAATTAACAAAGGCCTGACCAATCATAACGAAGGCACTACACATTCCTGAATAAGATCGTTTAAATCACCAGATTTAATTCCGGTACTAAGCATTTCCAGATCTATATTTAATGAAACTCATTATTATTTGATGTTCATAAATTACTACAGTAAGTCCATGAAATATTGATAATAAAAATAATGTGAAACACAAAAGCTCTGTATTTTTTTAACTACCTTCCTATTACCCAAGTACCAACAATGAGGATTGAATGACATGTTTGTCTTGTGTGGAATAAGACTACCCACCGATGACTTTGGTGTTGATGATGATGATAAAGATGATGATTGGAGGCTCTAGCGAACAGTCTGATAATTGAAGACTGTAGTGTCGGAAACCACCTTACATCTATTTCCGCATGCTCCTCAAACCACAACGATGATGGTGATGATGATGTTGTTCCTGTTGTTTTTGATGATAATGATGATGATGGTGGCGGGGGCAATGATGATTCTTATGCTTTTCGTCGCGTACCTGCTATGCTTGGATAAGTCTGTATGTATTTCCCCATATTTTATAAGACAGTATTTATCTCATAGAAGCGCTTGTTTTCGCGGTTTTCAATGGAGGATCACGGCAAGATAAGTGGAAAGTTGAAAAGTACTAAAAAAGAGCAAACTTCTTCGCTTAACTGATCAAATGAGACTTTATGTCAAATATTAAGATACATCAAGAGTCAAGACAACCTATCTTGCGCAGTGATGAATTTTTTGAAGTGATAACACAAATTTGAACTAGATGTAGCATAGAGTAGGTTCTCATTTTTTCTTGGTCTTTCAACATCTCTTTTCTCGGTTTGTAATATTTTAAAGTTACTACTTATGGTGATTTCACTAACAAGCATGTTATCATTCTATGGAAGTGTTAATATTTGCAAAAATGAACAACCAAATTATATGGTCTCAGCTTCATCCATGTTACAATCGTATAAATAACAGCTTATTTCCAAAAAGTTTACAAAATATTATAAGCTCTACTGACATAAAGTTAAGCATTTCGAAGGTATTTTTAAGTCGAAGGTTACCTCTAAATAGGATAAGAAAAATGAAGAGGAATGGATATTCAACGGTTCAAATTGCAATTTGGACCCAACCTCATAGAAAGAAGAAGAAGAAGAAGAAGAAGAAAAAGAAGTAGAAGAAGAACAATAACAAGAACAAGAATCACAATCAAGAACCTAGAACCAAGAACCAAGAACCAAGAACCAAGAACAAGAACAAGAACAAGAACAAGAACAAGAACAAGAACAAGAACAAGAACAAGAACAAGAACAAGAACAAGAACAAGAACAAGAACAAGAACAAGAACAAGAACAAGAACAAGAACAAGAACAAGAACAAGAACAAGAACAAGAACAAGAACAAGAACAAGAACAAGAACAAGAACAAGAGCAAGAACAAGAACAAGAACAAGAGCAAGAGCAAGAACATGAACAGGAACAAGAACAAGAAAAAGAACAAGAACAAGAACAAGAATCACAATCAAGAACCAAGAACCAAGAACCAAGAACCAAGAACCAAGAACCAAGAACCAAGAACCAAGAACCAAGAACCAAGAACCAAGAACAAGAACAAGAACAAGAACAAGGACAAGAACAAGAACAAGGACAAGAACAAGAGCAAGAACAAGAACAAGAGCAAGAGCAAGAACATGAACAGGAACAAGAACAAGAAAAAGAACAAGAACAAGAACAAGAACAAGAGCAAGAACAAGAACAAAAACAGGAACAAAAAAAAGAACAGAAATTCAATCAAGAACTCAATCTTAAATGAGTGCCAAGAACAAGAACAAGAATCACAATGAAGAACCAAGAACCAAGAACAAGAACAAGAACCAAGAACAAGAACAAGAACAAGAACAAGAACAAGAACAAGAACAAGAACAAGAACAAGAACAAGAACAAGAACAAGAACAAGAACAAGAACAAGAACAAGAACAAGAACAAGAACAAGAACAAGAACAAGAACAAGAACAAAACAAGAACAAGAACAAAACAAGAACAAGAACAAGAAAAAGAACAAGAAGAAAAGCAAGAGCAAGAGCAAGAACAAGAGCAAGAGCAAGAACAAGAAAAGGAACAGGAACAAAAACAAGAACAAAATTTCAATCAAGAACTCTATCTTAAATGAGTGCCAAAATTAAGAATTGAAAGATTATTTCCATCAGCTGAAAAGAGAAGTTCTAGCAATGTACCTTCGTCTCTTATGAGTAAGGACTGACATCACTCATGCTAATATTTGAGAGTGATAGGACCCGTTATGGTGGGCGTCTGCTCCAATTCGGCCAAGTCCAACTTCAGTGGAGTGTGTGCTAAGTACCAGAACAGACCGGCCACAGACTGGTGGTACCATTGGAACCAAGTCATGCCATAAATCATGCGAGAAGAATCCCTGACTATTCCAGTCTATTATTATGTAAATAGTATGTGCCAACAACCCGCCTAGTGTATAAATACTGGCTATACATAGCTATACAAGCGTATAAATAGCGGCTTCGCTGGTCATTAAATACGTCGTTCAACTATTCCAACTTCTTTAATTTGTTTTTGTGTGGTGGTGCTCTTCGTCTAGTTGAGGAGTAGAGGTCGCTGATGATGTGGTTGTAGCTGTGGTGTCTGGTGTCGACCTGTTTGTTATAAGTACCGACCGATTCCACCGACTGACTAGGCCGATTTTTTGAGACCTGCTTCATAACAAACCAAATACTGTTACGGGTTCATCTCTGAAATAATGCTGGCAACACATTAAATTAACACTCACACTTTATTTACACAAATTATCCACAACATGCACTAATCAGTTATATCTTACACAAAATAAAGAAATCAGATACAGTCAAAACGATAATGTTCAACTAATAAAGATTTGCTATTTTACTGTACAAAAATCAAACACTAACTGTTGAAAGGCCGATCAAATATTTAATAATAACATAACTGATCAATATACTGTTTTAATAATCAAAAAAGAACGTCTAAAAAGAACAATCAAACTTGTAGCACAAGTCTGTAATACAATAATAGCTAAGAGTAGAGTCCACTTTTATGAAATATAAAAGAATTCTCACTAATACAGTCACAATATCCTGCGATTATCACTTTAACAACAAACGTTTGTACTATGAACAGAACTGCCACTTGTTATGCAACGAGATTCAAACAATGAATAAAACTGATGTTTACCTGAGGGTTCCTTTAAATAGGTTTCATCATGATCCAGAAAGATGGAGAATTTTCTAAAATGGTTCCCTTCAAATAGGTTTCATCATGATCCAGAAAGATGGAGAATTTTGTAAAATGTTCTATTAAATTCTAAAATAAACAGATAAGACATTCTACAATTTTCGATAAAATTCCATGTAGTTCTAAGTAAACATTCTACAGGTGTCACAGATAAACTACAAGGTGAGGAGAAGAGTAATTAATTGCTACCGGAAATCAATATTGACACAGGTAGATAACACAGAAAATTACTGCCCGATCTTCCATAACATTACTAATATTATTAGTTTTCAGCTAAATCACCGTTCAGATTGGACCCCATATTCTCTATTTTATATGATTATTCTATTCTATAGGTTTGGAAACCTATATTCTATATTGTAAATCCATCTGTCTTCCATAACGTGGCTTAAAAGGCGGGTTCCGCCATTACGGAAGTCTTCAGTATAAATTAATAGCACTTTTAAGGACTTCGAAATTAATAAATTCTGTTTCTGTATATCTGTCAGTTCGTTCAATTGTCAGTCACTTCAAACTAACTTGTAACTAACTTAAAACTATCTTACTGTCACTTCAAACTAACTTAAAGATAAGCTGATACGGCCAAATTTAGAATGAATGCTGCTGTGCAGAAAAGGCTCCATAGTCTAGTCACAAAATAGAGAAGAAGGAGAAGAAGGAGGAGAAGGAGGAGAAGGAGAAGAAGGAGGAGAAGGAGAAGAAGGAGGAGAAGGAGAAGAAGGAGGAGAAGGAGAAGAAGGAGGAGAAGCCATACTTCTTCTCCTTCTTCTCTATTCTGTGGTCTAGTGGTTGAGGCTCCCGACCGGCAATTGGGATGTCCGTGGTTCGATTCCCGGTGGTGACTGATATTCTTGTACAGTAGCATTCATTGATTTCCATCAGCTATCCAATACTGTTGTTAATATCCAACATTGCAAAGTCTTCAATATAAATTAATAGAGGGCTTCGAAATTGATAAATTCCATGTTCAACTTACTCTAGTAGGCCTGTTCTTTTCTAGTCCACTGTCATTTTGTGAGGCGTAAATAACAATATAGATATTAAAATGATAGTGCGTCATAAAAATTTAGCAAAATAGATGTCAAAATACTTCCAGAGACTTTTGAAAAAACTTTTAGAAAGTTCATCACAGCTATAAAAAAGTATTAAACGTGAAAGTGGTGCTTTGTATAGGAATTTGATGCATGACTACCAAGAATTCTTGGGAGAGTAAGCTTATGACACAAGCGCATTGAAGTGAAAATATTCACCGCTCGAACGATTATATCAGAGTTAGTTACAAAAATGGAGAGTATGTCAAGTGCCTTGAGTTACTTCAAATAACGATGATTAACTCATATTTTTTCATACTACGGCAAAAAAGGCTTTATCCTTATTGGGACCGCCACTTATCAAGATTGTTGTCGTTCTAAAAATAGTGGACGATGTTCTAGAGTGCTTTGAAGGTCGTTGCGAAAGAAGGTAGGTCAGTTCAGAAAGTTGGTTAAATAATTATTATTTTCTACTCGGCTATAAAAATATAGTTTTGTCTTTCTGCAGAGGAAATTGAGACACTATCTAAATCTTTGTATAGGTCGTATCCATGTTAAATTAGTATTTTGAGGTAATATTCATAATGCATGAGATTTTATTTAGTGAAATTCATATAGCCTATTTGTTATAAAAAACGAAATTTTTGTTTCAGGAGCTCAGAAACTAAACTTATCTTTTTATTGAAAGGATTTCAATGGAATGTGAAGATGCAACAGGGGTTTAAAAACCAAAAAAAATTTCATCCTTAATTTTCACTTGGTTACATCATTCGGTCCAGTTCACAAAAAATCAGGTTCATTGAAAATTTCTACTCCAAAAAAGTGAATTTTTAATTTGTACTTGGAGGCTATATTGATCACTCAAAATGGAGAAACGCTAAAAAAAGGTTTATAGTAAACAATTTGGATCGAAAAAATTGAGCCGGAAAATACAAAAGAAGTTGCTGCAAATATAAATGATTATTGAATTGAACAATAACTTAATGCTACATTCAAAAACTACAAAAAAATATTAATATCGTTTTTGTTTTGTTGACAGGATTCTTACAGGAGAATAATGACAAAGTGAAAACATTCAAGCCTGAACAAGATTCGAACTCGACACCTCGAAGACCAACAGTCAGCTAGAGTCTTATCTAAAGAGACAAGCGCCCCCAACTAACCGACAGAGACTATAAGTTACAAGAAAGGATGGCAGCTACGAAATGGTTGCTTTCCATTGGCTGTCACCCGTCACGCCCACTAGTAACATGGGGAGGAGCTAACCAATGAGAAACACAAGTGAACAAACTAGCAATATATCAAGCTATTTTGTTTCGTTTAGTATAATTATTTAATTTCTGTCCATTGTCTTCTCCAATTCTCATATTCATTTCCCAAGAAAATTGTATTTTGTAACACGATCAAATAATTGAATACGAATATAACAAATTATGGTCAATTTGTTACTGATCAACTATTTTATTCACTTGTAGCTTATGATATTTTTGTTTACTCTCGTATTTCGTTGGTCAGCCCATGATTCCCATTGTTACATGAAGGTGTGACTAGTTCCAGAGCATAGTCAATTTCATGGGTTCAATTTCTGCATTGTTTTTCCTTAAATAACTTGTGAAGACTCCAAGTCTGAATATTTTGTTCAATTCTTGAAGCTGAAATTATTATTAGCCTAGTGGCCAAAACACTCAAACTTTATGAAATTAAAATTTTTAATTGATCAAACCACATAAAAATATCTAACTGAGAGTAACAATCAGTGGGTTTTTTGAGTTCAATAAAACCCAATAAGTTCAATGAAACCTTCATCACCCTCCACAGGTAATGCTTTTGAAGCCTGATACCTTTAAAAAAACGAGCATATTATTCTCAAAAAAGGCATATTGATGGTTGTGGAGGCGTGATTTGATGGTGTAATTTCATATAAATTTATCATTTGATATTAAAAAAAAAATATTTAAAATAAACTTTAATAGTGAATACCTAATATCAAAACTGACACTGTACTTCTATTTAAATATTGTTACGGGTTCTAAAGCAAAAATAAGGCTGGCAACACTAAAGTTCACACTTGCACTTTATTTACACAAATTAGTCTATTTACACACCAATTGTAAGTTCAATTAATAAAGAAAAAGAGATCAACAAATGACAAGCTAATACTTATTTTCAGTAATTATTTGCAAGAATTAATGAATAATTAATTACAAGCTGATCAATAACAAAAGATACAAGAGTCCAATAAACTGTACAATAATGTAGAAAGAAATTATTAAAAGAACAACTAATCACTTACAAAACACAGTCCAATTCGTTATTTGACAGTCCCAAATAATATCACTTAACACAACGTCTTTAAACTATTAGTAAGCTGCACAAACAGTAAACACTTGTCTCTGCACTTGACACTGGAATCGAGCACTGTTTACTCCACTGGCACGAGATTTGTAACACAATCTGACACGCAGGTTTTTAGACTAACTGTCACACAAGCTTTTGTAAGACTCCCTAGCTTGTTCACGTGGACTTCTTTATATATGTGTCATAGTTGTATAATTCCAAGAATTGGCGGCTTCTCGATATTTGTGAGATCATTGATGGAATGATTTCCCATGCAGACACGGCTGGCGGCCTACTGCCTTGTCTAAGGAAACATTCCATCAATGCGAAACGGTCATCACACTATTAAGTAAGTTCTTCGATTTCTTGTTCCATAACGATCTGCGTTGTTAATATTTAGTAAGTGTTGATATTAACTGTGAAGTTTATTTTCAATATTTATATTGTCCTTATATTTTTATTTCACATTCGGTATTGGATTAATTTCTCGATGAGAGGTAGCAAAATGATCCAATATCACAACACACTATGAGAAAATGATGCAGTATCAAGACTGTCAATGATACAGTATCAAAACCTACAATGATACAGTATCAAGTCGCATATGACAGCCCAGAAAAATGTGCAAAATGCAACTCCACGATCTGACCCCTGGTATTGGCAATAAAAAGGTCGCTCATACCGAAGTTGACAAGCCATTACTCAGTGTCCCAACACACAATCACAGCACAATTATCGAAACCCGAGCGCGTTTAAATCAATTTCGAGTGAACTAATCCCGAAAGCTGATCACTGATAAAGGCTATGAGTGTTTAATTGACTGCAACGCCAATGTGCGATCATTTTAATTGGAATTTGGAGAGTGCCAACTCGCTTATCGAGCTGCTCTACTCTCTTTTAAAATTACTTTCGATAGTTTGCACGCTTCTTGTTAGGATTGGCACCTTGTTTCTTGTAGGCCTAGATTGTGTCGTACTAACACAATCATGCATAGGTAGACTACATGCGAATCTACATGTTACATATATGTATACATAATATATTATTATACATATGTGCACGTACATAAGCACCGTGAATCGTGGGAACTGTTATCAGTAACAAGACTGCTGTATTGACTGTTCCATTTTTAATTTAATTATAAAGTTTGTAGTGGGAGGTGTGTTGAATGTGATTCCTCGTGCTTACTTACAGCTTACAAGTGGTCTCAAGATGATGGGCGAGAGATAGCTGAATAATTTAATAAGCCAGTGTTAGTTAGTAATTTTGATAAATGGGACCGATTGATTGATAAAAGAAGCTTCGGGAATAAAATTATTGACCTTGTTTTCTACTGTCCTGGTAAATAAGCCAGTATGGGTTCATGAAAATGTAAATAAATGGGACAGATTGAGTAATAAAGAATCAAAAAGAGAAAAGAATCCAATATGAAAATAAAAGAATGTTCAGAAATTCGATGAATTATTTATTGACCTTGTTTTCTACGGTAGCCTACTGCCCCTATGAATTTGGTCCTTATTGTGTCTGAATTTTTAAGTTGTAAGAGCTAGCTAAGTAAAAACTTTCATAGTAATTTTGATGAATGATGCTGATTGATTTGTGGAACGATTGACCTTGTTTCCTATGGTACTTTCCCGGTAAATTTGGCCCTTTTGTGGATGATGGAGGGTTTTAGCAAATTATACGAAATTTTTTATCGTTATTTGGATTAATACTGCGCGTACGCTGGACAGAGATGTGAAGCGAGGGGAAGTACAGATTGATTAATAATAACAAGCAGAAAAAATAAGTTGAATTATATTCTCAGAAACTTTGAAATACATTAGCTCAAGATTGTAAGCAAACCACTACAGTATTAGTATTGTTACGGGTTCTATGTCTAAAATAACGCTGGCAACACTTAAATTTATCACTCGTACTTTATTCACACAAATAATCACAACACTCACTGATCAGTAATGTCTTACAGAAAAATAAGCAATTAAAATCGATATTGTTCAACAAATAAAGAGATTTCAATAAACTGTACAAAAATCAACCACTAAATGTCAAAAGACCGATCTAATATTAAATAATAACTGTACAATAAACTGTCCAAAAATGTTCAAAAAGAAACGTCGAAAAAGAACAATTAACTTACGTAGCACTAGCACTAGTCCGTAATACAATAAAAGCTATTTAGTAGCTCACTGGTATGAATTAAACAGGTGAAAGAATCATCACTATAGGCACAGAGAAAGAATTATCACTATATATAGACACAATATATAGAACTGACACAACTTGTTTATCACAACGAATTTCAAACAATACTGAACTAATTTACAAAAGTCTACCTCTATTTATATAATTTTTCATAATTGAGATATCTCTAGATTTCTCTAGCCACTTCTACCGATTTCTAAAATAAACAATGAAAGACCTTCATGCCTTCCACAATATTCGATAAGACTCCATTAATTTTTAATCAAACAACTAGAACATTCTACAAATTAACAAGTAAACACCATAAAAGTGTCAAAATCAGAGTAATTAATTGCTTAGAAGTAAACATTTACATAACAGATAACACCGAGAACCACTCTTTCTTCTTTCTCACTATTCCCTCCAATTTCATATTCGCTACATTATTATAAAACGGAATAACAAGCAGAAGAAATAACATATAATATATTTTATGAAATTCTCAAATATATTAGCTCAAGATTATAAGCAAACCAGCATTAGTATTATAGACCTACAGTGAATTTTTTTTTTCTTCTGAAAATTTTATTTTTCAAACTTCATAATGAATTAGATTAAATTATAAGCTGAAATAATAATAATATTGTGTGGATGGCTTTCTTCTTAACACTTACAAGCACTTGCAATATCATGGGGAGGATAGAAGTGGACGTATTTTATACTATTATCATACGTATATTATTTAAGACGAATTATTATTATATTACATATTTCAAGTAAGGTGGATTTAGAAAATTACACTGATTACTAATTGGGAGATCGGACTTCCATTGTCTAACTTGCGAATTTGCAGGGGTGTAGTCTATTTTGTTGTGTATAACATGTAGTCTATTTTATATTACAGCCTAAATTCACAATATTGAATCATCTAATCTATTATTTATAAATTTTCTAAGGATATCCAAATTTGCGCCGTATTGAAGCACCCATTATTACAATTCAAATTGCTTTTCTGGGAGATTTTTTAGAAAGACGATTGACCTGCGCTCCTCCATACATTGTGAAAATATGTTGTGAAATTTCATCTGGGGTATTGTCCTGTTACAGCTTGCTAGATTGAATAACAAAACGTTACTTTATACAGCTTACCATGGGCTCTACCTGTCACATATTAGGTATGCTACTTTAGTATGGGGTAATTCATCAAAACAAAACATCGATAGGGTGTTTAAAACCCAAAAGAAAGCGGTTAGGTGTATGGAATGAGTGAGTAGATTAGATTCATGCAGGCCGTTGTTCAAAAGACTTGGTCTCCTAACTGTACCCTGCTCATACGGGTACGAAGCTACTTTATATGCAAAAAGTGTGATATTAAAAAAAATCTGGTCGGTTATTATACAAGAAGTTGAGGAGAGTCACAATAGTAGTTTATTCAAACAAAAAACAATTTATATTGGTAGGGAACTCTACAACAATCTACCGCAGTTTTCAAAGAGTATTCAAAATATAGAAATATTTAAAAAAAAAATTGAAAAAATATTTAGTTGATAAAGCTTTTCATAGTGTACAAGAGTTCCTTTCACATCAAAATTAAGCCTCACCTCAACTAATTGATATAGTAAATGGTAACTAGTGTATAACATTGTATAATAACTGTTCTCTGACTTGTCTTATACTCCTTTATCTGACTTGTCTTATACAGGAGACTTCAAGACGTAATCTACAAAAAACAATCACATTACAGTACATAATAGTTCATCTCGTTTGAAATAATTTTTTTCAAGATATCCAAAGTTGGATTGTATTGGAACACCTATCAATACAACCACATCGCTGTTCGCTATTAAAAATTCGTCTCTTTTAAAATAAATATACCTTCAGCACTTCGAACAACTTGATAACAGCCTGCTTGGTTAGTAATAGAGGGGACGAAAAAGTTAGAGCAAATAATAATCAAAGATGTCCTAAGAAGGCAGTAAATTGTTAACTAAGGACCCCTATTATTACAGAGTTTCATACTAAGGCCTCAATAAATCATATACTTTGAATACAAGGGTCGATCGTTTTGCATTAGATGTTGGTTTACAGTACACTCCCAATTAACCCCCGCCTCATCCAATACTACCAACACAATGCGTTTTAAATGAAAAGTATCACTGCGCATGACTTGAATTTAAATTGTGCGACCAGATTATAAATTATTCCGTTAACAAATACGAGCTTCAATTGAATGTGGTTTTGTGTATGCTTTCTCACAGTCCTTCTCTCTTTCACTCATCTTCCTTTATGGTTGCCTCTCTCATTCCCTCTTGGTGTGTATGTGCTTTTAAATTCTATTCCAAATACATATTGAATACCTAATGCGATAGGTGCAAGACAGCATTAAATTGCCTGATGATTGTGTGTGTGTATATGTGTAGCATTGAAGACGTGTAATGGAGGAGAGTGATGAAGATGGTGAGGAGGAGGAGTAGAAGGAGGAGGAGGAAGATGAGGAGAAGGAGGAGGAGGGGGATAAGTAGGAGGAGAAGTCACTTACCCGATTAGTTATTGAGATTGTTTTATTTATTGCAATGTGTGTGGGGGACTATTGCCATACGCTTCACACAAAGCAAATCGATAATAATTCATATGATTTCTTCTTCTTATTTTTCTTTGTCTTCTTCTTCTTTTTCTTCTTCTTCTCCTTGTTCCTCCTCTTTTTCTCCTTCTTCTCCTTATTCCTCCTCTTTTTCTCCTTCTTCTACTTGTTCCTCCTCTTTTTCTTTTTTTTCTTCTTTTCTTTCTTTCTTCTTTTCTTTCTTTCTTCTTTTCCTCCTTCTCTAAATCCATTTTCTTCTTCTTCGCTTGATTCACTCCTTCTTTATAGCTCCCCATTTTCAATTTCTCTCCATCAGGCCTCATCCTAAACTTCTTCTTCATCACCTTCTTCTTATTCTCCCACCTTCTCCACTTGCTTCTCCAATTCCTTCTCATCCTCCTCCTCCTCCTCCTTCTCCTCTAATTCCCCTCCTCATCATACTACTCCTCCCTATCCTCTTGCCCCTCCCTCTACATAAACTCATTTTCTTCCAATTCATATTCATTCGTCTTTTCTATTATCTTCGTCCCCTCCTTCTTCGTTCTCTATAACTTTTTCCTGTTCCTTTCTTTCTCTTTACTTTCTTTCTCTTCTTCTTCTTCTTCACCCTTCTTCCTTGTCCCTTCGACGCTTCATCCATCCTTTCCCTTTCTTCCTTTTTCTCTCTTCTTCCTTCGTCCTTCTTCTTTTTCTTTTCCTTTTTAGTTCACTTTTTTTTACTTTCTTTCTCTTGCTCTTGTTCTCTTCAAAGCCCGTAGTTTGAAGTCTGTGTGGACTGGGGCAGAAGGTAATGGTGACCCTCTTTCATGATGTGTATAATAACCCTTTTTTTGCTAGTTCTAGCTCTCTGGGCCCCCTTTGGTCGGGTGGGCTCTGGGCAGTACCCCGGCTGCCATGTCTAAGCAAGGACCCTGCTCTTTCTCTTTCTCTCCTTCTTCCTTATATATTTTTTATTATTCTTCTAGCTATCATTCTCATGAATTTTTATCATTATCATCATCAACTTTTTCATTTAATGAATTTTCCTATTTGTTCCCTATATTTGTAATATTGAATGTATTCTATCGAAAGGGTATGAACAATCTCATTCATATATTTCATTCCATTTTGAGCTGCAAGCATTCTTTACATCCAAATAAAATGAGTAAAAATAAAGAATATTGCTGAAGGAGAAAAATAAGGAAAAACTAATTTTGCTATATAGCAGAGGTAAATGTGGGTCAGCTATATATAGTTCTGCTAGCTTTCAAAACGTCTTTGTAAATCTGCTATAAAAGCAGCTGTGATATTCGCCAGCAAATAAAACTTTTAGCATAATTTCATTAGGTTTTTAACTATAAAATTTATATTTGAATGTTTAATATAGAAAAAATGACTATCATTTGATGGTTGTTCAGCTCTGCCATAATCAATTTTAGCTGTATAGTTCTACAACACAATATAATAGCCTAAATATTTTTTGCTAAGAGAAAACAAATACAAAAAATCTATAAAACTAATTCTCAATATATAAAAATAAATCTATAATCTAATATCAAAACTGACACTGTATTTAAATTCAATATATATCGTCTTTACTCACTAAAATTGGAGATGCTAGAGGGACGCATTTCAATTCTGAAAATAAGCTTCGTCAGTGAGTAGAGACAATATATTAAATTGTTATACAGTGTCAGTTGTGATACTAGATTGTTCATTGAGGATTTCGTCATGAAAAACATCACAGAATAAATTTATCAAACAATTTTGATATAAAATTAGAATTTCTTGGCACCATTCAGCAAGGGATACCCCTGTCTGGTGGGTGAGAGTATCAGTTCATAAAGTACAGTTTATAAGGAAATAGTTATTGAGAAAAAATAGTAAAAATTCAAATAAGAAAATCAAAAATCAACCTGACTGATGTTGAAAAAAAATATCTATTTTCCAATTAATTATTTATCTGTTCCATCTTGTGTCTTCCCTCATTAGTATGAGAACTGAACATTCTACTTGAAATGTAACTTATTAGTTTAGCGCTTAAATATCTTATTACAAAAATCACTTATCACAACACTTCTAACCAAAAAACTGACATGATGATCTAGGAACCCACGCCTCTGAAGATGGATCTCATAGATTCGAAAGCGCTCAGCCAGATTAAGTGAGTTATTATACTTATTCTTAACAAATATTTGACTGCAAGTCGTTAAATTTCACATGAAAAGTTAATATTAACAACGCAGTTCGTCATGGAACAAGAAATCCAGGAATTTAAATATCTTAATTATTGTCTGCGTACTATTTTTGAATGAGAGTAATTTATTATATATTATTTATGTGAATTCAATCCAGCAATATAGTGTCAACGGAGTTTCTGGCTTCAAGTTTCCAGCTAGTAGTAGCTTAAACTGAATTAAAATACTAGAATGTTTGCATTACTATTCATCAAAACCTTTCACTACTTTCAACAATCGGCATTTTCCCATGACACCCAGCTGCTAATTGAATTATGAATTCAGATTCATATTCATATTGATTTCAATTATTTGACCTTTTCAGTATTACCCACTTCCATGATAATCAATGCATCACGAAATAGCATGACACAAAAACATAACTACATAACTAGCCCCAAGTAGCAGCTGGAACTATTGTGCTAATCAGATATACATTTTCCACTGAGAAAGAATGGTATTCAAATTAAGAGAACGGATTAATAGAGACTTGAATAACTAGCGCATACTGAATAATCAACTAATAAATAGGTTAAGGCTGCTATATACATAGAAATGAGATATTTTTGTAATGAATTCATCGAATAAATGCGGATTATGTTAAGAAATTACTAGATTTTCTATTTATCCCAACCGTATTTAAGAACAATTGAGTTGAAATTGTGATTCAGGTCCAAGTAAGGGGCTATGTACGAAATCAAAATGTATATTTCATCTGTTGTAAATCATTATGCCAGTGTATAAGTTATAAGTGGACCTGTTTTAAAAAATCACAAGATTTCATCCAACAGAAGAACTCTGATAAGTTTAAAATAAATTTATAGGCTCACACGTATTTTACAAAACTCAATTTGTGGACTAACAAGTGAATTTTCACAAGTAGTTTGCTTGTAACCCCAAAAACTTTAGATAACTGACACTCTTGTAGCGGACAGGACTTTTAACATTAACTTATCAGTGGGCATGAAAATATTAGATAATGGAAAAGGTTAGGAGGACTGCCAATTGGATCGTTGAACATCCAATATAATGAATGAGAATAATAATAATTAATATGATCGTGTCTACTAGTGATTGTGTTTTCCAGAAGATTCAAGTTATAATTAAATAAAAATGTGAACATTTTTTTTTTTTGAGGATGAAGCCACATGGGTCTGAGACCTGTGCGTGGGGAATGAGTTGGATGATGGTGATTGATGAGTTGGACCTACAGTTTTAGGTGGGTTCCGAACCACCAGAGAGTGATTTTCAGCAGAGAACATTGCCTTTTTTGCTGGCCAATCTAATCGGTCACCGTTACAAACAGGACCTACGAGAACGCAGCTTATCTATCTGATTTAACCTGCTACGGCTCGCGGCTATAACCTCTGCATATTTATTTAGACTCTCGCAATAATTCAATAGGCCTAATAGAGACAGTTTTGGGCTTAGAGCCTATTGTTTCTTCACAATAAGTTGTATTTTGACTGTAGCAATAAATGAATAAATAAATATTTGTTAAGTTTTATTTTTAGACTAACCCTGCTTTCCCTGCTCAGGGCATCCGATGGTAGGTCAAAATATGATGATATATTTCCATTGAAACCAGATTTTTTTTTAAACAATTTTTTACTTGTTTTTCTAACCATGAACAAGTGCTACAATCTTCTCATGGAAGCAATGTAGGTTCTACCAACCTATACTGCACACATGACAGACAGCCACCATTGATAAAAAAAAAATAGCCTAACCCATATTATTGTGGTTGCATTATTCATATGTATGCTCAATATAATAGCAGACGGTCAAGTGGAAACAAGCTTAGAAATGCAATCTGGGTGTTCATGATTCTGACTGACACGAATAAAAAGTGTCGGAAGGGGTCTCAGAGACCGGTAAGTGACGGCTGCAAGCGGTCCCAGAGACCCAGGGGGTGGTCTGGCGGTCTCAGCGCAGATTACAGACAACAAGGTGTCGAACGGCGATCTACAAACCCATAAATTTTGCGCATGCGCAGATCTAGTCGACCGTGACTTGTTTGGTATTGCATTTTTCTGTCCAGCACACTTCTTGTGAATTATTTCAAAACACTAAAAACACACATCGTAAAATTTCTTCACAAATCAATAAGAGCGGACAAAAACCAATATTTTTCCAAGTCAGCTCGTTCGGAAGCTTTGCTTTTTTTGAAATTTTTATTGCTTTGCAACACTTCTCACCTTTGCTGTCCATAATTTTCTCGAAAGCTTTGTGAGTCCACACCGCATGGTGTAGTTGTTACTGCACTCAGTTCCTTTCATTTTTATTTATTTATTTTTTTTTTTTTTTTGGAGCAAACACAAACATGTTCGTGAGTTTTACTCGTACAATAGGTTTCCACTGATATTCCATAACCATTCAAAACCTAGTACTGTATAATATGAACGCAAAATCTTCAGTAAATGTCAGGTTCCGAACTTTTAAAAAGGAGTTTAATGAGGAAACATTGGAATATATTTTTATTTAAAGTTTTTTTACGTATCATAATAATTATTAGAGTGAGTTTTATAAGAAATTCTTGAATTCTTGTTCCATAACGATCTGCGTTTTTAATATTAACGTTTTGAATTAAAATTTTACAATTGTAAATTCAACGACTTGCAATCAATTTGTGTTATATTATAGCCTAATAAACTATGAATTTGGCATTATAGAGAAGCTGCGTTTTCCAAGGCACTCTTTGTAAGGGTGACCGATTAGATTGGCCAGCAAAAAAAACACTGTTCTCTGCTGTAAAATCACTTCCCGGTGGTTCGGAACCCACCTAAAACTGTACGTCCAGCTCTTCAATCGCCATCATCCAACTCATTACCCACGCACAGGTCTCAGACCTATGTGGGCTTCATCCTCCAAAAAAAATCATAGTAGCCTACATTGCTTCATTACAAAAGTTGATGTAATCTCGCGCTTGAGGCAATGTTTTTAATTAGAAGTGTGTGGTTACCATTGGCTACGCGAGAGCGCAGCATTTCATCAGAAATCAGAAATCAATTCTCGAAAACTGACCGGTCAAACTTCCAGTCAAATGAATAAAGAAAATGGGGTTTCACCTCTTGATTTTCCTTTGAGCAACGAAATTCTCCTGATCTAAGATCAGTTTGACCAGTGATTGGGGATCAAATTTTCATGGATGTTTGTGGAGACGGCTACTTTTTTTTGGATGAAGCCCACATAGGTCTGAGACCTGTGCGTGGGTAATGAGTTGGATGATGGTGATTGATGAGTTGTACCTACAGTTTTAGGTGGGTTCCGAACCACCGGGTAGTGATTTTACAGCAGAGAACAGTGTCTTTCTTGCTGGCCAATCTAATCGGTCACGATTAGGAACAGGACCTACGAGAACGCAGCTTATCTCTCTGATTGAACAGATACCTGCTACGGCTCGCGGCTATCACTTCCCTTATGGTTGTGAAGTTCAAATAAATACTTTTTCAATGCTTTTAAAGAGACTAGATCATCTCCAATTGTAGTCTATAGGTCGAATAAATAAAGAAAATGGGTTTTCATCTCTTAATTTAGGCCCCTTAATTTAGGTCCTTAATTTAGTCGAAGACGTTTCAAACTATTACATTACAAAAACAGCTGAAATAAAACATTAAAAAATTATCGCAATAATGATGTTTTTCCATATTTTGTAGAAGTAGGCCTGTGCGCAATCAGAAGATGTCAACCGATTTTAATTTTTTTTTTTCACTCGTTTGTCTTCCTAATTCGCAACTTTTCCGCACTATTACAACTTTAAAAAAATGAGTTTTTCGGCTCACTCTATAGACAATGTCCAACTCTGTCTATAGGTCAAATGAATAAAGAAAATGGGGTTCACCTCTTGATTTTCCTTTGTGCAACGAAATTCACCTGATCTAAGATCAGTTTGACCAGTGATTGGGGATCCAATTTTCATTGGCGTTTGTGCAATTGGCTATTATTCTTATGATTGTGGACTTCAAATAACTATTTTTAATGCTTTTTAAAGAGACTAAACCATTTCTAATTCTAGTCTATGGTTGTAGAGCTCAAATAATAGAGACTAGACCATGTCCAACTCTAGTCTATAGGTCTACGGACCATATCCAATTATCTACGAAACTGTTTACGTATATCCGAACTGTTTATAGAGCTTAGAAACAAGGGTACTGAATAATATTATGGTTGCGAACCTCAAAGACAAGGGAGCAGTCATGAAACCGTAGTAATAGTAATAATAATTGTTGCCATGGTTATCGGACGAATTAGTAACTTGACTAGTAATAAAAATGTGGCATTCGTTGCGGTGTGGAGTTTGGAATGTTAGCACGCGGAAATTAAATACGTATAATATGCAACGGCCGACTATAGCTTAACGTCGAATGAAAGGCGAAACAACGTCTAATAAGCTCACGAAGCTGAAATCTGATTAACATAAAAAATAATGCCACACCTCGGAAATAAATTGAAACCGAATCACGTTCAGACCACTAGAGTTGACCCTTGATGGGTGGGTGGTGGGTGGGGGGTATGTGGGTGATACCCAAGCCTTGCTCAACACCCCATTCAAATATAATTTACTTTTTATTATTAATTAATATGCTGTATACGCTCCGACTGTTTTTTAAGGTGGCTATGCTTGTCGACTGAGATCACGTTACATTTCTTATTGGGCGTAAGGAATGAATGAATGTTAGGCTTACCATTTATTTTAATGAGCACAACTTTGGCTGGGTTTGTTGGGGCTGTTTTAGCTGGAGAAAAATGATGATAATGCGATAGTAATAAGTATTCATAGTGAGAGCCACAAAATTCAGTGTTGCAATAAATTATATTAGATTTAAGACTTTATACAGACAGTATTTTCTGCAATTTTAATATTTTTTATTGTAAAGTAAAGTAAATTCGTATGGCTTTTCGTGGTGGGGAGACCCTTACGGGTATTTTTCATTGTGAGTAAACTCCTTTGATAGTGTTGTACTCATACTCGTACCAGAGTGATTATTATCATTTTCTTCTTCTTCTTCTTCTTCTTCTTCTTATTATTATTATTATTATTATTATTATTATTATTATTATTATTATTATTATTATTATTATTATCATTAATAATTATAATTATTGTTGTTATATAAACTTTACTTAATAAATATTTACTTTATTTTATATTATATATTTTTTCTTTTAGTGCCAGCCTGTCATTTATCTTGTTTCACATTCTGTAATCTATTGTTTTTTTTGTGCAGAAATAAAGTTTCATTATTATTATTATTAATATTATTATTATAGCATTGATGATACTAATCAACAGCAGCGAATGCTGACTTAATTAAGCCTTTGAGCATGCGCTGACAATGATTATATTACTTCTTTTTAATGTATCTAAAATTATTAAATAATAAATGCGTATAAAATAAAATTACAAAATGTGCATACATACTATTTGGGATAGCCTACTCTCTATAGCCTATCTATGATGAATGCAGATCATACAACTCGTTTTTCAAGCGAATTATGTCAAAAAAGAAGCATATTGTATCTCCAGTGACAGAAAAAGCCGCTGCTAATAAAGTATTGTGGGTGAAATATGGAGTCATATCATTCTAAATAACCTGGCTTTTGACGTGGCATGATTTGATTGACATCTCTACGATGAAATTAATATTAATTTAACCTTTCCTTTTCAGTTCTTAGCTACTTTGACATCCACTAAAAAATCTATAATTAATGTTAACAAATAAATTCTATTTTTCTATTTTTTTCTCTTTGAAACGTTGCAATAATTGCAATAAGTATGGTTCATACGACAAGTATAATTACTGGAATACCAATTCAACAAATTTCTACAATTTACAATTTGAAAAATTGCTTCAATTTAGGGAAGGTACACAATACACAATACACAATTGATTGTATATGGTAAAAAGCTTGGATATCAACAATGAGATATCACGTGAAGCATTTACGTAATAAGGGCGAAGTCTGGACAAAAAGTCATCCATTCAGACTCAACCTTGATACTGTAATTTCGAACAGAGAGACTATATTATAATTAGTAATAATAAATTTAAATTTCAAACAAATTTAAATTTTTTCGAAGTGATTAAACAGCCAGTATTCTTTATTTTTGCTCAAATTCTGGAAAAATATTGTAATTATAATATTTTTTTTTATGACGTTGATATTTGTAACTATTATGGAAACTGTTTATTAATTTCATGAATTTTCTTTTGTCAAAATAGAGAATCATTTGATTTTACAGAATGAAAATATGAAATATTCCACAGAGAGGTATTCCTCAAGTTTTTAGAATAAAAGCAGAGGAGGAAGGTATTTGACAATAAAATACATAGGAAAATGTAGGAAATAGGCTACATAGGAAAAATAAATAGGATAAAATATAGACTTAAGCATTAACATCTTATTAGACTTAATTCAAGGCACGAATAACTTCAATTGAAGAGTTTCCTATTCATAAAAAAACACTTCATCTGGTAATACTTTTTCTTTGGAAATCAAACTGAGAAAAATTACTTTGAATGTGGAAATAAAAAGTCACATTTTGTTGTGTGACAATAATTGTTCCACTTTATTGTTGAGCATCATCAGATACTTCTGGCACCTGATATTGCTACTTGTTAGATACAATTAGTGTCCCATGATGCTCCGGAACAAAGAGAAATAATATTGTCACAACGAAATGTGAGTGTTTTTATTCCAAAATGAAAGTATTTTTTCTAGTTTTATTTTTTGGAAGATCCACATAGGTCTGAAACCTGTGCGCGGGTAATGATTTGATTAATGGTGATTGATGAGTTGGACCTACATTTTTAAGTGGGTTCCGAACCACCGGGAAGTGATTTTACAGCAAAGAACAGTGTCTTTTTTGCTGGCCAATCCAATTGGTCACCCTTGTTCCATTTCTTGTTCCTTAACGATTTGCGTTGTTAATATGATAACAACTACTTTCTATGGTAAATTCAACGACTTGCAGTCAATTTTAATTGAGAATAAATTATATTTTCACTCAGTTCATGCCAAAAGTTTTGGAAGTCTTAAAGTCTCCAAAGACTCGAAGACGATTGGCCTGAAATGGGTAAAAATATATTTTATTTTGAATTAAAATTGACTGCAAGTCGTTAAATTTACCATAAAAAGTGAAAAGTATTACTTATTGTGTCAAGAAGATATAATCATATCAACGGATTTTATTAATGATTCACTGATTTGTCTGTTTTCTATCAATTGATTAGTACTGTTAAAGTTCAGGAACTTCGAAATAGCACAATTTCTGTAACTATGCGATATTTTTTTACAGTCTACAATAATTTTACCACATAAAATACCCTGTAATTCCCACTTGCTGCTGAAGATTTAAGACGTGATAACTTTTCAGATGCAGATTTGACATCGGTTATAATTCACTTTGAGGTTAGACCTCAGGTGCAATGAGTTACACGGTTTGATAACAGATAAGAAGCTCACAGCCTCGACGAAGTAAATAGGAAAATTTTTGCTTTAGAAGGCACTGCATCACTGTCGCCATCTTCTGTCGTGAATTGCAGATAAGAAAAGACTGCCTTACTTACTTGTGCTTAAATACTTAGTGCCGCAAAGTATTGTCAGCCGACCTGTGCTTAACTACCGTACTTCACATGCACCGACAAAGGCGGGACTTAGCTCATTTGCAAAAGTTCAACTTTGGTGTAACTCTTTTGAGTTATAAATGGAGCTTAGGTGGTGATGTTGATTTATTGAATTTCAGAGGTGGATTTATTTAAAATTTCTCTCCGAACGCAGTAGTTGCTGTTGTAGTGTAATTTATGTAAGCCATCTACTGTAAAGCGCCTATTTATAACGTGGATAAGTAGGAGGTGGATTTCATACAGCTTTCGTGGGTAACGTGGATGCATTTATTTCTTGAGAATAACGAGGAGATTTCATATTACTCCTTCCTAGGCAAAGAGCATAGATAATAAAATTAGTTTTATTATTGAAACTACTGGAAACGACCAAGATTTTGTAAATTAAGTTACTACTTATAACGATTAAGAATTTTTCTCTTCTCCTCCTTCTCCTCCTTCTCCTCCTTCTCCTCCTTCTCCTCCTTCTCCTCCTTCTCCTCCTTCTCCTCCTTCTCCTCCTTCTCCTCCTTCTCCTCCTTCTCCTCCTTCTCCTCCTTCTCCTCCTTCTCCTCCTTCTCCTCCTTCTCCTCCTTCTCCTCCTTCTCCTCCTTCTCCTCCTTCTCCTCCTTCTCCTCCTTCTCCTCCTTCTCCTCCTTCTCTTCCTCTCCTCCTTCTCCTCCTTCTCCTCCTTCTCCTCCTTCTCCTCCTTCTCCTCCTTCTCCTCCTTCTCCTCCTTCTCCTCCTTCTCCTCCTTCTCCTCCTTCTCCTCCTTCTCCTCCTTCTCCTCCTTCTCCTCCTTCTCCTCCTTCTCCTCCTTCTCCTCCTTCTCCTCCTTCTCCTCCTTCTCCTTCTTCTTCTCCTTCTCCTCCTTCTCCTTCTTCTTCTCCTTCTCCTCCTTCTCCTCCTTCTCCACCTTCTCCTCCTTCGCCTCCTTCTCCTCCTTCCATGACCAAGAGTGATTAGAAATACTATTTATCCACAATTGAAATTGACTTCAAGTCGTTCAATTTACTATATTTGTTGATTTTTACTTTATTGAATTTACTATATTCGTTGATTTTAAACTTTTGATAGATTTTCTGTAACTGAGAGACACGTCGAGGGATAAAATAACACATTTTGTACTCCAATCAAGCAATTAGTTTTTTCAAAATACATATTTTAGTCTCTAAAATAATTATTTTGGAAAACTATTTGTTATATTGAAATAAAAAATATGTCGTTTTATACCTCAAGGTGACCTTCAGTAATGAAAAATTCATCAGAAGTTTCAAATCACACATAGGTGAGATCAATTGCCCCCCAAAACCGAAAAATTTCAACTTGAAGCCCCATAGTTCACAAAGTAATTTGAGAAAAAAATCTCCATAGCAATAGATAATATTCAATACAAGGAACTTCGAGAAAAATTATGACCAGCCTAAGTAGGACAGAAACTTGAGTGGGCAGATTTGAAAAGCTTGAAAAGCTTTAGTGTGATCATTAAATATGTTCATAGCTGTGTTTCTCAAAAGCCGACACTGTCAATGCTACGTACAGTACTGCAAATGAATATACGTCTCTGGATGGAAGTGAGTCAGGTAGTAGATTTAAGTGTAGGCTATCTTTTTTGAAATTTATAATTTTTTTGGGCCAAAAAAGCCGCAAGTTCTCCAGGTGCTCCACAGGTTTGACTGTGTCAAATGTTATCTTGCCATCAATCGATAACACTGATTATGAACTCTATTGCAAGAGAAAACGAAATAAAATGCTGTAAGCATTCCAAATCTTCGCTACTGATCGTAAACTTTGAATTATTATAGACTAGCCAATTTGAATAAACTACTGCCCATCAAATTGAAAGTCACTAGACTTAGATTATAGTTCAATCATTGGAGATTTCTTCAGTATTTATGTCAAGTACATTCATCCAATTTATTCAGAACAGGCCGTTTAGCGGACATATTTAAGAATTTTCACATTTCTTGCGTTATTCTGGCGTAAAACTATTCACTTAGAACTGGTTTTGAAATCAACTTTTGGTCAACGATTAAATGTCATGTCGATAAATGAATAGTAACACACATACCACATATTTATGACATAAGTATTGCTTCATACGAAGAGGAAGAGGAGGAAATGATGAAGAAGAAAAAATAGAAAAGAGAGGAAGTGGAGAAAAACATGATGATGATGCCGAGGAAGAAGTTGAGGGAACAAAAGAAGTAAAAAAAGAATATGTACGGGAAAGGAAAGAACAAAACAAGAAGAACGATTACGAAGAGAAGAATGTAGAGAAAAGATTAAATAAATGAAGAAGGAGGAGAAAAAAAAAGGAGAGAAGAAAAAGAACTGAAGCTGAATGATAATCATGGAAAGGAGATTAGATTAGATTAGATTATCTTTCTTTATTCATGTAAATTTACAAATTATGCATATGAATGTTTATAAACAAGATTATCAACATCACATAGATACTATAGTGAACTCAGATAATGTTTTTTTTTTGTTTTTTTTATAGTGCAAGATATTATATACAATGATCTCATTTGTACGATATTAACTATGGTAATGACAATCTGAGTGATGCAATTACATGAAATGGCGAAGTTTGGACAAAGATTTGTCCATTCTTGACACTTAACCAGTATAGTTTAGGAGAGAGTTGTTCTATTTGAATTTAGTTGTAGCTATTTTTGATGGATTGTGGTGAGGGATGAAACATTATTCAATAAGCTATACAATACTGATGAAATATTATTTACAAAGAAGGGGAATGAAGTTGCTCTAGGGTTGGACAGATGCAGTCATTTTCTCCATGAGATATTTCCTTAATGATGAGGTGAAGCTCGCTCGACTCTCAATGCACCTGATGGAATTTGGAAGTGCATTCCAAGCACGACAAGCACTTACAATAAATGATTTTGTAAAAATGGTAGTACGATGATTAGGTATTCTAAGAGTATTATCCCCAGTTCTGGTATGTGAGACATCATTCCGCCTGCCTTTAGACACAAATTTGAAGTCATTTTTGAAGTAATTTGGTTTACCATATTTGAGAATATCTTTGACAAGTTTGACAATCCTGAATAACCTTTGATCATTAAGTTTGAGAGTTGAGCTAGCAATGTGGGATTGAGTTATTCGTTCATACCATTGAAGAGAGTAGACAAACCGTAGACAATAATTCTGACTGCGCTGTAGTCTATCATTCAGAGTCACTGTCATATCATTCATTACAGAATTACAATACATGAAATGCGGGAAGATGAGAGATTTAACCAGTAACAGTCTGACACTTCTAGGTAGGATATCTTGCATTTTCTTCAAAGGATGCATAGCTGAAAAAACCTTCTTACATGTACTTATAATTTGCTCTGACCAGTCAAGTGTTGAGTTCATGATTATCCCTAAGTTTTTAACTGAGCTACAATATGGTATTGCATTGCCATCAACAGTGATTTTATGAACAAGCTTCAAGTCAATATCATTTATCAAGCGTGAATAGCCAATGATTATAGGTTGAGTTTTTACAGGATTGAGTTTGAGACCGTTTTTCCTAGTCCATTCAACAATTTGATTAATATCCTCATTCATCTTGTCAACAGTTGCATTGATGTTTGAGGTACAACAGCTGGAATAGATTTGAAGATCATCTGCATAAGTGTGGAAACTAGAAAACTTTATTACTGAGGAGAGGTCATTTGCATACAGGGTGAAGAGGAGGGGACCAAGAATAGAACCTTGAGGTACACCATGTATTACACTTTTCCATTGTGATCTATCATTTCCATCTGTGACACATTGTTTTCTACCTGTGAGATAAGATTTAAACCATGCTAGAGTTTTGTGACTGAAACCAAGAAGAGCTAATTTACTGAGTAGAACCTGATGGTCGACAGTATCAAATGCTTTAGAGAAATCAAACAGACTCAAAATAGTACATTTTCTCTGATCCATAGCTAACCTGATATCTTCAGTGACACGCAATAGAGCAGTTTCAGTTGAATGAGATTTTCGAAATCCAGATTGGAAGTTATGAAGCTTATTGTTTCTTTCAAGGAATTTGATCACCTGCCAATGAACCAATCTTTCCAGTACTTTGGATAATGCTGGCAAAATGCTTATAGGTCTAAAGTCTTCAACTTTATTGGGGGAAGCAACTTTGTTTAAAGGACGAACTAGAGCATGCTTCCAATTTCTAGGGAAATTTCCATTTTGAAGAGATTTATTGAAAATAAGTGTGATGGCAGGTAAAACAGAAGATAATATTTTCTTGACAAATTTAATAGGAATTTCATCTGCCCCAGTGATGGAGATGGAGAGAGATAAAGAAGAAGGAGATGATAGTGGAGAAGGAGAAGAAGAGAGAGAAGGAGAAGAAAACAAAGGAAAAGAAAAGGGAACAGAACAAGAAGAATAAGAAGAAGAAGAAAAATAAAGAGGAGGGGGTGAAGAGGAAGAGGAAGAAGAAGAAGAAGAATGAAAGGAGAAGATGGCGAAGAAGAAGATAGATGATAGTGACGCGGAAGAAGTGGAGGAAGCAGAAGAAGTGAGAGAATAATTTTAAGAAGAAAAGCGGAAGGTAGGAAAGTGGAAAGAAAAGAAGAACGATTACGAAGAGGGTGATTAGGTTGAGGAGGAGGAGGAGGAGGAGAAGCTGAAAAAAGGTGCAGAAGGAAAATATATAGGAGAAAAAAAAGAAAGAAGAGAAGAAAAAGAAGAAGAAACGGAATAGAATGATGATGATGAAAAAGAAGAAGAAATGGTTAAGATGAATGAAGGGTGGAAGAAATTAAGAAGAATGGCTTAAGATGTCAGGCAATAATAATAATAATAATACAAAAATATTGATAATGATATTGATAATAAGGGGTGGAGTAGAGGAAGAAGTCAGAAAATAAAGAGAAGAATAAGGAGGAGATGGAGGCCTAAAGGAGAAGAAATATTTCATAAAAAGGAGAAGGAGAAGGATTGTAAAAGGGGAAGGAGAACAATATGAAGAAGTAGAAGAAGGAGCAGAAGGAAAAGAAAATGAAGAAGAAGAAAAGTAAGGGGAAAATAGAAGAAGGAGGTGGTGAAGAAGAGAAAAAGGTTAGAAAAGAAGAAGAAAAAGAAGAAGGAGAAAAAAAATATAAAAAAGTCTAAGAATAAATAAATGTTTGATGAAAAATGCGTGAAATATTGATGTCACCACCAGTTTACGACAGGAAATCAGACAAATATGTAGCCTAGACTTTAGCAAATTTCAAAGCACACTGACGTCACTTATGCAATATGCAATATGCAATGCAGCTGCTATCTGGGTTTACTGCATAACTGAACCGGGCTAAGCTAAAAGTTTAAAATTGAATATTATGAGAGAGCGCCTAACTATTATAAGGTTGAGAGCATCCTGAATGGAATGCATAATAAAATGGCAACACCGATTTATGCAACCGCTCTATACTGTATAGTATGGTAGCTCTGGACACTGCTCAGTTCAGGACGGTATAGCATATACTATAATATAATTATATACTTACTATACCGTCCTGGCTCAGTTTCAGTTTAGGATCAATTTCATACTCAACCAGAGTTATTGATCAAATGAATAGGTATCATCGTTGTGTGGGAAGCATTCCTGCATTTTCCAGCGATTTGCACTGTGATTTCTATAATGCCTGTTCTTCTTATTCGTTTTCATCTTCTTCCCTTTCTCTTCCTCTTCTCCTTTTTCATCTTCTTCTACTTATGCTTTGTTTTCTTTTTCTTCTTTTTATTTCTTTATCATTCTCCTTCTTTTTTCTTTTACTTCTCTTTTTATATATTTATTTTCCTACAACTGCTCATAAAGTAGTTCTTTACATACTGAAAACTAATTGTAAAATACCTCTTTACTGCTCCGCAAGCGGTAAAGTACTTTATGTTCGCCAGCTGTTTTCTTCACGCTTCTGTTTTGATTTTGATGCCTTCTCATTGGTGGATCACGGAATCCGTGAAATTCACATAACCTCAACAATGGCGAACGCTAACCAAATCCGCGCATGGTCTGTGATGTTACAAACTACAAGCTTTTATTGTGTTGGAATCCAGAACTGCAGTTTTAGGAAAAATATTGTATGTAATTCGCGCGTGAAGCTTCTTTATCACTCTCGCAAAATTACTGCGCTCCGCTATGCGTCGCGCAGTAAATGTTTTGACTCGAGCGATGAAGTCGCGCTTCACGCTCTTAATACATAAATAACTATTTTCTTCTTTCACTTCTTCCTTGTCATCACCTCCTATACTTATTTCTTTCTTCTTCTTCTCTTATTCCCTCTCTCTTTTGGTAAACAGCGTGGTTTTCCAGTTGATCTTTCTCTTGATGAGCTTAATAATCACTTTTTCCTACAACTGCTCATAAAGTAGTTCTTTACGTAAAACTAATTGTAATTGAAAACTAATTGTAGAATACCTCTTTACTGCTCCGCAAGCGGTAGAGTACTTTACGCTCGCCAGCTGTTTTCTTTACGCTTTTGTTTTGATTTTGATGCCTTCTCATTGGTGGATACGGAATCCGTGAAATTCACATACCTCAACAATGGCGAACGCTAACCAAATCCGCGCATGGTCTGTGATGTTACAAAGTACAAGCTTTTATTGTGTTGGAATCCAGAAATGCAGTTTTAGGAAAAATCTTGTACGTAATTTGCGTGTGAAGCTTTTTTATCGCTCTCGCAAAATTACTGCGCTCTGCTATGCATCACGCAGTAAATGTTTTGGCTCGAGCAATAAAGTCGCGCTTCATGCTCTTAATACATAAATAACTATTTCCTACAACTGCTCGTAAAGTATTTCTTTACGTAATGAAAACTGATTATAAAATACCTCTTTACTGCTCAGCAAGCAGTAAAGTCAGCTGACATATGAAAAAAGTACTTTACCGCTCGCTAGCTGTGTTTGATGGCTTCTCATTGGTGGATCACGAAATCCGTAAAATTCTCATAACCTCAACAATGGCGCATGCTAACCAAATCCGTGCATCTGTGATGTTACAAACTAAAAGATTTTATTGTGTTGGAATCCAGAACTGCAGTTGTAGGAAGAATATTGTATGTAATTTATTGTATGGAATATTGTATGGAAGTGATAGCCGCGAGCCGTAGCAGGTATCTGTTCAATCAGAGAGATAAGCTGCGTTCTCGTAGGTCCTGTTTGTAACGGTGACCGATTAGATCGGCCAGCAAAAAAGACACTGTTCTCTGCTGTAAAATCACTTCCCGGTGGTTCGGAACCCACCTAAAACTGTAGGTCCAACTCATCAATCACCATCATCCAACTCATTACTCACGCACAGGTCTCAGACCTATGTGGGCTTCATCCTAAAAAAAAAAAAAAAAATTTGCGCGTGAAGCTTCTTTATCGCTCTTGCAAAATCACTGCACTCCACTATGCGTCGCGCAGTAACTGTTTTGGCTCGAGTGATAAAGTTGCGCTTCACACTCTTAATACATAAATAAATATTTTACTTCACAAAGTTATGATGTTGTATCTGATGAGTCACGTGATATGTTTGTGAATCAATACCAACATGCATTTCTCGAGAGTCATTCTATTTTCCCACGTGTGCCCTGCTGAAATTTCAAAGAATATACTCGCCATTAGTAAGAACTCTAGGGGAGTGGACAAAATTCTAATAGTATTTTACAAGAAACTACTCCCAATCATATTGCCTACTGTTATCCATATATTTAATTTTTTTTGCAGTCAAGTGTCGTTCCTGTTTTATGGAAGCATTCTATAGTGATGCCTATTCCTAAGAAAAAGAATCCATCTATTCCTGCTGATTTTAGACCTATAAATATTCTATGTTGAATTTCTAAAGCTTATGGTCGATCAGTTCATAAGCAAGTTGTCAATTATTTGTCAAGCTTCAGCTTCTTTGCAAAATTTCAGTCTGGTTTCCGACCCCACTTTAGTACATGTACTGCTCTTCTTAGGATGACCGATGATATCAGGTCTGCAATGAATAAAAAACAGGCTACCTTACTAGTACAATTTGATTTTAGTAAGGCTTTTGATAACGTTTATCACAACATTCTACTTCATAAGTTGAAGATTAATTGCAATTTCTCTAATTCTGCAATTTGCTGGTTTTCTTCCTATCTATCTGGTCGCTTTCAGGCTGTCTTGGGTAGTTCTAATAATATTTCCTCGTGGTCACCAGTCACACACGGCGTTCCACAGGGGTCAGTATTGGGACCTCTCCTCTTTTCTATGTATATTGATAATGCTCCCATAATATTTTCTCACTCATCTTATCACCTCTTTGCAGACGATATCATAATATATATTCATTTTCCTGCTGAATGCTACAGTTACTCAGTAAATTACATGAATGAAGATGCCACTAAACTTGTGGAGTGGTCTGATGCACATGGGCTGAGACTGAATCCAACAAAAAAAGTATAGTTATTGGTAGCCCTATAATTCTAAATAGCTCAGATCTTGCCAGTTCTCCGAAGGTTGTCATTGATGGTAATGTAATTCCTTATTCGCAGTGTGCCTGAATCCTTGGCACTCAGATAGATAGTTCTCTTAGTTGAAGGAAGCAGGCAACACATGTATGCAACAAAGTTTTTGCTGGCATGCATCAGCTCAAGAGAATTAAAAATTATTATTAATTATTAATTAAAAATTATTATTAATTATTAATTAGAAATTATTTGCCAAGATCTGTCAGAGTCACACTGTTAAATGATTTGATAGTTCCAATTCTTCACTACTGCTGCATTATATACAATGATATTTCCAATAAATTAAGTAAACGGTTGCAAAGGTCTCTCAAATATGCTGTAAGATTCATTTTTGATGCCAGAAGAGATTAACACATAGCACCACTTTTCATCGAGTTAGGCTGGCTTAAATTGAAAGAGCGCAGAAAGTTCTTCATTCTTTGTCTCACTTTCAAAATCCTTGTTATGAAGGAAGGTCCAACATATCTTCGAGACGCTTTCACACTGATGTCAAGTGTGAATCCTGGTCGAGGGACAAGGTCTCATCGTTATAAGCTCCAGATACCATTGCACCGCACTGGATTTTTTAATAATTCTTTTGTGGTTACAGCCTCGAGAGAGTGGAATGAGCTGCCTGATAACATTATACATAAGCAATCAATCTCTCTCTTAGTTCAGTGGTTGTGGTTGAGTGTATATAGGACTATTTTTCCCTTACTTCAGCTTTTTTTGTGAATCCATCACCTGGATTTATTCATTTATTCATTTCATTTATTATGCAAATATTCTTATTAACGTCAGTAATCAAATTCACAAAACCCAGTATAGGTAACAGTGAAAACGTATCGTCTTTTATCTATTTTTTATCTATCTTTCCATGAAATCTAGGCGATGTCGTTCATTGTGAGGTTATATTACGTCGTCATATAAATTATAATTTTACACAAATGAAGCTACCTGAATCTCTCTCTTATAAATTACATGAATAAGGAGAGACAAACCTCATCTTATCTAATCTCTTCCACCACACACTCTCTCCTGCCATCTTCATCGACGTCTCAACTGATTAATGTCCACCACACTCTTTTTCCTGCAAAACACAAAAGAAAACTCTCCAGACTTCTTTTTCATGACTAGTAGCTCCGTTTGCTCCATTTCGAACTCTTCTTCTTCGTTGTGAGTCAGATTAAGAAATTCTAGTCTAGATCAGTGGCCACTCTATGCTCTCAGGTCTCGTCGTGTGAGTTGCCGTGGGAAGGCAATCCAGTACAGTAGCAACCGGTCCATAAATGTACAGCACAATACTTGTTCTAATTGGTTTGCACCTACTCTGTATACCTGTATTATACTCGGTATGTACTATATATCTGGTACCGAGCACATCGTATAAATAATTTATAGCTGCCGATCACAAGAGTCGGTTGGTCTCAGGTTTTGAACACAAACAAAATGCCTGCCTGCTCCAATCATTCGATTGTATAGAAGAAGAAGAAAAAGAAAAAGAAGAAGAAGAAAAAGAAGGAGAAGAAGAGGAAGAAGAAGAAGAAGAAGAAGAAGAAGAAGTAGAAGCAGAAGGAGAAGAAAAAGAAGAAGAAGAAACGAAAAAGTGGAAGAAGAAGAAGGACTAGAAGAAGAAGAAGAAGATGAAGATGAAGAAGAAGAAAAAAAGAATAAAATATAGAAGAAGAAAACAGGAGAAGAAGTAGAAGAAGAAGAATAAAAACAAGACAGAGGAGAAGAAGAAGAAGAAGAAGAAGAAAGAGGAGAATAAAAAGAAGAAGAAGAAGCAGAAAAAAAGGAGTAGATGAAGAAGAAGAAGGAGAAGAAGTAGAAGTAGAAAAACTAGAAGAAGAAAATAGAGAAGACTGGAGAGAAGAACAAAAAACAAGAAGAAGAAGAAGACAATAGAAGAAGTAGAAGTAGTAGAAGAAGAATAAAAAGAAGAAGTAGAAGAAGAAGAAAAAGAAAAGAAGAATGCTGCAACGGTTCTGCTGCTGAATTCTTTGAATAGTTTCCACAGGACAACAATTCGCCACTGATATCTAATTCTGCTCATGAACGGTGATCAAAGATTTTTGGAGTTATTCTGGTTCGGTTAGGTTAGGTTACGTAGCCATAGGAATAGCAATACCTGCCTGCAAATAAATAAATAGAATTACAGTATAAGACTTGGATGTGAGTTATGAGGTTAATGAAGACACAAATTATCCCAGCTTGTGCAATGGGAATCGAACCCTAGACCGCAGGAGTAGCAGTCAGTGAGTCTTATCAGAAATTACGTTCCAACCGATCACGTAAACCGATAATGCTCCATCAATTTATTATTATTGGTAGCTTTGCTTGGAACAATGGCTTAAGAAAAAATAATGTCAGATTCAGCGTCGTTTCACTTTTTTCGCCATTTTGAATTTTCGTTTTTGAGCGATTGTAGCTTGTGAAGAGAAAATTAAAACTTCTAATGTAGACTTCAATCTGAGTGCTTGGAAATATTATATCAAGAAAATTAATGGCATGGTTTTTGAAAATTCATATTCATCAAACAGTCAAGAAGTATCTAAATAGCATGTTTAAGTCGTTTTATTAAATTAGAAGAAATGAGATAAATAAAAGTTCTTTGGTCTGCTGTCAGATAGCGCTCATTACACTACATCAAAGTTCTGTAATATTTTTTTTTCTTTAGATGAAGTCCACATAGGTTTTCAAATTCGAAAACATAAAATATTAATATAAAAGATATTGGTGTCGGTAATAATTATTTTCCAGGAACTGTAAATTTACATTGTTTTTATCTCTTCATCTATGTTAAATCAGGGGTGCCCAAAGGGGGGGGGGTGCTATGACGCAGACTGCGTCATTGAAATTCTTTGGGGTGTTCCAGAAAACAATTTGGGTAGGGGGTAAAGTTGATTGAAACCTTGTTTAACGTGACAACATTCAAAAATATATTACACAAGATAAAATGTAATGTCAATTAAATTGAAAATTTCCAAAAAAAGTTTGTGGGGGGGTAAAGTTGATTGAAACGGTGTTTAACGTGACGAAATTCAAAAATATATTACACAAGATAAAATTTATGTCAATTAATGACAAAAGATTTATAATTATTATTATACTATTGAATATTAATTAGCTAAAATAGTTCTTTTTAGGATATGTTATTTTTCAAGCTCAGCGTGATGTGAAAGCTAAGTAAGATGGGCATGGAATTGTTAAAAACCATTTAGGTTCACATTTTTATTTAGCTATTTTGAATTAAGTTTATTGAGCAGAATTTCATATATTCATTTTAATGATATTTCTTTTTACCTTTATAAAAGAAATGTTACCAATGTAAAGTATCTCAAGAGATATACATACATTTTGTATATTATCGACTGGGTTTGGATTTTTTCAATATCTATATAAATCTTTTTTTTTAGTTTTAGAAAGAATACGGGGGGCATATAATATTATCGCATTTTTATGGGGGGGGGGGGGGATTGGTGCTAAATTTAGGGGGGTGCGTCATAAGCCTTAGGAGGGGTGGGCACCTCTTTTTAAATTATGTTTGTTAGTGTTTGAAATTACGTTTCGAGGTTAGTCCAGCTTGTGACCACGTTCAATCAATGTAATAGAGCCTTTTAAAGTTGTTTTTTTTATAAGAAGGCTGTAAGTTACGTTCATAAATGCGGCCCTAACTCATGTAGTCAAGATCAGAAATAGTTATTTATGTATTAAGAGCGTGAAGCGCGACTTTATCGCTCGAGCCAAAACAGTTACTGTGCGACGCATAGGGGAGCGCAGTAATTTTGTGACAGCGATGAAGAAGCTTCACGCGCGAATTACATACAATATTTTTCCCACAACTGCAGTTCTGGATTCCAACACAATGAAAGCTTGTAGTTTGTAACATCACAGACCGTGCGCGGATTTGGTTAGCGTGTGCCATTGTTGAGGCTATGAGAATTTCACGAATTCCGTGATCCACCAATGAGAAGACATCAAAATCAAAACAGAAGCGTAAAGAAAACAGCAGGCGAGCGTAAAGTTGTTTAACGCTTGCGGAGCAGTAAAGAGGTATTTTACAATTAGTTTTCAGTACGTAAAGAACTACTTCACGAGCAGTTGCAGGAAAAAATATTTTTGGTTGATCAACAAAATAACATTCCAACTTCATTAAAAATCGATCGCTGGAACTGGAGTGACAAGAGCTGGAATTCTTGTAAAAGGAACACAGTGAATGGCATTTATTGTGGGGCATCCGTTCAAAACTGGGTAAAAGGAGAACAGTAGTCAAATTCCATGAAAATTCTTCGGCACTTCCAATCACAGTCAAATGCCTTTCTAATGAACATCAGAATGGCGATCTCGATACAAATGTAGATACTAACAGATAAAGGTATGTAGATAGTGATATATATATAGTTATATACGACAAGTTGGACCTAACGTCAATGTCATCAACTGTAACAGAGCGGGAAATGAATGGGTAGGATTTGAAAGATGAATGAATGAACCAAAACTAAGTGAATGAGTTGTGGAAGGCAGGGTTTTTGAACTGTTTTTTTTTTTCGTGACAGGGATTGCAAACTAGTAGTGCCGTTACAGATTGAGAAAAATGTTGATTACTGTGACTGGACATGTGGTTTCAGAAGTGTTCATTAGTGCTTCATAAATTATTATGAATAACAAGCTCTTGTCATTAGGATTGAGGAGATCTTGTGATTGTCAATGGATGGGAGATTTAGTCGGAGATGTCAAAAGAGAATTCAGTAGAATGGAACTGGAGGTCGAATTCAATTTGAATACAAAAATGAAACTATTTTCTCCTTTATTGAATTAATCCAAATAATCAAATGATGGTTTTAATTAATTATTTAATTTTATTCATATGTTCGCTTATCATATAATACAAATTCAAACTTATTTTTGTATAAGTTCTAAGCTTAGTTGCACACTGGTCACATGTTCTGGTAGTGGAGTTCTGGAGGAAGTGACCAGGTAATTTACTGGATATTGTTTTAAAAATGTTTATTATTTGTTTTTCTCGGTTGAAAATAAAATCCATTAGTTCTCATAACTCATTATTCCATTTTAAAAACAATATTAATAGTTTACTGTTTATTCAATAAGCATTTCATTTCTAAAAGGTGATTCTATTTCAATATAATAAATAAATTTTCTTAGTAATGGCGAAGGTGATATTGTGGAAGGTATCCATACTGAATAATAAGACGAAATTGTCACAACCACATTTATTAAAACTTCGAGAAACTAGTTTCGGTTGTTACACCATTATCAATCTCAATCAAACTGAAAAACTAAAGTACAGAGAAGCCTTATATATACTGTACATGGAATGATAGTATCATTCCATGTACAGTATATATATAAGGCTTCTCTGTACTTTAGTTTTTCAGTTTGATTGAGATTGATAATGGTGTAACAACCGAAACTAGTTTCTCGAAGTTTTAATAAATGTGGTTGTGACAATTTTGTGACAATTGTGACTATCATGATAGTATCATTCCATGTACAGTATATATATAAGGCTTCTCTGTACTTTAGTTTTTCAGTTTGATTGAGATTGATAATGGTGTAACAACCGAAACTAGTTTCTCGAATTTTTAATAAATGTGGTTGTGACAATTTTGTCTAATTATTCATAATAAATAAATAGTAATAGAAATTACTATTTCAATATAGTAACCCTCACTCATAGTCTGAAAACAGACCACTTCACTTTATTTATAGTGTATTTTGTAAAATACTCCAATATAAATAAAAAGAGCTGATAGTTATTTGTGTAACTAGTGCGCAAAGTGGCGGTTCTGCATCGAGAGAAACAGTTTTTTTCACGAGCCAAAGGCAAGTGAAAATCGTTTCTCGAGTGCAGAAACAATACTTTGCGCTCGAATTACACATTAAATTTTTCCTACAGTAACGTATAAAGTAATTTAAACAGAACAAAACAGGACATGCATAACCTTGCAATTCCTCACATAACCTATCTTCGAATCAAATCGATTTCAACAACAACTACAACGACTATTTCGTTGCTGAAGCAGAATAGCCAACCTATTTTTGAATGCAGAATAGGGAACCTGCGTATTACATGCTCACTATTTTGTGTTGTTAGGTTGCAAATCTGGAAAGCGGAAAAGTACTTTCCTGCACTGGAATTTACTTTCCCGCACTGGTGCAGGAATAGACTATTTTGCGTGCTACAGTTGGTGCAGAAATAGGCACTTTTTCGGTTCACTGTAGAAGTAATATAACTACATTGAGATATCCTCTTTTAACCATTTTGGATTGTCAAGGAAGAATTCATATTGTTTCATTAACTTATATAGAGGTTTCAAAATATGTCTACCTGACTTGAAACTTGAATACACATGCCTGAATTTTTCTATGGATCAAATTAATCATCACTTAAATGGTTATTTTATGATTGAATCTATTGCTATTCCAATTCACCAAATCTTCTGCTATTTCCAATAATTCAGTAAAATAGCATTGTCATGATAGAATGCTAAATTATTTATTTCTAAATACTTTTTCTCACCAGCAACCTTTTATGATCTTTCATCCTGTAACAATGTTTCATAAAATCTTTTTTATGATCATTAGAGTCGTTGGCTTATTCTTGTAACCTGCAATCTCTTATCCAGTAACTAATTTCAATTCTCATTCATAACGGGAACATAAATTCAATCATCTTCAAATCTATAAAATATCATCCATTTATTTCAGCATTGCATATTCATAACAGACATACAACTTACACATTACTACATAAAATTAAAAATATATTTATCAACCAATAATCAACGCTATAAATACAAATATAGTTAAGATTAGAATACATATTTTAAAAAACTGTCTAGCGAGTGAGTTCAAAACTTTTCCACACTAGTTTTTCAAGTAATAAGGAAGATTAAGTTTTAAAATAGATTATAAAAGTTTGGACCATGTACCTCACCAAAGATATTGTCATACAATGATCGAGAATATTGTAAGATTCATTTCTTTAGTTGTATGTTTGAGTGATACAATGATAATGCATAATCATGTCAAATAATCATATTAATTCAAAATCGAATCAAATTTGAAGAAAAAAATGAAGGACATAAAAATAAATTTAAAATTACTACCTACGATTTTTCCTGGCGAACTTAAAGAGATGTTGGAGGAAATAAAACTTAGCCATTTCGAGCCACTACTAGAGACGGCTAGTCACGCTCACATTCAGCCTATTTTAGCTCTCATCAAGTTAGAACGTAAATCAAGCAAACATGACAGACCGCAGGGAGTCCGCGCATGTTGTCACCTTTGGCTAGAACTGGAATTGAAGCCGGAAAGGTGTAACAAATGATGTATATTATTCTAGAAAATGTTCACATACATATTTATACTCGATATATAGATATATAACGTGCGCTCGCAGTGAGTGCCGCCAGGGTACAAACTTGGCACCTTCTTTTTCTCACTTTATAAATAATCTCACTTCCAAGTGAGACCAGTTCAACAATTAGCTGTGAAATGCAGAAACTTCTTCGACGACACGTTGAGTGCCACCGTCCGCTCTGATTAGAATTAATAGCCTGACAATGATCTTGTATTTTATACACAGCTTCACGCCGCGAGACCACTCTCCGTTTGTTATCAAACGCTTCTCCAACATCTAAGAAGTACTACCACATTTAGCAGAGAAAATCAAAACAGAAATGAACGCCATCAATATCATTCGATATATGTATAGCTAGTAGTTCAGTTTTGCGTCTAACTCATATTATAGAACACATAAATATAGATCTACCAACATAAATTGACATTGTATGTAACAATAACGTCAGCAAGATAATTTTTCATTCATGTACCATTGCAACGATGAATCATATTTCAAATTGTGACGTTTGTGCACTGGTGAATATATCACATCTTGGCTTGGTTATAAATTATATTGACACAACAATTTTTATCATTATTATTCCAATTTTCTTACATTATTATTCCCATCAATAATAGAAGGACGCAGGTTTCTCTAGAGAAAACCTAAATTCCCTCACTTAAAATAGAATGTTCACTTTTGTTTCATTTTCGTATCAAACTCTTGTCTTATTGATATTGTGTATAGATATTTATTTTTTTAGTTCGAATGTAATTAATAATATGATATATTTGATTGATAAATGCATTGACAAAAAAATAATAAAGCTGGAACAGAAGGGTTTTCAAAACACATACTTCTCGGCTTCATCAAAGAACGTTTTTAGTAGGAAATTCTGAAAGTAAAAAAGTCAAATCATACTTTAATAAAATATGTGGAAAATAAGGCACAGCAACTTGTGAACCTCTCAATTTCAGAAGATGAGGCTACTGTGATCAATAAAAAGTAATTGTAATTGTGTTATTGTGTTATTGTGATTATTTCAAGACAATTCGATGAAATGCTTTTAATATAGGTAATTTGATAGTTCAGTGAAAAATATGAGCAATGTTGAAAGCTTTTTAATCACAATATTAGCACAGTATCAATACGAATTAGTACAATGTGAACAAACAAAAACGAAAAATTGAACAAAAAAAAAAACAAAAAGCTTCATTTCTAATCATTATTAGACTTTTTCCAATATGATTAAAGATCTGGGATAATTATTATCAATACATTATTTCGTATACATCAATAATCAGTTATTATAATGGGTTATACAAATCGGATGATACAGCAGAAAAAGAGAATGAAATCTGATACATTTGAAATTCTATACAATGAGTATGATAAAGCTCAATCATTTTTAATAAGTTTTGATTTTTTATGAAAAAAAAGATTTTTCAAGAACATCAATCAATTAAATCTCATTGTGTTCTCGAAATGTTATGCATCCATTCCTTGATGTTTCTTCCTACCAGTTTTTGTTTTGATATGAATTTTCTTTCTACCTTCATCTTCTAAAGGATTTGATCAATACAGTGAGGCACACGTCATTGGCAACACGTAGTAGAACAAGTTGAATACGAATGACTTTTCCAACAAAAAAATAACACCGATTGTATGTAAATTCAATCACTAAATTCAGTCTTGTTAACACCTCCCATTCTTGAATAGTGGGTACTACTTTGAAAAATGTATTATTTATCCTGCGTTGCCAACATGGATGCCCACGATTTCCGTTCAGTCAGGTGACATTCATCATTTTGCGCATGCGCATATACTCATTTACGGGACTTACACTTTCACGACTGTTTTCGAATTTCTGTGGCAGCACAATAGGTGATAAATCTTCACACCTTTGGATATTTTTTCAAAAAAATGTGAATGTTCGAATTAGGATTTCAGGTTTTAACTTGATTTCTATTCCACTGTTGACCCTGGGTTAAACAAAAATTTAGTTGTTGGCCTAACTGTTAATAAATGTTATTTTTCACACTTTTGGATATTTTTTCAAAAAAATCTGAATGTTCGAATCAGGATTTCAGGTTTTTACTTGATTTCTATTTCACTGTTGACCATGGGTTGAAAAAAATTAGTTGGTAGCCTAACTGTTAGTAAATGTTATTTTTCTTGTACAATGTCACCTATTGTCATCTGTTTGTAACGGTGACCGATTAGATTGGCCAGCAAAAAAGACACTGTTCTCTGCTGTAAAATCACTTCCCCGTGGTTCGGAACCCACCTAACACTGTAGGTCCAACTCATCAATCACCATCATCCAACTCATTACCCATGCACAAGTCTCAGACCTATGTGGGTTTCATCCTCAAAAAAAAGTTTGGTAAAGGCTTTTCTGTTACAAATTATTGATGCATGAGAATATAAGCTGATTACAGGGGTGCCATTTCACCAAACTATCAAGGGGGGGATACCCCCCATGGGAAGAGGTTCCGGGGGTCCTCCCCCGAAAAAATGTTGGAAATATAACCTTTATAAAAATTTTAGCTAAATTTTGCCTATTTAAAATTTTAATACAATAATATTATTTGTAAACAAATTGTATACTGTTAGTAACGGACGACAGTGCCACCTTGATTAGTCTCTGTTATGTAGGTTAAGAATGATTACTTATACTGATCAAAAATAACCTTTTTTTCAAAGTTATCAATTTAGCTACGTTTATACTGTAGAAGAAATTATACTATTGCTGTTTAAAATAAATTAATAAATTAGTCTTGTGATTTTAATGTTTCACGCAGATAGGCCTATTTCAAATTATTCATCAGATCTTTGGGGGGGAGGCCTAGATCACCCTGCTCCTCCCCCCCCCCCCCACAACTAAATGGCGCCCCTGGCTGATCACATGGCGTCTAACTCAATCCAATACAGAAAGGGATAAATCAGAACAAACAGATAAATATCTGTTTAGTCAGATAAAGCACGAGCTTTGAGACCTCGTGTTGAAAGGGAAAAAGACTTGCCGTAGCAGGTATCATCTGTTCAATCAGAGATAAGCTACGAAATTTTTGGGTGCTCTTTGTAAGAGTGACCGATTGGATTTGCCAGCAAAAAGACTCTATTTCTGCTGTCAAATCACTTCCCGGTGGCTCGGAACCCACCTTAAACTGTAGGTCCAATCACCATCATCCAACTCATTACTCACGCACAGGTCTCAGACCTATGTAGGTTTCATCCTAAAAAAACTCATCAAAGTCAGACCCATGTGTTATTTATCATAAGAAAAAATGTGCGCTTTATCCCTGGCTATTAGTTAGAACTATATTTCTACGAATGCAACACATTTTTTAATAAACTAGGTTATCCCGGGTCGCACGAATGTGCAACTTTATTAAACTTTGTAAAATACATTCCAAATGAAGATTTTCTACATACTGAACGACAGCATTGCCTATGATGATAAGTTTAAGAAATTTTTTAATTCTTCTTCTTCTTCTTTTTCCTTTTATCCTACTTTTTTCTCTTCTTTTTCTCCTTCTTCCTTTTCCTCTTCTTTTTCTTCTTCTTCCTCTTCCTCTACTTCTTCTTCTTCTTCCTCTTTCTCCACCTCTTCTTCTTTCTCTTCTTTTTCTACTTCTTCTCCGACTTCTCCTTCTTCCCCTTCTTCCCATTCTTCTTCTTCTTCTTCTTTTTCTCCTCTTTCTTCTTCTCCTTCGTCTTCTTCATCTTCTCCTCTCCTCTTTCTTCTTCCCCTTCTTCTTCTTTTCTCTCTCTTTCCTCTCTCTCTTCCTCTTTATCCTATCCTCCCACCCTCTCTCTCTCTGAATGAACAATGAAAAATAAACTTTTTGTTTCAAAACAGCTGATCATCAAATCATAAGTTGAAATGTTAAAATTTTCAGCTCACCGATCCCTATGTTAAAGCAATGGCAAAAATTGAAACTTTGATCGTTCATTCCTCATGTCCACGATGACTTTTTTTTTAATGTAAGACCTTATCAAACATCTACTCGATGAGATCTTTCAAATGAGACGTGAACGAACAATATCGGTCGAGACACCACGGAGGAGTTGTCATCACAAAAAAACATGTTCGCCTATTTTATATAAAGATGACAAAAATGGCAAAAATGTGCATTAAACAAGGACTCGTTAAATTAATCTGCATTTCAAAGGAGAAAGAAGAAACTAGATAAATTCCTCTGAAATAGTATCCACCAATTTGCGGAATTTTGCTAGAGTTTATGCATGCAAATGTGTATAGTTAACAAGATCCTGCCATGTATGATGGAGTGCCCGCATTAAACATTGATAATTATATCCGTAATAAACATCCATTAATTAAGAAATTTCCAGATTTCGAACGGGTGAAACGATGATGATAAATTTCCCAGAAAATATTGCCTTTCTCGGCAAATAAATTGCATTAAAACTGGTTCCCGTATAAGACGAGCCGCACTTTTGAATAAATTACATAAAATTATCAATTTCTTGGCGAAAACTGTATCATAACGAGTACTTTGCAATAAATTCAGGTTTAACATGAAGTAATCATCGCTAATTTCTTCGAGAATGGGATTTTGTATGCTAAACACCTCGTCCACACTTGGAGTAATGCGAAATAATTTTATCGGCACTCGCCAATTTGAATATTTGATCAATAATTATTGAATTCCTCAGGAAAACGTACTTTGAAAACCAAGATTATTTCGAATTTCAGCTTTTTATTTCTGTTTCCAATTAGTGAATTTACGATTATACTATACAATTTGATTTCATTCAATTTGGGTTCATTTTCTGATTTCAACGTTTTATTTCAGTTTCCAATTAGAAAATTTACGATAACATTATGCAATTTGGGTTCATTTTCTGATTAGGTCTGACATTTTTCGGTCAGTATTCCGTCTCATTGCCCATGCACAAACATTGGGGAAATGAGGAAATAATGGGATAGAATGATACAGTAGGCTATACAGTATTGATGCTACTGATTTGAACAAAAGGTCTACAACTAACAAGAACGTCAAAAGTCTTTAAACTTTTTATTTTAATTCAACGACTTGTAGTCAATTTTAATTGATAATAAATGAAATAAAAGTTATGAATAATGAAAGTTAAATCTTAATATTTGAAACATAAACATAGCCTACATCAATTTCTTTATACAGTTTTGCTGGTTAAATCTTCCTTATATCACTGCCGCCAGCCCGAGTGACTGACTATAAATATTTATTTTTAAGCTGTGCAACATTACTTATCTTTTTCCTCTTCATTTCTTATCCCATTTCTTTCTTTTCTGATTATTTTCTTTGATAGGATTGTAGTTTATTTTTTTTCTTTCTTTCTCAGTTCTGTATTTACAGTGTTTATTTTCTACTTTACTTTTATACTAAATTTTTCTGTAATGTAAGTCTTCATTAACTAATCTCTATTTTTTCTTTATAATATTTAAATATAAGTGAATATAAGTGAACCTGTTTCTTTGTTGCAATAATTGTGAAGATTGGCACCTGCTGAAAAACCTACGGGTTTAGCAGGACCCTGCAATGTTTGTAAATTTAGAAAATAAATTTGACTGATTGAATATTTACTCATGTAGGCTGAAACGTTTTCGAATCGTGATGATTCATTTTCAACAGCAAACTTGATACTTTCAACACAAGAAAGTTCTTCAAACCATTTTAACATGGAGTTCTTTAAGGTTCTTCAAACACTAAAAAGACTTCAGTAGCCTATTTCACCTTTAGAGGTGTAGAAAATGTAAGTTCATTGTTTGAAAATGAATCTTATCTAGGTTCAACTGAATTAAATGTAGGAAAGTGAACCGTAGCAGGTATCTATTCAATCAGAGATAAGCTACGAAACTCCAGGGCGCTCTTTGTAAGGGTGACCGATTGGATTGACCAGCACAAAAGACTCTGTTCTCTGCTGTAGAATCACTTCCCGGTAGTTCGGAACCTACCTAAAACTGTAGGTCCAACTCATCAATCACCATCATCCAATCCGTTACCCACGCACATGTCTCAGACCTATGAGGGCTTTATCCTAATGTAAAAAAAATTTACATTACACAAACTTCATTCCCATATAACTATTTACTAAATGTCATTACTGAAATCTGTCCGTCCGTCTATGCAATAGCTCTTGAGGAAGAGCTAGACTATTGAAACTTTATAGGCCTATATACAGTCCTATATCAAATATATCCTTGATATATCAAATATATCCTTAATAATGAATAATGAGACGAAATTGCTACAACCACATCTATAAATGTGATTGTGACAATTTCGTCTTATTATCCATTATGGATACCTTCCACAATATCACTTTCGCCACTACAAAGAAAAAAAATATCCTTAATATATCAAATTTATCAAATTTAATCAAATATACTTATTATTGACATTATTTAGGCTGGTGTTGATTCATCTCGAAATTCTCTTCAGATTTGTTGTATAACCTTAATAACTGTTAATTTGTTACAAACAATCTATTCATGCAACCTATGTCACCATTTGAATGGTATCTTGAAATTTCTTCACAATTGTTGTAATTTTGAACAAATAATGGTGATTGAAATAAAATAGAAGATGTCAAATTCCACTAAACTTTAATAATTTGAGCCACAGGACCATTGTTTCATGTTTTACCAACAGCCGAAGATATGTTACTAAAATGGTTTCGTGTTTTAGTAACACATCTTCGGCTGTTGGTAAAACATGAAACCATGGTCTTGTGACTCAAATTATTAAAGATTAGTGAAATTTGACAACTTTTGTTTTGTTTCAATTGTGGAAAGATTTCACAATATCAACACCAGTTCTACTAATTTTATTAAGTGATTGGTGTTTGACTTTGGAGGACAGGTATGAAAATAGTTATGGTTATAAATAGATCGGCACTATAGCTTCTATGAGCATATATAAAGCAGTATAGAATGTGTAGTACTCTAAATCTATAGCATCTTCAAGTTAGCTCAAATTATAACACTAGAATATTATTGGTTATCATCTCAAATGCAAACACACATTTTTTGATGTAGTTAATCACCACACTTATTTACCCAATCTAATCTGTCTTAATTATCACTCACACCCTCACCCTCATCTAGGCTTGAAAAACTTGTTCAAAGTTGCCTTTGTAAATCAATAAATCAATAAATCAATAAATCAATAAATCAATAAATCAATAAATCAATAAATCAATAAATCAATAAATCAATAAATCAATAAATCAATAAATCAATAAATCAATAAATCAATAAATCAATAAATCAATAAATCAATAAATCAATAAATCAATAAATCAATAAATCAATAAATCAATAAATCAATAAATCAATAAATCAATAAATCAATAAATCAATAAATCAATAAATCAATAAATCAATAAATCAATAAATCAATAAATCAATAAATCAATAAATCAATAAATCAATAAATCAATAAATCAATAAATCAATAAATCAATAAATCAATAAATCAATTAATCAATTAATCAATTAATCAATTAATCAATTAATCAATTAATCAATAAATCAATAAATCAATAAATCAATAAATCAATAAATCAATAAATCAATAAATCAATAAATCAATAAATCAATAAATCAATAAATCAATAAATCAATAAATCAATAAATCAATAAATCAATAAATCAATAAATCAATAAATCAATAAATCAATAAATCAATAAATCAATAAATCAATAAATCAATAAATCAATAAATCAATAAATCAATAAATCAATAAATCAATAAATCAATAAATCAATAAATCAATAAATCAATAAATCAATAAATCAATAAATCAATAAATCAATAAATCAATAAATCAATAAATCAATAAATCAATAAATCAATAAATCAATAAATCAATAAATCAATAAATCAATAAATCAATAAATCAATAAATCAATAAATCAATAAATCAATAAATCAATAAATCAATAAATCAATAAATCAATAAATCAATAAATCAATAAATCAATAAATCAATAAATCAATAAATCAATAAACCAATAAACCAATAAACCAATAAATCAATAAATCAATAAATCAATAAATCAATAAATCAATAAATCAATAAATCAATAAATCAATAAATCAATAAATCAAAAAATCAATAAATCAATAAATCAATAAATCAATAAATCAATAAATCAATAAATCAATAAATCAATAAATCAATAAATCAATAAATCAATAAATCAATAAATCAATAAATCAATAAATCAATAAATCAATAAATCAATAAATCAATAAATCAATAAATCAATAAATCAATAAATCAATAAATCAATAAATCAATAAATCAATAAATCAATAAATCAATAAATCAATAAATCAATAAATCAATAAATCAATAAATCAATAAATCAATAAATCAATAAATCAATAAATCAATAAATCAATAAATCAATAAATCAATAAATCAATAATCCAATAAACCAATAAACCAATAAATCAATAAATCAATAAATCAATAAATCAATAAATCAATAAATCAATAAATCAATAAATCAAAAAATCAATAAATCAATAAATCAATAAATCAATAAATCAATAAATCAATAAATCAATAAATCAATAAATCAATAAATCAATAAACCAATAAATCAATAAACCAATAAACCAATAAATCAATAAATCAATAAATTAATAAATCAATAAATCAATAAATCAATAAATCAATAAATCAATAAATCAATAAATCAATAAATCAATAAATCAATAAATCAATAAATCAATAAATCAATAAATCAATAAATCAATAAATCAATAAATCAATAAATCAATAAATCAATAAATCAATAAACCAATAAATCAATAAATCAATAAATCAATAAATCAATAAATCAATAAATCAATAAATCAATAAATCAATAAATCAATAAATCAATAAATCAATAAATCAATAAATCAATAAATCAATAAATCAATAAATCAATAAATCAATAAATCAATAAATCAATAAATCAATAAATCAATAAATCAATAAATCAATAAATCAATAAATCAATAAATCAATAAATCAATAAATCAATAAATCAATAAATCAATAAATCAATAAATCAATAAACCAATAAACCAATAAACCAATAAATCAATAAATCAATAAACCAATAAACCAATAAATCAATAAATCAATAAATCATTAAATCAATAAATTAATAAATCAATAAATCAATAAATCAATAAATCAATAAATCAATAAATCAATAAATCGATAAATCAATAAATAAATCAATGAATAAATAAATAAATCAATGAATAAATAAATAGATAAATGAATAAATAAATTGATTATTTAATATATAGATAGATGGATAGATAAATAGATAGATAGATAGATAGATAGATAGATAGATAGATAGATAGTTAGATAAATAAATTGATTGATGAATTAATTAATAAATAAATGAATAAATAATTAAATAGATAAATAAATGAATAATGAAATTTCGACTAAAATTTTATTTTTGTTCTGTCAAAATCCTTTCATGAATAATTATTTTAAATCATCCCTAATTTGAATCCATTCAATTGAAAAGTACAATCGTTTTATTACAGTTTACATGCTATAACTGTTATGGTCTTTGCTATAACTGACTTCCCTCGTACATGATCCATTAATTATTTTTAAAACAACATTTTGTTCGTAATTAAATAAGCTCTACATAATATACGAGGTTATGCTCGTTCTTCTTGAATGTGTGCAAAAACGGTCATAAAAGCAAAACACTCATCGTTGGTGATCCAACATAAAAATGCTACAATGTTATTAAAACAAAACATGGAAAGATTTATGATGATTACCTTTTCCGAGGAAACCATTATTCTTAATATGTGGACTACTCATAAACGTATTCTCATTACTGTTTTTGAAACAAAGTGAAAGATGGTTGTGCTCTTTCTTGTACGAGGTAACAAACAACAATCAAAATTTATGAGTAGTTTATTGTGTTTTAATAGTCATAAATTTATTAATTTTTTTAATGACTTACTTGATGACAATCACCAGGGATGCTGGGTTATTCTTATTTTTGAAAATTATACTCTTCATAAAAAACAGGCAGCTCATTTTTCATAGAATTTTTGCTTCCGCACTTCTGATTTTGGAGAAGTGGACAAACTTTTTAAAAAATTAAAATTTTGTTTTCATTTGAAAAGTTCAGCTGTACTGATAACTCATAACAGATCATTAATTTTTTCCCAAAGGGCACAAAAGTATTACCGCAATTGAGTTTTCAATTTTTTTTTATTGTGGTTAGCCTACGAACAAAAGTATATAAAAATAAAATTATTCTTGAAACTATATGTTATAGGGTGAAGACAGAGAAACAGAAGAATAGAATATTGATCAAATTTTAAATATATGTTTATTAATTAATACAGTCAAAATACAACTCATAGTGGAGAAACCGCAGGCTTTTGCTCAAAACTGTCTTTATCACTAAATATTTACAATAGTCCAAATTTTTGTAAGCATAGTTTACGTTTTAAAAAAGTATTACTTGAATCTTCTGGAAAACACGATAAATTATTACCAAGTTGAATTTGAACGTTGTAGCACTTTGATTGATTCTATTTAATACTCTCCAAGATATTTCTGAATTTTTTAAAAATCTCTCATTGGTTGATGACTGAGACTTGACACACCCCTCAAGAACGGGCCTATCAGAGACTCCCATTTCTTTCAGCCAATAGAATCAGTCTGTGTAGGGAATATAAGATAACTTCCCTGTATTTTAGTCTCTGCTTGATTGAATTAAGGATGTCGTGCTGGATGCGTGACCGTGCTTCTATGACGACATTATAAGCATTATTATCTCGTTCCCGGTGGTTCGGAACCCACCTAAAATTGTAGATCCACCGTGTTCTCCGTTACAAGGCTTAAACGACGAGGTGGAACCCGTAAGGGTCTCCCCACCAAAAAGAACCATACGCTTATTATTATTTTAATTTTAAGAATGATGTATTTTTCTAAATATAGCATCTTGTTCTTTCGCAATAATAAATAAATTATTAATCAATAATAAATCGAAAATAAATAAATAATAAATTAATAATGAATGAATAATGAATAAATAATAGGAAATAATAAATGAGTTAATAATAAAATAATAAATTAATGATACATAAACAGTGGATAAATAATAAATATTAGCCTATTGATAAAATCCGAGTACTCATTTCAATTGAATTGAACTGTAGCCTTCCGAACTAGGAGTATCAACAAACGAAATTTTTATATAATTCATTGTACAAATACTTAATTTGGAAGTATTGTTCAGATAAAACAAACATTTTAAATGCATTAACCTTAATTTTTAATATATAAGGGATTAATCATTCCTCTATGAAAACTGTAAGTATTATGGCATTAATCATGATCATTATTAAATTATTATTACATGCATTTGAAAACAAATTTCTTGTTTATTATGTATTCTATTCAATTTACTTCTACCATAATAATTATTTAATATACTTATTTAAACAGAATTTATTAATTTCGAATTCCTTTAATTGCTATTACTTTATACTGAAGACTTCCGCAATGGCGGATATTGACAACAGCATTGAGAAGCTGATGGGAATCGATGAATGCTACTGTACAAAAATATCAGTCACCACCGGGAATCGAACCACGGACCTCTCAATTGCCGGTTGAGAGCCTTAACCACTAGACCATGGAACCTTTCTGCACAGGAGCATTCATTTTCAACTTGACCATATCGGCTCGTATCTCACAAGTTAGTTTGAAGTGACTGACAATTGAATAAACTGACAAATATACATAAACAGAATTTATTAATTTCGAATTCCTTTAATTGCTATTACTTTACAGAAATTAATAAATTCTGTTTATGTATATTTGTCAGTTTATTCAATTGTCAGTCACTTCAAACTAACTTGTGAGATACGAGCCGATAAGGCCAAGTTGAAAATGAATGCTTCTGTGCAGAAAGGTCTCCATGGTCTAGTGATTAAGGCGCTCAACCGGCAATTGAGAGGTCCGTGGTTCGATTCCCGGTGGTGACTGATATTTTTGTACAGTAGCATTCATCGATTCCCATCAGCTTTTCAATGCTGTTGTCAATATCCGCCATTGCGGAAGTCTTCAGTATAAAGTAATAGCAATTAAAGGAATTCGAAATTAATAAATTCTGTTTATGTATATTTGTCAGTTTATTCAATTGTCAGTCACTTCAAACTAACTTGTGAGATACGAGCCGATATGGCCAAGTTGAAAATGAATGCTCCTGTGCAGAAAAGGTCTCCATGGTCTAGTGGTTAAGGCGCTCAACCGGCAATTGAGAGGTCCGTGGTTCGATTCCCGGTGGTGACTGATATTTTTGTACAGTAGCATTCATCGATTCCCATCAGCTTCTCAATGCTGTTGTCAATGTCCGCCATTGCGGGAGTCTTCAGTATAAAGTAATAGCAATTAAAGGAATTCGAAATTAATAAATTCTGTTTATGTATATTTGTCAGTTTATTCAATTGTCAGTCACTTCAAACTAACTTGTGAGATACGAGCCGATATGACCAAGTTGAAAATGAATGCTCCTGTGCAGAAAAGGTCTCCATGGTCTAGTGGTTAAGGCGCTCAACCGGCAATTGAGAGGTCCGTGGTTCGATTCCCGGTGGTGACTGATATTTTTGTACAGTAGCATTCATCGATTCCCATCAGCTTCTCAATGCTGTTGTCAATGTCCGCCATTGCGGGAGTCTTCAGTATAAAGTAATAGCAATTAAAGGAATTCGAAATTAATAAATTCTGTTTATGTATATTTGTCAGTTCATTCAATTGTCAGTCACTTCAAACTAACTTGTGAGATACTTATTTATATAATAAATTTCTTGAATATATTTCATTTGCCATCATAATTCAAAATTATTAAAATTTCTCAGTCATTCTAATAAATATTTTCCAATCATGCCAACAGTATAATTTTATTTAATATTATCTTACGCTGTTCAGAGAAAGGAATGAATTGTAGTTGGGATACAGTATGCACCACCTAGTGTTGAGATAGCCTACTGGCATAATAATATATGTTGATACCAGATTACCATGTTGAGCCTTCCGACTTACGGTAACACTAAAAAATTGAGATGGTGTGAAGGCGTAACTTATGCACACGAATTTATGGGCAGGGGCGCAGTATAACATGCATCAATCTGCAACAGCGTTCATCTTGAGTGGATGATGATGAACTAGAGTTGCAGTGAGGCTCGGAGTGGACCAGGGCCCGCCGGCCTATCATTTTCATATCATTCTGACTGAGGTGTGAGCTTGGCAGAACATGAATATTTCAGTAAGTTGGCATCACCCTGCAGTCATTCAGTCTACAACATCAGCATCATCTTTCCCTTTACATTCTCCAATTTTTTCTTCCTTTTCCTTCTTGTTCTTGTTCTTGGTCTTGTTCTTGTTCTTGTTCTTGTACTTGTTCTTGTTCTTGTTCTTGTTCTTGTTCTTGTTCTTGTTCTTGTTCTTGTTCTTGTTCTTGTTCTTGTTCTTGTTCTTGTTTTTGTTATTGTTCTTGTTCTTGTTCGTATTCTTGTTCTTGTTTTGTTCTTGTTCTTGTTCTTGTACTTGTACTTGTTATTGTTCTTGTTCTTGTTCTTGTTCTTGTTCTTGTTCTTGTTCTTGTTCTTGTTCTTGTTCTTGTTCTTGTTCTTGTTCTTGTTCTTGTTCTTGTTCTTGTTCTTGTTCTTGTTCTTGTTCTTGTTCTTGTTCTTGTTTTTCTCCCTCTTCTCTTCTCTTTTTTTCTCTCCTTCTTCACCTGTCTTCTTATTCTCTTTTCCTATCTCTCCTTCTTCACCTGTCTTCTTATTCTCCTTTTTTCCCCTCTCTTCTTATCTTTCTTTTTGTTCTTCTCCTGTTTCTTCTTCTGCTCCTTATTTTTGTTCTTCTCCTGTTTCTTCTTCTGCTCCTTCTTTTTCTTCTTTTTCTTGGTCTTGTTCTTGTTCTTGTTCTTGTACTTGTACTTGTTATTGTTATTGTTCTTGTTCTTGTTCTTTGTTCTTTGTTCTTGTTCTTGTTCTTGTTCTTGTTCTTGTTCTAGTTCTTGTTTTTCTTCTTCTCCTCCTCCTTCTTCTTCTTCTTCTTCTTCTTCTTCTTCTCCTTCTTCTTCATCATTCAATTCTTCTTCTACTTCTTGCCATTCTTCATCTTCTTTCATTTCTCCTGCTTTGTCTTCTCATTCTTTATTACTGTGTTCTCTGTCTTCTTCTTCTTCTTTTTCATCTTCTTGTTTATTTTTATATTCTTCTCATTCTTTATCGCTGTGTTCTATTTCTTCTTCTTCTCCTTCTTTTTCATCTACTTTTTTTTTATTCTTCTTATTCTTTTTCTTTGTCTTCTTCTTTTCATTCCCCTCTTCTTCTCCTTGTTCACCTCCTTTTTTTCTTCTCGTTCGTTTTCCTCTTCTTTTTTCTTTTTCTCCTTCATTTTCTTCTCAGTCTTCTTCTCTTTCACTTCATTCTCTTCCTCTTCTTTCTCCTCCTCCTGTTCATTCCCTTGTTAATTTTCTCTCCTCTTCCTCCTCCTCTTACTCCTTCTTCCACGCCTTCTCCTGATCCTCCTTCATCTTCTCCTTCATCCATCAATAATACTTTTTCTTATTCTTCTTCTCCTTGTTGTTGTTCTTCTTCTTCTTTGTCTTTCTCTTCTTTCGCTACTTGTGTTCATAATTTCCTGTTTTCCCGTCTTCTTTGTCCATTTTTTCTTTTATATCTCCTCCTACTCTACTCCTTCCTTCCTTGTTCTCCCATATCTCATGTTTCTTTCTCACCATCTATAACTTGATTTTCATTAACATGCTCTTCTTCCAATAGCTATACATCTACATCGTCTCCCACTTCTTATTCTTCCTCTTCTAATTCTACAACTACTTCTTCTTCACCAATATTATTCTCCTTATTCCTCTCCTCATCTCGTTCATGGCATCTCTCACACCACTTTTTTTGCCCATTCTGCTTATATCCATCCTCTTCTCGTTTATCACCTTTTTTTGACTCCACTATTATCTTTCTTATTCTTCCTCACCTCATATCGCTCATTGCGTAAAAATATTATTATTGTTATATAATCAGTGTTCTTGTTGTAACATAATACTGTTTTTTTATTTTTTTATTTGAAGGCCCTTACATTGGGTGCCTTTATGTAATACAATATTTTTTACATTGATTATTTCATTGTAATTTAAACATATAATAGAGCGGGTCGTGGGTTCAAGGCTTGGCCCAAATGTAACATGCCTCATAGACTATATTTAATTGCTTAATTCTATGAGCTCAGATTTCTACACTCCAAATACTCGATCTGTATTGGTCGTAGTGATTATTTTAGATCTTCCGCGCACCAGTGGATCCACTTTAAGTAAATTTGTAGCACTTACGCGAATTTTTGTTCTTCTGCTGGCGTGGAGTGGTGGAGTGATGATGCCCTCTAAGGATTGGAATCGTGGCCCCTCGATCCTGGTGTTGTGGTGGAAAATCTGCTCTGAATCTTTTGGATCTGGAGTCTGGCTCAGCAATCCGTGGTCCGTTCTGTTCCTCATAAGTGTCCGACTTTGAATTTAATTTAATTTAAGTTTTAAAAAACAAAGACAAAAAGTCTGTGATAGGCACACTTTGGTCGGAAGTTCAGGAGAGAGTTTTTCTTCTGATTAAGGGAAGCACCTCTGTTTCTGTGTAATTTTATATGGTGGCTTCCTCTGATTGGCTCTTTTTCGAATTGATTAGCATAATATGCTAATGAGGTATGGGCCTACGTGACTAATTAATGCCCCTAATAAAATATAAATAATTTAATTTGACTAACACCAATCACATAAATAACATAAATAAAATATGACAAACATAATAATAAATTCTGCTGGCTGTATATTACTGCTTTTGAGTGGGTGATCAGGTGAGTAACATTTCATTTTATACAAGATTCTATTAATATACAGTATGACTAGCTATTCGAGAATATTTTATTGCTTTTTTACATATTAAAAATATTTAAGGCAATATATTTTTGTATTTCACAAATTCTCGCTACTACGAGTATCTGGCTGAGTAGACAGGAAAAAGCCGGCACATCAGGAGGTTATGTTTCTCAATAGCAGCGACGTAAACATTGCGATCTCAAGTGTATATTTGTGATTTAAATCGGTCTAGTGGCTTATTTATAATTTAGAAATTTCGTATCGTTACATTGTAAATTAGTGAATGTTTTTACGTTTCTTCTCAATTCAATATTCAATAAATTAGTAACATTTAACTTTGTAAAACTAACGTAATAATTTTTCGCATGTTCTAATACCTTTATAAAGAAGTTGACGAAATAGTGGCATCCCGAAACATATTTATGTAGTGGAAGGAGCTAAAAAATTCAGAACAGCAATACTTTAGATTTAAGACTTTAATTTATTTTCTAAAATGCTATTTTTTTATCTATTGTGAATAAACTCCTCTGGTAGTGCTGTACTCACAACCAGAGAAATGATTATTATTATTATTGCACCTCTTATTCTGCTTCTTACTCACCCCGATTCCTATTATGTTGGTAGGAAACTCTACAACAAGCTTTCGCAGTTTTAAAAAAAAAATTGAAAATATATAAATATTCAAAAAACAATTGAAAAAAATATTTAGTTGATAATGCTTTATATAGTGTACAAGAGTTCCTCTCACATCAAAATTAAGCCCCATCCGAACTAATTGATATAGTGTAATTATAGTAACTAGTGTATAAGATAGTATAATAATTGTTAATCTGGCTTGTCTTATACTCTTTAACTAGAGTCTCAAAAACGTAATCTACAAAAAAAAATGTAAAAAGATTTGGAGACTTGCCTAAGTCTGAACGTTTGCTTAAGTATGACACATAGACATAGTAGTAGACCATGCGACACAGCTACACGCTGCAGGCAGCTGCAGACCCTCGAGCGAGGGCTGCAGCTCTGAGCTGTACTTGGTCTCCAATGAACTCAAGGTCTCCTTGACCCGAATCACGACCCACCTACGCCACTCCTTGACCGTGACAGCTCCCAGCCTTACTCTGCCTCCCGGCCTCACGTTCACGAACTCGTCCGACCCGATAAATAAACAGTGAGCGCGGGTGTAGGCGCGTATGAGTGTGACTCTCCTTCGCGTAAATCCGGGTGTGTGCTGCCGGTACGCTGGTCATCGTCTGAATGTGTGCTTAAGTGCTTTTGAACTACTACTATTACTGCTGCTGCAGTGGAATATACAGTATTTATGCAGTTGCAACGTTCCACTGACAAGTAACTGGCAACCAAATTTGTCTGTCCTATAAGCTGTTTAACATTTTATTTTTTACAATGCATTCTTTTTTCGCATTATTTTTTTTTAGGATGATGCCCACATGGGTTTGAGACCTGTGCGTGGGTCATAAGTTGGATGATGATGATTAAGAAGTTGGACCTACAGTTTTAGGTGGATTCCCAACCACCGGGAAGAGATTTTATAACAGAGAGAAGTATCTCTTTTGCTGGACAATCTAATCGGTCAACCTTACAAAGAGTGCCCAGGAGAACGCAGCTTATCTCTATCTAATTGAACAGATATCTGCTACGGTTCACGTCTATCATTACGAATTGTGTTAATATATTATGTGTGTTGTAATCAGTTGTGTAAAATATTATATATTAAACCTATATGAATATTGAATAACCGATAAATATTTATTCATTATGACAGAATTTCAATGAATGTGAAGGAACAACAGACTCAGGTCCAAAACTGCTATCTTCACAAATTTTGAATATATGTTGCATTGAACAACGACCGGACGAATCAAACAATGAAAATTATCATCAATATTGTTCTGACAGTCATTCAGCCAAGGTGCATGCTAACCTCTCTACTAACCTTGCTATTCAACTTCTTCGGTTTAAATAAATATCATTTTTATGTTTCCCAATTAACAAAAAATGCACATTGTCAGTTCTTGAGAAAGAGCTTTGCTTCTTATTTTCCTTGTTCATCGATACATCATGCACATTTTTTCAATGCGACGATTTAAAATAATTAAAGAAGAGATTTAAAAACAATCCGAAAGGGAAGCTTGCACTGTAAAAACATTAGGAGGAAAATTGGGCTAAGAATCAACCTCCATGATGCCTAAAACTTTGATTTTCAAATGTAAATAGCACCAGCTACCAATGTTTTGATTTTCACTAGACCAAACTAACTTAAAACCCGATGTGAGAATGTGTTATATATCATAATTATTTTTATATTCGACCCCCAAACTCCAATATCAATACCAATAACGATCTCACTTGGACTATGAGGAAGCTATATACCAAGTTTCAGTATTCTATATTTTTCTTTCAAGCGCTAGGGCACAGACGGATGGACAACAACACTATTTCAATAAGGCCCGGTCGTATCCTTAATAAAAATATTACATAATAGCGTATGTAAGTTTGTGCCGCCTGCATACTTGGTCACTAGTGGTGAACGTTGGTTGCAGTCCTACATCTTCCCCACGATACAATCGACTAAGAGAAGCGAGATATGATAAGATCATTAGGTTTAGCTTTGTGTTTGGTACAGATACGATAATCAAAATTTTCATTCGATTTTTTCATTGGGAAGATACGGTACTGCAACCCGTTCTTATCGTCACAATAGTTCACTTACTGAAGACAATAATGATGTTCATATATCGATGATGTAATAGTACATTATCAATACACTGTATAGTACAAATACTGTAATATACTGTATAGTACATCATCAATATACTGTATGAACGTCATATTGTCATCAGTAACTGAACTATTGTGACGATCAGAACGGGTTGCAGTATCGTATCTTCCCCATGAAAGAATCAAATGAAAATTTCTGTACTCAAAATACTGTATTAAGAGTTCCCCAGTATTGAACCAGTACATTACCCATAAGAGGAAGTAGTATGCTCAAACAATTTTCAACAGTTAACAGTTAACCGATGAAAATAACAGTCGAATAATGGCGCTAACACAGACAAGGGCCTCCAATCTGAAACTGGGACAATCACGTCAAGTACAAGTCTGTTTATAAACAAGACACACACGGTCACCACACATGCACACGTACTCTGTTTAGTCGTCAAGATCTGATCTTACATCACGTGTTGAACTTTGACCTTGTATTAGAATAATATTCGCAGCATTCAGTTGACTGGCTATGCCTCTTGACTTTCTCATTAGCTTCTGATAAGCGGTCTCCTCTCTTCACTATCCACCTTATTCATCGTCTTTTTTCAAGTCTGATCCTCCCTTTCTTCTCTTCTTCCATCCTTTTCCATCCTTTTCCATCCTCTTCCATTCTCTTCCATCCTCTTCCATCCTCTTCCATCCTCTTCCATCCTCTTCCATCCTCTTCAACCCTCTTCCATCCTCAACTCTTCCTTTCTTTACTTTGTTGTTGCCTCAACATGTTTTGAATCGTCTTTGCTCATCCTCTTAGCACTAAACCCGTAGTAATGCGTCTGTAATCCCCCAAATAATGGCACTCCAAGCTTATTCCTTGATCCAGACGTTCGTAAACTGTCGTTACTTAACAGATTATTGCTTCAATACTTAGAAAGTAACTGTCATATCCATTTTCCAGTTTCGATTGCTACATTCTTAGTCACGGCAACTGTACAATTGATTCCAGGGCTCAGAATCTATATGTAGACTTTTAAATGTGTGGAGAAAATGGGAACGCAGGCTTGGTGACGTGACAAAAGGTGACTTTGGTAGAGAAGCCTACAGTAAATATACAGTAGATAGAAGAAATAGATATTTCTATCTATAGATAGAAAATAGATATTCAAAAGTAGTAGAATAGAAATAGATATAGCTTACTAGCTTTGCTTTGCTAGCAAAACTACTCGTGGTTAGTTTGAGGGTATCCTCGTGGGTAGCTTTTCTCTTGTTCTTCTTTTGTTGGATCTTGATCAACTAGGCCAAAAACTTTGAAATTTGGTATATATGATCAAGTTGAGGCCTAAATAGTAAAAAAAAAAGGTTTTGAAATATTTGGTAAAGATAGTATACGCAAAAAACTGACAATTCTTGAAAATCTAGTGTTTTTTCGGTATATAGACCAAGAATGAACTATTTAAGGAAATTTAGTTGCTACCGTTTCTCAAGAGCCTTGTGGTCTAGGAGGTTCAGTACCCAAGATTATTCAAGACCTAGTAAAGGTTTAAACATTTTCGCCTCAATAACAAAGCAAGAATTTACAATTTCTATAATTTTATTCAAACTCTCCCTTTCTGTCACTAAGGACAGTCGGACAGCTGCGAGCAAAGAGAGCCTGCTGACTCAATTTTTCGAATTTTTCCGCTAGGGGTCTGACTTGACTATTAAGGTGAGCGTAGCGAGCTAGGTGCCAGCTAGTTGTTTAAAAACCAATTTTTGCGTATTTATAATGAATTTTTTAGTTCTTTTAAACAGAACACACGCATTTCTTCAATCAGATGAATGAGACACCTAGAAATTTACAATAATTAATTGATGAAGACAGCTGCAGGACTCCACTATTTTTACCTCTGCTAGTGACTTGAATTTTTTTTTTTGAGGATGAAGCCGACATAGGTCTGAGACCTGTGCATGGGTAGTGAGTTGGATGATGGTGATTTATGAGTTGGACCTACAGTTTTACGTGGGTTCCGAACCACCGGGAAGTGATTCTCAGCAGAGAACAGTGTCATTTTTGCTGGATGTTGTATTTTTGGTGAATGTTCGATGCTGCGAAATCACTCAGCCGATTTTCATCCATAGTATCCCTAAGATATTTGTTGGAAGTGTTGTAATGATATCGTAATTTATTTATTTATTGTGGTAAAATTGCAATGAATGTGAAGGAGCAACAAACTAAAGTCCAAAACTGGTCTATTCACAAATTTTGAATAGATAATAAATACAATAGATACAGTTTTCAAAACATTGACCCTTACACAGACTAATAATTTAGATTTACTAAAAAAATTCAATCGAAAAATAACAAAATGATTTTTTCACTTAACGACTATGAATTTGAAAGTTCACTCGAAACGAAACACTAGAAACCGTTAAAAAAATTATAGTATTGAATTTTGATAAAAACGTTTAAGCCGAGAAATACTGTACCCAATTTTACTATCTCCCAATTTTCAAATGCCAATTCTCAAATTGTCATGAACACATTATCCTATTTAAACAAAAGTGAAACATGAACTGTAACAACACCAGTCATCCAGATGTTTGGGCAGTTGATTTGCTTAAAAAATATCTACATTTTGATGAAGAAGATCCTCTGATGACTGGGGGAAGGGGTGAATGGGATCAAGGCCTTATAATTATGTCCTCCCTGGGTGCGCCACTGGCAGTATGGATAGAGCAGGCTTTTCCAACATAGTCAGATAATAACTTGACTTAGATGTATGACTAGTTTATATTTAAAAAATATTGTATGACTTATGTTTGTATTGTACAAGCTACAATGCTCAACATATGATTAATAAAATGAAAATAAAATAAAATTGGAATCGCAATATTCACAATTCAGGGAACTCAATATATTGGAGTTTTTGAAAGTTCCTGCAATCTTCAACATTTTCATTCACTGCTCAATTATATCAACAGAATACTGGTGAATGTTAATTCATTTACCAAACACTGCCAACTATAAGTGGAATTGATCGTAGAATACTCACCGCAGTAAATCCTTACTGACTCATTCAAGTTAAGTCCTTTCCATTCGATGTTCTGCAACAATAGCCATTGTTTGCTAGCCCGACATCAATGGCCAGCCATTTATGATAATAGCTCAACACAATGATCGATTATGACCGAGGGTTTCAAATTATTATTACTACTTACTCCCGAACAATTCGGATCTATACTTTTAAGATAAAGTTGTTTTAAGATATTTCATTTTTAATATCATCTTCTGTTGGAAATGAAGCATCGATAATTATTTGTCCATAATTGTACTTATTACTTTTATTAACATCGAAGAAAGCAGCCTCATCCCAACATAGTTGGACGGTTCCTAGTTATAAAACTTGAGAAATTTATTTTCTAATTACTTTGGATGATACAGTGGAGCCATGCCATGGATATCTTCATTATGACTAAGCCCTTTGTTTACAGATATTTTTAAAAACTTCATAAACCGCCAGAAGCATACTCGGCAAAGATTGAATAAAGTAACTGTCATGATAAAATATGTTTTATCATAGACCAACAATTAAGTCGATGATGGTTAGTTAGTCTATGGTACTACACAGTGGCGCACAAAAGGATTTGGCATTTAGTTTTCAATTAATTTTTAGAATTGGTAGTCTAATTATATATTACTGACTAGCAGGCTACCCGATACAGGTGATCGGTATATCTAGAACGTGAAATGACATATTCACAAAAGAATATAATAGCCTTCTTCTACTTCTATGCATTACTTAATATTTTCCTGTCTTCTTCTCCTCCTCTTCTTACTCATCAGTCTTCTTCTTCTCCTCCTTTCACTATCTCTCTACTTTCTCCACTTTCCCTTCTCCTTTTTCTCCTTTTTTTCTTCCTTCTCCTCCTTCTCCTTCTTCTCCTTCTTCTCCACCTTCTTCTCCTTCTTCTCCTTCTCCTCTTACTCATCCTTCTCCTCCTTATCCTCCTACTCAACCTTCTCAACCTTCTCCTCCTTCTCCTTCTCTTCCTCGTTCTCCTCCTTCTCCTCTTCTCCTCCTTCTCCTCCTTCTCCTCCTTCTCCTCCTTCTCCTCCTTCTCCTCCTTCTCCTCGTTCTCCTCCTTCTCCTCCTTCTCCTCCTTCTCCTCCTTCTCCTCCTTCTCCTCCTTCTCCTCCTTCTCCTCCTTCTCCTCCTTCTCCTCCTTCTCCTCCTTCTCCTCCTTCTCCTCCTTCTCCTCCTTCTCCTCCTTCTCCTCCTCCTCCTCCTTCTCCTCCTTCTCCTCCTTCTCCTCCTTCTCCTCCTTCTCCTCCTTCTCCTCCTTCTCCTCCTTCTCCTCCTTCTCCTCCTTCTCCTCCTTCTCCTCCTTCTCCTCCTTCTCCTCCTTCTCCTCCTTCTCCTCCTTCTCCTCCTTCTCCTCCTTCTCCTCCTTCTCCTCCTTCTCCTCCTTCTCCTCCTTCTCCTCCTTCTCCTCCTTCTCCTTCTTCTCCTCCTTCTCCTCCTTCTCCTCCTTCTCTTTCCTCTCATTATTTTCCTCCTTCTTCTAAATCTCCTCCTTCTCCTCCTTCTTCTCCTCATCCTCTTCTCATTTTTTTCTTCTTTCTCCATCTACTCCTCCCTCTCCTTTTCTCCTCTTTCTTCTTATCCTCTTCGTTTTCTTCCTCTTTTTCCCCCTCCTTCTCTTATTCCTTCTTCTCCACCTTATTCTTCTGTTCCCCTTCTTCTTCACTTCTTGATCATTTTCTCTGCATTCTTTTTTTTTCTTTTTCCATCATGCCTCTTCACTCATCTTCTTTTTTCTTTTTCTTCCCCTCCTTCTCCCTCCCCTCCTCATATTTTCCCATTCCACTCTACTCATCAATCACCATCATCCAACTTATTACCCACGCACAGGTCTCAGACCTATGTGGGCTTCATCCTCCAAAAAAAAATATTAGGTAACTTCTACTCCAGAATGACCCATTTCCACCCAAGGGTGACAAAATCAAGAAAAAATTCCGTTCTAAAACTGTGCTGTCATCCATAAGTCTGATTCTAAAATGAGCCGCCTAAGCGTAACGAGTACTCTCGCGTATCAGGTTTTCTAATGAAATAAAATTTATTTATGCAAAGTCATTCCTCTTGAAACCTCAGTCTAGACTACGCAATAAGCCTACTACGTAAGCTTTTATACTAGCCTTACTAGTACAAGCCCGTTGGTAAAAGCTCCATGTAGGTCCTTTGGTAATATTCTTGTACCATGGCCCATGACCAGTAAGTGACTAGTCCCGCAGTGCGAGATAGCAATTGAAAATCTTTTATCACTTAAAAAAGCGAGTTTATCACTTGAAAAACAGCAAGACAGTTCCACTTTTATAGCGCAAATTGAAAGGGGATAATAACTCTGAGTGTTATTGTGCTCTCAGCGGCAAGCCACTAGGCCTATAGCTGATCTTAAGTTTGACCGGTTACAGCTGTGTAGCATTTATGCTTTCACTCGTCGTAACACATATTGAATTTCAAATTGATTCAATTGATATTCATAGGGGCGTTTCAACTGTCGCTTATTCCTTGGAGACGGCCATGACTCATGACTAATTTTATAACTGCTCAATGTATTTGGAGTGTGAGACTGTATTAGAGTAAGGCTCCAGTAGTTTCAATACCTTAGCAGGTATCTGTTCAATCAGATAGAGATAAGCTGCGTTCTCGTAGGTCCTGTTCGTAAAGGTGACCGATTAGATTGGCCAGCAAAAAAGACACTGTTCTCTGCTGTAAAATCACTTCCCGGTGGTTCGGAACCCACCTAAAACTGTAGGTCCAACTCATCAATCACCATCATCCAACTCATTACCCACGCACAGGTCTCAGACCTATGTGGGCTTCATTCTCAGAAAAAAAAGTAAGGCTTCAGTAGTCTCAATACCTTCTCAATCTTGATTTTATTATTTTCTCACAAACATCTGGACAGGGGCCCACAATAGGGGGAAAAATAAGGGGATGTACCCCCCGAAATTTTGAAGAAAGCTGAATTATAATAGTTATTTATTGACCTTCCTATTGACAGTTTACTAATTTGTTTTGTACAGTGATGATCTTGTTATAGTACTATTCATTATTAGTTGAACTTATTTTCTTGTACGATAATAACTGATCATTTCATCAAAACTGAGTGTTTTGAGTTGGTTTATTGTGAAACTGGAGTTTGAGTGTTACTTTCAAGTGTTGCGGGCATTAATTTCATTATTTTCTCACAAGTTAGTTCGAAGTTACTGACAATTGAACAAACTGACAAATTTACTTAAACAGAATTTATTAATTTCGAATTCCTTTAATTGCTATCAGTTTATACTGAAGACTTCCGCAATGGCGGATATTGACAACAGTATTTAATAGCTGATGGAAATCGATGAATGCTACTGTACAAAAATATCAGTCACCACCGGGAATCGAACCACGGACCTCCCAATTGCCGGTCGGAAGGCGCCCGACCGGCAATTGGGAGGTCCGTGGTTCGATTCCCGGTGGTGACTGATATTTTTGTACAGTAGCATTCATAGATTTCCATCAGCTATTCATTATTTTACTGTTAGAACCTTTATCAGTATTGAAAAACAATAAATATTTTAAAAGGACTTGTCACCAGACGATAAATTGTTTTGTTTTTTGAGGATGAAGCCCACATAGGTCTGAGACCTGTGCGTTCGTTTTTAGCTGGAATATGATGATTGATGAGTTGGACCTACAGTTTTAGGTGAGTTCTGAAACATCGGGAAGTGATTTTACAGCAGAGAACAGATTTTTTTTTGCTGGCCAAACCAATTGGTCACCCTTACAAAGAACGCCCAGGAGTATCGTAACTTGTCTCAATAAATAAATGGAAAAAATAAATCTCTAATTGAACAGATACCCGCTACGGAACTCGAAATCACTTCCCTTATAACAGAAGGAATAAGTAAGTCTATTTTGCTGGTCAATACAATTTGGTCGCACTTACAAAGAAGGCCCAGAAGGTCGCCGCTTATCTGATTAAACAGATACCTGTTACGGCTCGCGGCTATCACTTCCCTTATAGGCAATGATAAATTTAAACATTTTAGAACTTCAACTTCTAGTATAACACCATCAGTAAAGTGAGAGTGAGATTCTTTAAATGAGAGAGAAAAACAAATCGCTATTTTCGACGTCTAGGTGACCCGGAGCCTTGATAATAGCTCTATTTTCTACCAGCTCCTGAACCTATTGTGCTCCACATAGCCTACTGTAATTCAAACCATTTAACACGCTAACCAACCCAATAGTCAATAATTTCTTCATCTACCCAATAAAATCAATAAATTCCAGCCTATAGTTTGCAATCACAGTTAAACGCTCCTAGTTCAACAATAGGTCAATGTTAACCTAGGTCAATGTTGACCTAGTCTTGAACAATACCTAGCCTGGTTGACTGTTTACATTGTCTATTATTTGTCAAATAAACAACACAAACGCCATAAATCTAACCTATCGTGTTGTGTCAGTTTAGAACAAGAAAAATTCTGTTACAATGCTGACACAATCTTGAACAATACCACTAGGTTATACACAGTATGACTACACACAGTATGACTATACACAGTACTTGAACAATGCAATGATTAACTAGGTAGGGAGTGTTCTGGCTATACGATATAATATTTAATACGCTTAAATGCGGTAAACGATAATGGGGCGGTATCGTAATACGTCAGATAGATATCGTAACACTTGGACGGTGTTAACTACCACCCTACTCACGATGAGGTTGGGTTTGACCTTTGACCTCTAAATGATTGGAGTTAGTCTGAAACATTACTTAATCAACACGTTGATCCCATCTTGTGTCTCTACTTACATTTTATCACTTCATCTTTTTTGCAGAAATTGTGCGGTCTTAGTCTTTGCTGAAATTGTACAGGAATGATAGTGGGAAACGCTATTTGCAGAGTTTTTGCAAAAAGAACTTTGGAGCTTTCTTCTTTGTGCGATTACAGAGGTACGTATGTAATTGTATTTCATGCCAATGTTAGGTGTGAAATGTCCAGTCACGAACTCTGAAGTCTGCGCTTTGATGGATGACCGGACTGCAATGTTTTGTTATCAACTTCATTATCACTTGCCTGGTAGTTTGGAGTACACCTAAAATTGTATGTTCATTATGTTTCTTGTAGCATAGCACAAACGAAAAGTTGGATCGCATAAAGAAAGGTCACCGCACAAAATAACAAAGCTATACCCTTATTATACTCACTAACTATAAAAATTATTTAAAATGAGATCGATATTAAATTAAAAAATCATATTCTACTCTACTTTGAAATTAATAGTTTGGGACATGTTCCTTGGAAGATCAGGTTAGTGTAAGATCAGTATGTATAATGATGACATTTGGTAGAACATGCATAGTATACTTCAATAATTGTTAGCTATTTAATTATTCATTGAACGTATAGCCCACCAGGAAAGATTGAGATATGGCCTTTAAAAGATTCAGAAACGATTAATGAGAATTGAAAAATGCTCAATATAATTATTCATCGTATTCATATTCTCTTATTCTTGTATTATTTTATTATAAAATGTTCACTCTTTTTATCTTGTTACTTCCATTAATCTATGGTGCAAGAAAACCTTTGAAGGGAGGAAAGCAGGAGATGAAAAATAAGAAGAGGGAGAAGAAAAGACGAAACGAGAAGAAAAATAAGGAGGAGAAGGAGATGGTGGAGAAGGAGAAGAAGAAGAAGAAGAAGAAAAAATGAGAAGGAGAAAGATAGGTGAGAATGATAAGAGATATGATGGAATAGGAAGAAATACGAAAAAGATGGAAATACGAAGAAGGAGAAAAAGACGAAGGTTAATAAAACGTACAAAAAACTAAAGGGAAAAATGAAGGAGGAGGAGGAGATGATGAAGAAGTAGAATAGGGAGAAGAAGAAGAATAAGAAGAAGAATAAGACGAAGAAGAAGAAGGAGAAAAAGAAGAAGAAGAAAAAAAGAAGAAGAAGGTGGAGGAGGTGATGAAAAAGAGGAAGACGAAGAAGACGAAGAAGGAGGAGGAGGAGGAGGAGGAGGAGGAGGAGCAGAAGGAGGAGGAGAAGAAAAAAAAGAAGAAGAAAAAGGAGGAGGTGGAGAAGGAGATGAAGAAAAAGAAGAAGAAGAAGAAGAAGAAGAAGAAGAAGAAGAAGAAGAAGAAGAAGAAAAAGAAGAAGAAGGAAGAGGAGGAGGAGGAGGAGGAGGAGGAGGAGAAGCAGGAGAGGAAGAAGAAGAAGAAGAAGAAGAAGAAAAAGGAGGAGGTAAAGGTGGTCAAGAAGAACAAAAAAGAAGAATAATTAAAAGTACATTTTGAAGTATAGTAGACTACTAAAAAGACGCACAACAAAAACAGGCTTTTAATAAGTTCAACTACTATTAATCCAATTAAAGCGGCTTTGGGTCTGGATGGGGATATCATTTGTAATTCTGTGTTGGTTAGCGGTATGATGGTGATGGGTGGGGGTGTACAGCAGGCAGTTTCTATACGGCTCTCGTAAATTGAGGGGGCCCACTTGCTCTTAACTGGCCTTATTTATGGATCTCTCTGCCATTTTGCTCTTAGTCATCCGATATCCTCATCCTCCTCTTCCTCTTCTACCTTTTCCTTCTCCTCCATCATCTCCTAATCTTCCTCTTCCTCCTCTACCTAGTCATCCTCTGTCACCTCCCAATGTTTTTCTTGTTTTAATTCCATTTCTCCATCCTACTCTTTGTAATTAAACACAAACGCGAAATTTATCACTGGTCGCAATGTGACAAACATGTATACAAGATATGACAAGCAAAGCTAAGCTCAGTATAGCTGCGTGGGAATATTTTGTACAGCTGGAACTACTGTACAAGGCATAGTGTGAGGTCAGTATATGGAGAGGCTTAAGATTGCCTTGAACTTTGCTGGAAAACGATGTGGGAACCACCATAGAAGTACTGGTTTCTAAATCATTTCAGTATTGGAAATATGATGATGGTGGTGGGGGGAAATAGAGTGTTAGGTTCTGAACATAATTTTAACGTATGTTATTCCGCCAAGAAAAATATATAGAAGCTGCTATCAGCATGACTGTGACCGTTAGTGGCAGAGAAAAACCAACTAGGTGCATTAGACGCCTTCTCAACCAACGCTGACGGTACTTGGCATGGGTAGGATAACCTTGAAGTCGGTTAGACCGAAAATCGTCAAAAATACCTTCAGAAAGAGAAAAAACTGCGAAAAGGAAAAGAAGAAGAAGAAGAAGAAGAAGAAGAAGAAGAAGAACAAGAACAAGAACAAGAACAAGAACAAGAACAAGAACAAGAACAAGAACAAGAACAAGAACAAGAACAAGAACAAGAACAAGAACAAGAACAAGAACAAGAACAAGAACAAGAACAAGAACAAGAACAAGAACAAGAACAAGAACAAGAACAATAACAATAACAAGAACAAGAACAAGAACAAGAACAAGAACAAGAACAAGAACAAGAACAAGAAAAGGAACAAGAACAAGAACAAGAACAAGAACAAGAACAAGAACAAGAACAAAAACAAAAACAAGAACGAGTAGAAAAAAGTATAAGAATAGCATAAGCTGGCTAGAAAGTGAAATGAAAATCAGTTAGGAGTTGATGGAGCTGGTAGGAAGAGGGCACGAGGATGTACTAGAAGTTTCATAGGATTTGGCGATGCAAAACTGAAAAAAAAATAACAGGAGAAGGAACTGTAGGGATAAGGAAGAAGAATGATCAACAAAATAAAATGAAAAATGAGAAGAAGAAATAAGAAGGAAAAGAAGTAGAAGAAATTCTCTACAAAGTGAGAGAATAGTAGATGAAAATGATAAGGAGGAGAAGTAGAAGAAATTCTCTACAAAGTGAGAGAATAGTATAAAAACTGATGAAGAAGAAAAGAGAAGGAGAAGAACCTAGAAGATTAAGGAGAGGGTGGAAGAAGAATGGTAGGGGAGTATGACGAAGAAGGAGGAGATGACAATGATGAAGAGTGAGGAGGAGAATTCGAGAGGGAGCACAGATAGAACGAATCTGGTGGTGGCTAGGAACTTGAATGGGCGGGAAGACTGGAAGCTGTTTGGAGCTGGAACTGGAGTCTCCAGTGCTCCAGTCGGTCGCTGATAGCCGAAGCGTGCGCATCTCTGGTCAGCAATTGCGGTTGCTGCTCTGGTCAGCCGATCAACCCTCAGTCAGTGTCGAAAGCGTGCGCGATGTTTTTGTACTGCTGATAGTCGCTCAGCTCTTATCGGTCGATTTTTTGTACTACTGCTATTAGTCGGTCGTTAAAGTCTCCAGTGACGATCCAGTGACTTTAATTCCAGTCGAGACGTATTTTCATAGACAACATCGAGATTCACACAGGCTTATCTCCACAAATCATTTTTGAGGTACTTGCCAAGTTATCTCCAGTATTCTCTAAAAGGTTTATTTCCACGTACCTTTGAGGTTTCCAAACGTTTATCCTCGAATAAGTGATCATCAAGAACTTCATGTTATCTCGATATCTCTTCAAGTGTTTGTAAGTTCTCCATGATATCATCATTAAACTACTTGGATCTTCATAGTGAGCACCACATCCTACAAGTACTACAAGGAACTCAATTGAAATTGGCTTGTGGAACTGACATCTTGAAAAATATTGAGGTAGTGAAAGTATCTGAGTTTTTGAAGAATACATAATTATGATAAAATCTCCAGAACTGAGTTGGTGAAGAAGTTTTAGTTCTTGAAGGCTTGTTGGAGTGACATCAACACTTCAAATATTGAAGGATTGTGATAATTTGAGTAAGTTAGTTTGTATCTTCTTTGTATCTTGTAGTTTCTATCTTGATGATCCCACGATATCTTTGGAGAAATAAGATTGACAGTGAGTCCCAGAAAATATTTTGCTGAAGTCACTAAACTTCTGCTGCACGTTACCGTTTCAATTCATTATTTTCGAAATCTATGAAAAATCAACTAAGGGATCGAAAGACTTTGCAGAGTGATCATCACTGGATAACTCCATAAAAACCGTTTTCTCTGAGATATCATACTATTATCTCTGTCTTTCACATGCTTACTTTATCTGAGAATCTTCACTGCGAAACTTACGGCTGAAATCAGGTGATTACTGGAGTGACTTTGATAGCCCATCACTTGTGAATGTGCCCACAGATTCCAAATGAAAACGAAAGTGCACCATCGCATACCAAGTGAAAGAACATCTAGTTTTCTGAAGTAAACAAGATTATCACTCTCCTCCATTAAATTATTCAACTGTACAGCAGTGACATTTTCTGAAAATACGAGATTTCAATTTGGAGTCTTATCAAATTACGTTTCATACGTCTTCATATACGTTCTATTAGCCTCATCACATACTTTTCTGATGAACGTATTTCCGAGTTGGAAATGTGTGTAAACACTATTGAACTGTGCTCCAGATATTTCAAACAGAGGCTTTCTTACAACTTCGATGCTGATTACAGTTCTATGAATTAAACCACCGTTATGTTGTGTACGAGAGACATGGTATATGCTATGAAACTGTACAATATGGTTTTTCATGTGTTATAGACTACATATTTGATTCTACAGAACAAATGGAGACATAGTATGTACAACAGACGTGTACGATATGTATTTTTCTGTGTGATAGACTACACTTGATTCTGAAGAACAGCTAGAGACAGGTTATGTATAACAGATGTGAGCAATTGTGTTTTCCTGTGTGATAGACTACATTTGATCCTGAAAAACAACTAGAGACATGTTATATGAAACAGATTTGTACGATATGGATTTCTGTGTGTCATAGACTAATTGTTTCTGAAGAAAAAAAATAAAATGGATTTAGGGCTGGATCTGGGTGCCGTCGTCGTGAAAACGGTGGATATGTGTGATCCAAACAACAACCAGGACAGTTTGTCTGCAGGACTAGTCAGCGAAGAAGGAATAGCCGGAGTTGCCAAGAGCTATTCCCTGAGGCCACGAGCTTCGGTGCGACCAGGGTTGGCGATAACCGAGGATAATGCTGCACCTGATTGGCGGCCTAGAGGCAGAACGAAAAGGAGGCAAAAACAAAAACCTGCACCTCTTTCCAAGTATAGAAGGAAGACAGCCAACGCTAGAGAAAGATCAAGAATGAGGGAAATCAACGAAGCGTTCGAATCTCTCAGGAGGGCTATACCTCACCTTTCTCACGAAACGAATCCTAGTGAAAAACTCACGAAAATCACCACCCTCAGGTTAGCTATGAAGTATATTGCTGCCCTCACACAAGCCTTACAAGATCCTGAACCTGAATCGGACCTTGATTCAGGTGATTACACCCTCTCACTCACTCCTACCTCACTCAGTGATCATTCCCTCGCCTCTGACTTCTCAGACAACCTCCTTCCCTCCAGTTTGGGGTCAGCTGTTGGTGATCTATCAATAACTACCGATTTTCACTCGCATTCCCTACTTCCTTCCTTTTTCTCTGACGTTGTCTCTGATCCCTGTCTTTCTCTACCTGACGACTTTGGACAATCCTCCTATGTATTTGATGACGTCAGTTTTGCCGCCGAATTCAGCTAGCACACGATTAGATTGCAATTAACCCGGGGAATAGTTCGGAACACGTGATTTACTAATAGACTTGCAGACTTTTGTGGAGAAAGTGATATTGATGTATTACTGTACATTGATGTTGGATTTGGACGGTGTATTCATCATTGGACTCTATAACCAAAAATGTGGTGCTAAAAATGTCTTCACTTTTAAATTTTTTTAAAGAGAACATTGTTGAATCTCCAATTATAAAATAGAATTATTTAATACAAGGAGAAAGTGAGAGTGATGTGAATTTCAACATTGAATCGTTAAATAATCCATAATCTATTATAGACAAATTGGTAATTTTTGTAGACGAATCAATATTGAAGCTTTGCACATTGAAGATCTGGATCGTATAGTAGATGATGTGCTAGAGGACCTGACTTCGAAATTCTCGTAGGATAAGTGATATAAATGAAATTTGGACATAAATTTATATCGCAGACTACTTGAAACAGGTTAGTGAGTTGTAAACACAAGTTCGACATCCTCTAGAAGAATATTTTATTTTGAATATAAAGAATTTAGATGCATCTGTAGAGGCTTGTTATCAGGCCCGGAACAAGGTTTCTAGGGGACCTCTAGGATTTATGATTTTTATGGGAGGCGTTTTTTTGCAATGACCTGACAGTCAAATCCTAGATCCTTGTCATCACTTCTGTATTCAGAGTGACTTAAGGGTTTGGTTTGAATTTTTTTAAAGAAAACTGGAATGAATTCAGTAACCTGCAGTGAAAGATAAGTGATAACCTATCTATAAAAGAACTTAAAGAATAATATCGAGTGATACACGTTAATGAAAAATATACAAATCATAAACAACACTCAAGTATTATGTTCTATGAATTTGATTATTGAATTGTATTTATTTTTTTAAATAGCTAAATTTACACAATATCTCGAGAATTGAAATTTATCATAATAAATTATGTTATAATTTTAATACGAGTCAAAGAAAATTCTATTATCAAGTCTCGTAGATTCTTCCATATTCTAGTCTCTCTTATGTTTTAGTTGATATGCCCAGTTTTTGTTGAGTTTAAGTTAGCAAAAGTTCTATTTTTCGATGCATCAAACTAAAATCTACGTTATAGAATGCAGTAAGTAGACAATGGAAAAGTAACTCACGTTTATTATTAGAGTAAAGGATTTCTGTCCTATTAAACATTTTATATTTCATTTTCCACTCCACCAGATATTAATATAAATGCGGTGGTTTGGAAACCACTTGAAATAAAGGTCAAACATTGTACCTCAAATTGTATCCTCAAACCATCTATGGAACTATAAACTTATAGACTTGTTATTATATTGAGTTACATAGTATAATTGAAGCTCCACTTTAAAACATCAATGTTTCATTGAATAAGAAAATTTTAAAAAATTGTATAAAATACAGTGAGATCCTTATACAAGTCTGCTCTCAGAGAAGTGAACTCTTTAGAATGTATCATGAATCTATCTATAATTATCATCAAAAACCTAATAGTATACCTCGACTCATTTATTGTTGTATTACTGAAATTAAGTTTCAATTTTTTCTGAGTAGATTACGAACAATCTACAAATGCATCAATTATCATTTTCTAAACTTGTGTGAAGAATTCACCAAAAGACAATTAAATTAAATGAAGTCTATGTGAGCAAAGATGAAGAACTATTCTAATTGTAGACTTCGAACAATAGTTATGACTGATACCTGATTGTGAATATCCAATTGTTGTAAATAATACGAATTTGTAATTTGATTTGCCTATTTGTTTATCCTGAATCTATGAAGAATATTAAGAAGAATTGTTAACACTTTATCAAGTAGAGACTATCATGTTGACAAAAACAAAAATAATGATAAATAGGAATCAATTTTGTCACAAGCATATTTAACAAAAAAATCAGAAACCTAGTTTCGGCTCTCACAACATAAGTATTTCGAGTTGAAATTTTCAATCCAATGGATGCTTTTCTAGTCATTTTTGAGTTGAAAGATTCTCAATATTTATGAATATAGTGAAATTAAACAAGAAGATTGATTGAGATTGGCAATGGCGTAACTGCCAAACCTAGTTTCTCGTTTTGAGTGAATGAGATTGTGACAACATTGATTCTTATTCATTACGAAAATCACCTATAATCTCACCGTGAACAACACTAATAAATAATTAGGTGATCAATAATAATCTTGGAGTTGAGATTATAATGTTGCAATGGAGGTTTTCGTAATATGTTAGAGTACACGGAGTATAATTTCTCATAAACCTGTGAGTGTATTTCTATCATTCACTTCATATACTAAGGAAATAGTGTGGTAATGCGAAAGCCTTGCCACATTTATGTGGTAAATCATAATGGATTTGCTTATTAATAATTATTTCAATAAGTTGATGGATGGAGCTCAGACAACAATGGTAGATAAAAAATCAAGTAATTTAATACAGTGATATAGAATATTTAATAGTCATGGTACTACAATCCATCTTTGCTTCAGTAAGATGTGAACTATTAAATGTGATGAAATGACAAATTTGGGATTAATGCATACAAAATTGTCAATCCTGAACAAAAGCAAGGGTAGAGAACAGCAAAAAATACAAGAAAAAACACCTTCTTAATCGAAAAAACAACAGAAGCAGAATTGACATTAGAATGGAGAGTTTTAATGACAAAACAATCAATTCTTTGAACATTCAGCGTTTACATGCCTATTCTGCTTTTGTAATATTTTTTCAATAGGAGATACTTTTAAGATAATTATTATTGGACAAAATGTGATTGAAGTGTGTTATATTTCGATATTTGTGATAAATAGAATAAAAAAGAAAAATATTATCATTTTTTCCACTGTATGAGAGCAAGACAATGGTTTCAACCATTGTGATAGGCGATAGAGTAGGATAATTGATGATATTATTTTGATTTTTTCTTTTTATAACTCCACGTATTGAAGAAAATTTTACATGTCTTTGGCCTCTCAACATCAAGAAGTGCGTAAGTATAATTATCTGGAACTTTTATGATTATCTTTTTGATTACCGTACCTTTCAATTTTTCATTATCTTTTAACCCTCATGCTGGAAAAGACGAGAATTTTTCAACACTTGAATAAATCGGTCAAAGACAATTTCACAACAGCTTGTTAGAATTTGAATAGTGATCAATTGCTGAGAGAACTTTTCTCGATAAATAACTTATTCTATACGATATGGAAGTTCAAAGTTGCAATTTTTTCTGGGCTTGTGGTCTTCTTTATGAATTGGATGAATTTCTACTGACTTTCTTATTTTATTTGGGAATTATAATTATTAACGTACAAAACTGGCTAATTTCAAGCAATACCTTAATGTTATACCTTTCATCAGAATGGAAATTTTTTTTCTAGATAACATTTTAATCAAACGTTAAGCTTCGTAGAAATAATTTTAAAAATCTTCAACCTTCTGGGATTGAATTTTAACTTTGAGCTCCCAACTTTCACAGAATCATTGAGAAGAAAATTCCTCCCGGCAATAAACAATATTTTGATAGCCAATAATATTATTATCTCAAGGAATATTAAATTTAAAGAAAGTTGAAGACCCTAATAGTTTAGCTCACAGTTCACAGCCTATTGTCACAATTTATTCACTATGTGCCACCTACTTCTTCTATCTACATGTTTATCTTATCTCCCGTCTCACTTCAACTATGACATTCATCTTCTTCATTCTCATCATCTATCCTGTGGTTCGGAAGTCACCTAAACGTTGACATTCACCATGTCTCCCAAAACATGGCTTAATTAAAGAGCGAGATGGAAATAACAAAAAACTAGTAATTATTTTTAACTCCCTCACTGCCAAATAAAAGAGATATATGCTATTATTTTATCCTCCTTCTTGTTTTTATTTTTTTTCTTAACTTTATTTTCTCTCCTATGCTACTACTCGTTTTTGTCTCTACATTTATATTCTCTGCTGACAGAGGGGTGATGCAAGCATGCAACTTTTGATTTTTTTTCTCCACTAATCTGAAACCACTCACACTGCAACCTGCCCATTAGTTGTAAATCAGGCGCCATTTCTAGACAATTTAACCCTTCATCGTCTTTTTCCCGAGCCAATCTAGTTTTGTTCGTTTTCATCTCCTTAAAATATGCAACAAAATGTCGATAATTACGATACTTGAAACCGTTTAGTATCGTTAAACGTCGTATCATCGAGAGGAAGATTGATGGAATTATTAGGGATGAGGGCTAGTTGGCTGCAGTTAGGCCTTCAAATATTCTAATTACATGGTAATTGGGCTTGAAGATTGTGGTTAAATATACCCTAAGTGCCTCTTCAATAAAGATTGTGATCTTGTTTGGGAGTCAGATTTTTGCCACCTTTTGCTGTGAAAATTAATCGGCGGATTCATTGGTTGCGAACAACATGATAAAAGACTGAAATTTTGCAATTTAATCTCTTAAGGAAATCCAAAAAACGGTAATCTGGCAATTTTTACGAACAGAATGAGTTATTTAGTCATTAAAAGAGTTCCTAGTTTTCAGTAGGTTAATTGACAGAAATGACCACGAAGAAACTAGAACTCTGATTGAGTTATTATTGGTATTTATTAGTATATTATTAGTTATTATATGATAACTAATAAATATCAACCCAATTAATTGGGGTTAGATTGCTGAATTGGATATTTAGAGAATAAAGTAAGAAAAGAGTTGATATTGACTCATGAACTGCCTCACTCAATCAACTGCCCAAAATATTAATCCAGTATTTTAACTTTTAATAATATTATGAGCGCCATATTCTGGACATTATTCAATTTATTGACGAGAAAATCTTACGGCATTGGATTATCCATATCAAAGAGCAACAAAAATTTAATAAAATCAACCTGGTTCATCGCCTCAGCATAGATTGTTTTGATAGAGCTCAAGATACAGAGTTTTACCGTGAAGAATTTGTATCAATTATTAGGTTTGAACAATATTGTAACTTCTACTTTGAATCAATTTGAATATGATGGACAATAGACAGTAGTGCTAGTAGTCAATAGACAAACTTAGCTTAGCTTGGCAGGGATTGATATCAAGTGAAAAATCACAATATTCATTGAAATTTAGTTCCAATAAAGTTCTACTGTTTTGTTCATAAAATTTGCCAAGGATCAGAAATTACAAGTTTAACTATGATGAAATCTGTATAACACCTCCCGATATCAATGTCTTCAACCACAGTTTATAGTAGATTATACAGAGTGCTTCAGTTAGCGCTTTCTGAGCTCATTGTAGTAGCAAAAATAATGAAAAAAGTTTATAAGAACATAGGTCCGAAAATGCTTCCTTACCGAGTTACACAGGGAACAATTTCGTACCCTGAGTGGAATGAAGACTTTCTGGAAACCTGAGAAGGTAAATTAAGAGACTAATTTAGTTATTTCTAATTGTTTCCAACCTTAAAAATTGAATACAACAGGATTTAGAACCGTATCTCTGCTAGTTTTTGTGGTATTTCACTTGAAACATGAAAAATAGGGGCCGAGAACCACTTTTTTTTGCTTTTGACGTAAGTAAATTTTGTTAAATAATTAATAAAACACAATTTTTTAAAGCAAAACTTGTGGAAGATTTGAGTCTCAAAAATATATTGAATAGTATTCCAATGAGAGACAAATAATAGTTGATGAAAGTAAATTTTATTAGGCTACAAACACTTACGAAAAACTAGGTTATTGTAAAGGCTACAGTATATAGTGTATAAACACTAGTATTTTATAGTAAACAGTGCATACAATATAAAGATTAATGATTTCTTTAACAATGGTCATGGTTCTCAATTAAACAATTACTGGCAATTACAACATTTATAGGCCTAAGTAGAAGTTTGATGAGAGGTGACAGTCAAAGATATCAAGCAGATTTTTTTGCAATCAGAGGCATTTCTCATATGCCTTGAAAATCTAAAAAACTATCGGCAATTGCACTATTTACAAGTGAAAATGTTTCAAAAGATTCTGTATTAGCTACAAATATAATAATAAAATAAAAATAAAAATAGAAAATAAAATGAAAAATAAATGATTGTTAGTAATCATAAATAAGTAAAAAATAATTATAAATAATAAATTTATAAGTAGATTACTAATAAAACTAAATTGTAAATTGTTATTCAACAGGCTTCATATCAATCATATCATGTACTATCATAGACATCCATGAACTATGTCCGTTATTATTGAAAAAAAAAAACAGTTCGAAGTTCTTTTTCTTGTTGAGAGAGAGCACGACATACCGCTCAAATTTATAGCTCACAATGAATCTTTCCCATTCATACATTTCAATACATTTAATCACTTTCTATTCAAGTGGAGACTTTCGTGGGAGTAGCCTATCATCGCACATCTAACAAGTATACATAAGCCTATGTAAGCGTGTTTATTTAGGTTATTTTCAGTGAAGAGACAACATTAATAAAGCATAGATAACAAGATTAGAGTGATTTATAAGCTGTGAAAAGATAGGCGAGATTCACGCCTCCCACACCATGCCTTGGGGCAGAGGTGCCACTTCTAGGCTGTGGAATAGTAGTTGGTGACAATATTCAGGTAGATAAAGGTTTGATTTACGGCTAGATGACCGTACGGTCAAGAATGAATAGGTGAGAAGGCATTGCTGCTTTCCCATAGGACTCACCGAACGGTGATCGGGACGTGTTTTGGTCAAGTATTGAGAGATGGTTATTGATAAAGGCCTTCACACAAGAACGATTTTTTATCGGATCCGTATTTGAAGCATGCGAAACAATCGTAGGTGAATTAATAGGCATAAAAAATTATATTTTCACAGTAGTCGATTGAGTTCCAATGACAAGGATTAATATATTTTTGCTAATGATGCTCACATGAATCTGAGACTTGTGCGTGAGTAATAAAATGAATGATGACACGAAAAAATATGGAAGGCCCAACGAGAGTCGATGTAATCATGCCCTTGACTGAAGAATTTCTTTATTCCTTCTACCAAACCATTTAAAATAATCACTTTTTGGACGAGTCTTCATTATGGAAACCGAATTGGGGTTTCTTGAATAAAAAAATATCATCCCAATCGCGAATCTATTGTTGCTTCAAGAAAAATTTTAACATTAATTTTTTAAGGCTGTCCACAGGGTTTTCGGACATATATATTTTTCAAGTTTCTTGTTTTGAATATTATAAGGGATTTAAAATATCATCTATTGCTGTGAGGAAAAGTTTTTTTCTTCAATTATTTTGTGAAATAGGGGGGTTCAAAGTAGAATTTTTTTAGTTTATGAGGGTAATTGATTTCGCTTGCGAGAGACTTTAAACTTTTGATAAACTTTCCATAACTGAAAGACACCTTGAGGAATCGAATGACATATTTTCATTTCAATCTAAACAATAGTTTTTCAAAATAATTCTTTGAAATATAAAAGTTTTTTACAGATTTAAAAATGTTTTTTTTTTATCTAATTGCTTGATTGGAGTAAAAAATATGACATTTTATTCCACAAGCTGTCTTTTAATTATTGAAAATTTATCAGGAGTTCAACATCGCTTATAGTTGAGATCAATTGTCCCCCCAAAAACAAAAAAAAAAAACAAAATAAAATTTGAACCCCATATTTCACAAAATAATAAATTAAAAAACTTTTCTCACAGGAATAGATAACATTTCTAAGTCCTAGTAACGTCCAATACAATAAACTTGAAAAAAAAACTATGACCAAAGACCCTGTGCACAGGCTTAATATGAAAATTTCCTTCTTTCTCTATTTTTCTTCCTCCTCTTACTATTTGTTCTTGTTCTTCTTTGTCTTCTTCTTCTTCTTCCCCTTTTACTTTCTCATCTTTTTTCCTTCTTTTCTCTTCGGAGAGCCCAATTTTACTATGCCTTTATAATCTGCGGGTGAGTTGAGAGAAACCAATCTGTCAACACAAATCTATTCTATTTTTCTTCCCTTTCTTATTTCTCATCTTTTTGCTTGTCTCCTTTCCCTCCACTTGTTACTTCTCTTCCTTTTCTCTTTTTCCTTTTTTTTTCAAAGAGTCCAGACGTCGTATCTGCACGTTAGATTTATTTGCCAATGTAATCAATTCCACTCTCTGGGTTTCTTCTTTTTCACCATCCTCCATCACTTTTCTGTCTCCTTTCTTCCCTTCCACGCCTATCCGACGTCACTCAACGTCTAAACGTTTCAAATAATGAGGTCAATGGAATGAATCAGCTGATGCAGTAACTAGTAGCCTAACATCGTATTTGGTAAACAGCCTGCATGTAATTTCGTACATTGCATACAGCAATGATATAATGCATCGTGGAACAAGTGTTCTTGTTGTTTTTAGCCTGAGGCAGTCCGAGGAAGGCAAGGCGCATTTAGCCTGAACGAACAGACAATCCCCTCAACTAATAGATGACGATCATAGAGCCTAATGCCTGCGCATATTATGAACACAATAATTAGCAGACTCTTGTAACCGGTTCCTACCTCTATTATGCATCTAGGATCATCATTTTTATTGACTCCGATGTTTAGATCACGTCCTCTTTGGATACATTCTATAATCTGGACGTTTTACGGGATGAAGCCTCGATTTCCAAGCCTGTAATTTCTATTTGTCATCATGCATTGTGAATCTGTTGATCATATTTTCAAATTGGCAGTAGTATGAGAATTTGAAGTATGAAATGGAGATGAATTGATATGATAAATATACAAAAAAAGAATTTATTGATTTCAAATTCTTCAAAGTTTTATTAAACTGATAGCGCTTCGAGGAATTCAAAATTGAAAATTTGGTTTCTGTATATTTGTCAGTTACTAAGTCATGATAAATATGTCTGAGTTCTGAGAAAAAATTAAGTATGAAAACTCATGAGAATTTTTGAGGGCTTTGTGAGTTTCCTACAAACTCCAATACTCTCAACTCTCTGAAGTATCAGAGCTCATTAGAATAAATTTGAGACGCCAAGGATTTGCAGATTTCTAAAAAAATTGATCTTCTAATATTTTTTGGAACATTTCTTTTTTCAAGAATGAAGCTCACGTAGGTCTGAGACCTGTGCGTGGGTGATGATCTGGAAGATGGTGATTGATAAGTTGGACCTTCAGTTTTAGGTGGGTTCAAAACCATTAAGAAGTGGCTTAGTGCAGAAAACAGTATCTTTGCTGGCAAATCCAATCGGTCACCCTTACAAAAAGTAGAACTTTTTGTAATAGATACTTGCAATTTTTTGTAATTTTTTTTTTTATTTGGAGTAGCTTATCTTTATCTGACTGAACAGATACCTGCTACGGCTATCACTTCTCAATATTTGTTTGTTCTGTGTATGATTCCAATTGATGTATTTCATTGATTTTTTTTAAATCAATAGAATTATTTTGTAAATGAGCTTTATGTGAAGATCATTACAAGGAATGTGCAAGACATATCCTTCAAAGATTTTGATTTAGTGTTAAGATGAATCTCGTGAACGAAATAGTTTTGGACTCAAATAATATTGTTTCCTTCCAACTTGTATGTAGATGAATGTACAAATAAATGTATTTTGTCAATATAGAAAGTGATTGAATTAAATGAAAATTATTATCGAAGTCCTCAATTGTCAGCTGTCAGCTCTCCTGTCTTCATTTTCAGCTTTTTGACAGTTTTCAACGATATTACGTTCAAGCTCTTCATACTATTACTTTTTCGAGAGATAAGTTAGTCACAGATGAATTTTAAAAATAGAAATATAAAACATTTGAAACACCACAAACAGTAATTTTGACAAACAATTTCCAAGATTAAACCTTCAAAGTTATTATAATAGTTCATCACGTTTGAGAACTAGAGAATGTTTACCCATGGTTGAGTAAGTTTGATGTAATTACTGGGCTTCGGTAGATGAGACAGTTGAAAATCCAATGAAATTGCCAAGCATCAATTCACTTAATATCACAATCACAATCGTTTCACTTACTATTCATTGCCTATTTCTATTAAACATCCCAGGTGTTTTATTCTATTACTTATTAAAGGCTTATCAAGTACCGTACACAATAGGTGCCAGCAAGAAAGCTGTTGAGAAATATTTGGAATTGGAGTCCAAATTAACGAAACTGATGATTCAAGGACCCAAGTCGTTTTAGGAAATCAAACAGATAGAAGTGCTTAGGGCTTATCTCATTTGCATGAGTTTTCCAAAAATTGCCAATCAAGAATATAGCTCGGTGATTAAGTAGGCTATGTTTTGAACTGTGGGTCCACAATTAATAGCACCTTTCATCAATGAGACCTGAATCAATCATCTATACCTTGATCCTAACATACCTACGATACCTGAGTCAAGACCTGACTCAATCTCACCTAAATACATTTTTCACCTAATACCCACTCACAAGTTTCACACTCATATGGGCATCGTCGGCAAAAATATACTGTGTTATTACTATTGTGAACATCCATTTCCGTGAGCTGCAGTATAACTATTCATATATAGAAACATATTTTTTCCTTTCTTTTTAACGGTGAAGGTGATATTGTGGAAGGTATTCATGATGAATAATAAGACGATATTGTCACAACCACATTTATTAAAAATAATAAGAAACTGGTTTCGGTTGTTATACCATCATCAATCTCAAAAAAAGTTCGTTTCAGATTTATTTAAAATAATAATTCCACATTCACATTGTTATTATTGACATTGACATTATTATTGGCATATTATTGACATTTTTCACATTTTTATTAATAATTTTTTCACATTATTTATTAAAACACATTAAGAAACTAGTTTCGGTTGTTATACCATCATCAATCTCAAACAAAGTTTGTTTCAGATTGATAATGTTATAACAACCGAAACTAGTTTCTCATTATCTATAATAAATGTGGTTGTGACAATTTGTCTTATAATTCATCATAGAAACATTTATGTAGAACTATTAGGTAGAATGCTTTATTACTATTCAATCAACATAGTAGCTTTACTACGGATCATATCCGACCGACTCTTAATCAGATCTAGTAGCTGAAAGTGACTCTCTAGCTTCACAGGACTGCGTTCTCATAGAGCAGCAGAATTTTTATGTCTATCCATGCCTTTCACAAAAAATATCGCTTTATTTTCCATTGTTTATAAAGCGATGTGGACTTGACACAGTTACATAGAGCACTTAAAATCAACAGTAATCAATTAGAATCAGCACTTTCCTTTGCTCAGGGCAACAAACCAGTCAACTTAATCATTTAAAACGAAAGAATTAAATTTGATACACCAAGCCCTGAGAAACATTTTGTAGGATTTTTTGTGAGTCTTTGGTAGCTAGTAGTTGTGAATAGAATGAAGTTTTCGTAACAGAAATTAAGTCAGTGAAGGTGCAAAATATAGTAGAATAGCAGATTGGCATTTCAGCCGTGTAACAATCAACTTTGCTGAGCTAAAACAATTTACTTTACACCTTTTCTGTGCCACAAATACGCCAATTAGGGTAGTCAGACGTGACACAAAATCTGTGCTGACATCATCCTTACATTCACCTTGTGGTCTTCTCAACTCGTGAAATTGTAATAGCCCATTGATTGACAGTAGAAAGGTTATTATAATAATGTTTAAACTTACTAAAATTTGTGTCCATGATTTTTCAATAACCAGCTTCGAGTGATCATCTCTCTCATAAAATCTGTGATGTTTTCCATGACGAAATACTTGATGAACAATCTTATATCAAGACTGACTCTATTTCTATTAAAATATAATTTTACTTTCTCATCAAGGTGAGAAGAGTCTACAGATTCCATGAGCATCAACAGATTATTCACTAATTATTTATTTATCCGTACATACTCTTCTTCTTCTTCATTGCCTTTTTTCTCTTTCTTTATCACCTTCTTTTTTGTTTTTCTCTTCTTCTTCTCTTTATTTTTGAGTCTATCATCCTTCATACTCACTTTCATCCTTTTTACCCATGATGTCCCATATCCCCTCCTTCTACATTTTCTTCCTCTACCATTTTTCCGTTACGGATTCTTCTTCTGTCCTTCTTTTCCTGCTTATTCTTCACTACTTAAGAGCTAGCGGTGATCTGTTTTCGTCTCTGTCAACGGCTTCGTCGGTTTCAATCTTCTAATAACAAATTTCATACTTGAGTGAATTATTATTGCGTTGACAGGTGTGGAGGAATGGATTGGGCGTGGTGGACACTCAGGACGTGAGATCTGGGCAGAGTGGTCAAGAACCTTTTTTAATATTCTCATGTCTGTGTTAAGCTTTCAACGAGCAACCAGCAAGATCCAAACAGGAGAAGAAGAAAAAGAAGAAAGAGAAAGAAGAAGAAGAAGAAGATAGAGAAAAAGAAGAAGAAGGAGAAGAAGAAGAAGAAGAAGAAGAAAGATAAGAAGACGAAGAAGAAGAGAAAGAAGAATAACAAGAACAAGAACAAGAACAAGAACAAGAACAAGAACAAGAACAAGAACAAGAACAAGAACAAGAACAAGAACAAGAACAAGAACAAGAACAAGAACAAGAACAAGAACAAGAACAAGAACAAGAACAAGAACAAGAACAAGAACAAGAACAAGAACAAGAACAAGAACAAGAACAAGAACAAGAACAAGAACAAGAACAAGAACAAGAACAAGAACAAGAACGAGAACAAGAACAAGAACAAGAACAAGAACAAGAACAAGAACAAGAACAAGAGCAAGAACAAGAAGAAGAAGAAGAAGAAGAAAGATAAGAAGACGAAGAAGAAGAGAAAGAAGAATAACAAGAACAAGAACAAGAACAAGAACAAGAACAAGAACAAGAACAAGAACAAGAACAAGAACAAGAACAAGAACAAGAACAAGAACAAGAACAAGAACAAGAACAAGAACAAGAACAAGAACAAGAACAAGAAGACGAACAAGAACAAGAACAAGAACAAAAACAAGAACAAGAGCAAGAAAAAGAATAGGAACAAGAACAAGAACAAGAACTAGAACAAGAACAAGAACAAGAACAAGAACAAGAACAAAAACAAGAACAAGAAGACGAACAAGAACAAGAACAAGAACAAAAACAAGAACAAGAACAAGAGCAAGAAAAAGAATAGGAACAAGAACAAGATAAGAACAAGAACAAAACAAGAACTAGAACAAAAACAAGAACAAGAACAAGAACAAGAACTAGAACAGTAACAAGAACAAGAACATGAGCAAGAACAAGAACGAGAATAAGAACATGAGCAAGAACAAAAACGAGAATAAGAACAAGAACAAGGAGGTCGAAAAGAAGTAGAATAAAGAGAAGACATGAGGAAGAGAAAAAGAAGAAAAAAGGGTTGATAGGTGATGAATGAAAAGAAGAAGATAGAAGAAGAATAAGAAAAAGAGTGATGAAAAAAAATCAGTAGATCACTAATCCATCATTGTTGAACTGTATGGTCACATTACACTCACCGCCAGTTCAATAGCAGCCATGATTACACACAGCTAGTTTACAAGTACGGCATGGCTTCTGATTTTTCTGCTACTGCTTCTTAGCTAGTGAATACAACTGTGTGAGTTCACAATCATATTGTAAATTCGTCGTTCACTAGCTTGTAAACTCGCTTAATGTAATCGATGCTTCAGTCATTGTCACACACTATCAAAGCTGCTCTGCTGCCTTTGTAAAGTTTCACAGCCTTTCATCCACTTCCAACAATGACACACTGGCATGTATAAAACAGCCCTTAACATACAACAGTAATCGCTCCATCTCCTTCCAATTGAAAGCCTGCATTGCAAGTGGTTCATGCACGATGCAAAATGTGTCAGCAGCCTTCCAACTACTACTGCGATGTCACTAAGAACAACATCGATATCACAAATCGATATCACAACAGCGATATTACTATATCGAGACCACAACATCGATATCACAACAGCGATATTACTATATCGAGACCACAACATCGATATCATTGACGTTGGAACTGTTATGTGTTGTGGAACCGGTATAGATTTATGTCGATGTGTACCGTATTATGTCAGAGCTATGTCATAGAGCATAAACTCAGCCAGAGATATTAATTAAAACAAAACGTCAAAAGTCGGAATGGGAACTGGGTGTTGCATGGAGTTTGCAACCATAACTGACCAGTGAGAAGCCGACTTGAATAGCTGAATAACTGCATTCATAAAGAAAGTATCGGTATATGATGTACTTCATCAATTATTATAATTATCATATTCATGTAAATTGTATCTCGTTGTACTTATTGATACATAATGCTTCCATATAACATCAAATAGATAGACAAGGGGACCTCAATGGACTAAAACGTTAAAACAAAGGTACACTACATAGAAATTAAGTGTATTCCCATACACTACACTTGTGAATAAACACTATTTGTTATTATACACTAATTGTAAATACACACGACTTGTAAGTACTACACTACTATTGAAACATTCCGCTACTCTTAAATGTACACCTCTTATAAACATACACTACTTGTGAAAAAAGCCCCTTGGATTTTCTTTTTTTTTCTGCTACAAGGCCCCAAACAAACTTAAAAGAACGGTCGTACTCTTAAACGTCTCCTAACTGTACCCTGCTTAAATGTGTATGAAGCTACTCCATTTGTGAAGAGAGTGATATTAATCAAAATCTTGACGTACGCGATTATAATACAAGAAGCCGAAGAGATTATCATTTGGTGAGCCCCAATACTAGCTTATTCAAACAAAAGCCTAGTTATATTGGTAGGAAATTCTGTACCAAGCTACTGCAGTCTTTGAAGAGTCTTAGAAATATTTCAGAAACAATTGAAAAATATTTAGTTGATGAAGATTTCTATAGTGTATTATTTTCATTTGTATTTCACATCAAAATGGAGCCTCACCTCATCTAATTTATTTAGTAATTATGGTAACTAGTGTACAAGATTGTATAATTGTTGATATTCGACTTGTCTATACTCCATGAAGTTTCCAAGACGTAATCTGAAAAAATAGCCCTCATAGACCTAGCTACGGGCCTGGTTAGTGTATTGTGATTATTGGTTTTGTAATGAGATCTGCTACACCCACTTACGACAATGCAAGAGGAAGCAACTAACGACAAAATTGAACAAAAAAGTTTAGCCAGTTAAACAATAGAATAGGAATCTAACGAAAGACCTTTGTCTGACCTTTTCACTTCCTACACCCACAAGTAGAAAATTGTGTTTTCCTACAACTGCTCGTAAAGTAGTTCTTTACGTACTGAAAACTAATTGTAAAATACCTCTTTACTGCTCAGCAAGCGGTAAAGTACTTTACGCTCGCCAGCTGTTTTCTTTACGCTTCTGTTTTGATTTTGATGTCTTCTCATTGGTGGATCATGGAATCCGTGAAATTCACATAACCTCAAAAAAGGCGAACGCTAACCAAATCCGCGCATGGTCTGTGATGTTACAAACTACAAGCTTTTATTGTGTTGGAATCCAGAACTGCAGTTTTAGGAAAAATATTGTATGCAATTCGCGCGTGAAGCTTCTTTATCGCTCTCGCAAAATTACTGCGCTCCGCTACGCGTCGCGCAGTAAATGTTTTGGCTCGAGCGATAAAGTCGCGCTTCACGCTCTTAATACATAAATAACTATTAAAGTGGAAGATTGTGCTTAGGCGCGTAGCTAGGATGAGACTGATATTGAAAAAAGTACCATTTACTAGTTTGCCTGTGATTGGGGATCATACAACAACCCTAATAAAGTATCTACTGTAGTTGTTGGAATATGATACGTGGAAGCTAAAATCCTCAGACTGTATTATTTTGTTGTGAAAGTGGCTATTTAAAAAATCAATAGTTGAATGGTCATTTATTATTCTGTAGCAATTTAATCTATCATATGACAACACAGTCACTTGAAAAGAGCCGTATTTGCCAGCTCATTTAGCGATAAATGACCCAAAGTGCACCCTGGGGACGATCTAGCTTTACACATGATGTTTTGGGTAACGATGTCTCATTTTTTGACATAATTGTAACTGTAAACTTGTTAACAATCTTTCAGTTTTACCGAATCATATACTGTACTAGCCGGAAGACTCGCTTCGCTCGCCTTAACCGTCTAGCCAGGGGGATCCGCCCCCTGGACCCCCGGGGAGTCCAACTAATTTCCATTGTGATTAGATGAATTTACAGAAATAGGTGATTTTGGGGAGAATTTTGATACCATTACTTAGTATGCATCTAGGGTCTTAATCAAACATATACATTATATCATATTTCACTCCATGTGGCCTTGAGGTTCTTGAGAAATTGTGATCAACTGAATTCCAAAAATCCTAAATTTTGAGATGAATCATGTAACCCTATTTTTCACGTGTTTAGCACCCCAGCTGAAAATTTGAACTTTTTTGGCCTTGTGGTTCTTAAAACAAATTATTATTTCATTAATAGACCTAACCTACTGAACTTGCCAGCCAAACAGCTTAAAGGAACAGCTGATAGAATTCAACCGTTTTTATCATATGGCAGACCCCTTAGCAGCGTTATTTACACTGTCTTTGAACAGCAAAAGACTTTGCACTTTGCATGTAGGCTACCATACAGTCGGAGCCTTGCAATATGTGGGAAACATATGACTGGGTATGATGAAATGTAATTATGCCAGGTTGATTACATCTGTTAAGTACACGTCTAGGGCCTCAACCAAACTTTTCAAAAATCGTCGATTTTGGGGCTAATTTTGAAACTTTTTTCCAAGGTACATCTAAGGCCGGTACTTAACATGAATACCAAATTTTATCTGATTTGACCTTATGGTTCTCTAGAAATTGTTGTCACCTAAATTTTCAAAAATCTTCAATTTTGGGCCCATTTTGGGGTAAATTTTGAAACCCTTTCTTAGCACGCGTCTAGTCCCCCTACTGAATACGTGTACCAAATTTTATCGTTTTTGGTCGAGTGGTTCCTGAGAAACTGTGATGAATGAGTGAGTGAGTCAGTCAGTGGTATTTCGATTATATAGATATAGATTTTGTATAAATGTATTGTATGTATTATAATGTACCTATTGTAGTTATGTATTTTAATGTATGTAGTGTATGTATTATAATGTATTGTATTGTATGTTTTGGTTTTTCTATAGATAAAGTCTATGAGACTTTAGTTGAGGTGTATAAGACAGATCATCAAATATACAATCTCATACACTAGTTACCATGCTATATCAGCAATTAATTAGTTGAGGTGAGGCATAATTTTAATGTGAAAGGAACTCTTATACACTATAAATAGCTTTGTCAAATAAATTGTAGTAATGTATGTAACTTATTGTATTTATTTTAATTTATTTCAGATGAAGATGATGACGATATACAGGCAGAATAGAAAACGATAGAAAAGTAGCAAACACCTAAAGAAGAACATGAAGATAAAGGGGAAGAAAAGAAATGTTGCTGTTGACGAGATGAAATGGCCGGCAAGAGTAATATTATCATCGTTAAGTTGGATGTATTGTTAACAGAATAGCTAAAAGAAACAGCAATAAACATTGTTTATAACATAATTGCAATACTTAGACGAGATGGAGCAAGGTAACTCACAAAAAATAACTACTTCTTTGTACTCTATTGCTTGTAATAATTAAGTTACCGTAGTTTTGAAAGAAGCTTTATGGTTTTTTTGTTTAGGAGTTGTATGCAGTTTGTTGATAAAAGCAGTTTTGGAATACAATGCTTCAAATCATTGATGGAGAACAGCTCTATTATTATTTATATCGAATATATCATTATCATTTCAAACTACAGTTAAACCAACCCTTTTTTAACGAACTTCCAAATAAAGAAATCCTCTACGTAAACAATTTTTATGGAACCCCAAAACATTGCAATTTTGTCAAGATGACATGTCATTGACGAATACCTCTTTAGAAAGAGTTGTTTGCCTTGATTATAACCCTTACAAATAAATGTAGTGGAAAATCTTTTATTTCTTCCAATTACTGGGCTGTCCGCATTGAACTTTCTTTGAAGTGGCGAAGGTGATATTGTGGAAGGTATCCATAATGAATAATAAGACAAAATTGTCACAACCACATTTATTAAAACTTAGAGAAACTAGTTTCGGTTGTTTCACCAATATCAATACTCAGTATGATTGAGATTGATAATGGTGTAACAACCGAAGCTAGTTTCTCTAAGTTTTAATAAATGTGGTTGTGACAATTTCGTCTTATTATTCATTATGTCTGCATTGATTTCAAATCTTCACTAAAGTAAAAGAAATGTCTACAGTTTCATTATACGGAGATTCAATTATACTATGGAATCCGAAATAAAATTTCGTCATTTGAGTTATTTGAGTAATTTTAATGGTACCGATTAGATAGGAAAGAAAATATACACTATTCTCTGCTGTAAAATTACTTCCCGGTGGTTCGGAATCCACCTAAAACATGTAGGTCCAACTCAACAATCGCTATCATCAAACTAATTACCCAAGCACAGGTCTCAGACACAAGTGGGCTTCATCCTCTATAAAAAATTCAAGTTATTTGAGTTATTTCAAGTTAATTGAGCTACTTAATTATTCAAAGTTGATATCATTAAGTTATTCAGGTCTTTACTAACGCGCTTTGAAAAACGGAGCTTCTGGATTCCGCTGTAATAGCTGAAAACGTCAGAACGTTTTTTTGATTATTCCCGGCTAGTACGATGCTGGCTTTTCCACTCAAAAACGTACCTTCCAAATCGTTTTGGGTGGAGGTCCGCTGTGGCCTGGATCTAGAGAGTCTCCCGTTCACAATTTATGCTGACATTTCTGGCGATCATATCGAGCCCTCCTTCTACTCCTTCTACTCCTTCTACTCCTTCTACTCCTTCTACTCCTTCTACTCCTTCTACTCCTTCTACTCCTTCTACTCCTTCTACTCCTTCTACTCCTTCTACTCCTTCTACTCCTTCTACTCCTTCTACTCCTTCTACTCCTTCTACTCCTTCTACTCCTTCTACTCCTTCTACTCCTTCTACTCCTTCTACTCCTTCTACTCCTTCTACTCCTTCTACTCCTTCTACTCCTTCTACTCCTTCTACTCCTTCTACTCCTTCTACTCCTTCTACTCCTTCTACTCCTTCTACTCCTTCTACTCCTTCTACTCCTTCTACTCCTTCTCCTCCTTCTCCTCCTTCTCCTCCTTCTCCTCCTTCTCCTCCTTCTCCTCCTTCTCCTCCTTCTCCTCCTTCTCCTCCTTCTCCTCCTTCTCCTCCTTCTCCTCCTTCTCCTCCTTCTCCTCCTTCTCCTCCTTCTCCTCCTTCTCCTCCTCCTCCTCCTCCTCCTCCTCCTTCTCCTCCTTCTCCTCCTTCTCCTCCTTCTCCTCCTTCTCCTCCTTCTCCTCCTTCTCCTCCTTCTCCTCCTTCTCCTCCTTCTCCTCCTTCTCCTCCTTCTCCTCCTTCTCCTCCTTCTCCTCCTTCTCCTCCTTCTCCTCCTTCTCCTCCTTCTCCCCCTTCTCCTCCTTCTCCTCCTTCTCCTCCTTCTCCTCCTTCTCCTCCTTCTCCTCCTTCTCCTCCTTCTCCTCCTTCTCCTCCTTCTCCTCCTTCTCCTCCTTCTCCTCCTTCTCCTCCTTCTCCTCCTTCTCCTCCTTCTCCTCCTTCTCCTCCTTCTCCTCCTTCTCCTCCTTCTCCTCCTTCTCCTCCTTCTCCTCCTTCTCCTCCTTCTCCTCCTTCTCCTCCTTCTCCTCCTTCTCCTCCTTCTCCTCCTTCTCCTCCTTCTCCTCCTTCTCCTCCTTCTCCTCCTTCTCCTCCTTCTCCTCCTTCTCCTCCTTCTCCTCCTTCTCCTCCTTCTCCTCCTTCTCCTCCTTCTCCTCCTTCTCCTCCTTCTCCTCCTTCTCCTCCTTCTCCTCATTCTCCTCCTTCTCCTCCTTCTCCTCCTTCTCCTCCTTCTCCTCCTTCTCCTCCTTCTCCTCCTTCTCCTCCTTCTCCTCCTTCTCCTCCTTCTCCTCCTTCTCCTCCTTCTCCTCCTTCTCCTCCTTCTCCTCCTTCTCCTCCTTCTCCTCCTTCTCCTCCTTCTCCCCCTTCTCCAACCTCTGAAGACATATGTCTTCATGATCGAATCATGCAATCCTTAAAGCTGAACAAAGCTAGCATCTACAATTTTTTTTCTTAGGATGAACTCCACATAGGTCTGAGACCTGTGCGTGGGTAATGAATGGGATGATGGTGATTGATGAGTTGGACCTACAGTTTTAGGTGGGTTCTGAACCACCGGGAAGTGATTTTAAAGCAGAGAACAGAGTCTTTTTTGCTGCACAATTCAATCGGTAATTCTTACACAAAGTACTCGGGAGTTTCGTAGCTTAACTCTGATTGAACAGACCTGCTACGGCACTCGGCTATCACTTCCCATAATTTGCATGCACCAGTAGACAGCTACATAAATGTAGGATAAAAGATATAGGATATAAGTAGTATGTAGATGTATCTAGTAATATAATAGATACAGGAGGGCAGTTGTTGACCAATCTGAGAATAGCAAAGCTTTGCTCCAGGGCTCTCTCAGGCTGTCACGTGTTTCACAATTACTATCATTGTTTCAATGTACAGTATTGTTTAAAAATCAATTATTTAAATTGTGAGCAAACAGAATAGCGAAGGTAAGACATGGAGAGAGAGAGAGTCGTAAAGAGTGAGTGAGAGAGAGCGAGAGTGTGTGTGAGAGTAGGAGAACGTCAACTGATAGTGATAGTTTGTTGAAAGCATAACTTCTCATTTTGACCCTCCGTATTCCCATTGACCCATTGAGATTGAAGTCTACACTCAGTCATCTCACTTATATAATTGTCTCTCTTTTACTCACTCTTTGCCACGAAGACCCTCTCACTCACTCGATAGAGTATTCTACTCATGTTCGACCAGTAATTTTATTGTTTTACATACACATTATTCATCATCATCAATTGCAAGCAGTCTTTATGCATGTAAGCAATCTATATGAACCAATCAACCTTTCTTCTTTTTCCTTTTCTTCTCTTCCTCCTCCGCCTCCGCATTCTCCTCATTCTCCTCTTCCTTCTCCTCCTTCTCCTCTTCCTTCTCCTCCTTCTCCTCTTCCTTCTCCTCCTTCTCCTCCTCCTTCACCTCCTCCTCTCCTCCCCCTCCTCTCCTCATCCTCCTCCTCCTCTCCTCTTCCCCTTCCTCCTCCTCCTCCTCCTTCTACTCCTTCTCTTCTTCCTCTTCCTTCTTCCTCCTCCTCCTCCTTCTCTTCCTCCTCCTCTTCCTCTTCCTCCTCCTTCCTTCTTCTTCTCTCCCTCCTCCTCCTTTTCGCCCTCATCCTTCTCCTCCTCTCCCTCCTCCTCCTTTTCGCCCTCATCCTTCTCCTCCTCTCCCTCCTCCTCCTTTTCGCCCTCATCCTCCTTCTTCTTCTCCTCCTTCTCCTCCTCCTCTCCTCGGCATCCTCTTCCTCCTCTTCTTCCGCCTCCTCCTCCTCTTCCTTCTCCTCCTCCTCCTCTTCCTCCTTCTCCTCCTCCTCCTCCTCCTTCTCCTACTTCTCCTCCTTCTCCTACTTCTCATCCTTCTCTCCCTTCTCCTCCCTCTCCTCCTCCTCCTCCTCCTCATCTTCCTTCTCCTCCTCCTCCTCCTTCTTCTCCTACTCCTCCCCCTCCTCCGACACCTCCTCCTCCTCCTTCTCCTCTCCTCCTCCTCCCCTACTCCTCCGCCTCTTTCTCCCATTCCTCCTCCTTGCAGTTGAATATTCAACATTGTAAGCCGATATTCGTTATCCATATCATCGCATTGCTTATTATTGATTATTGTTATAAAATGTGTACAATAATATTTAATTTGTTAAAATCAATATTTGATATTTCCTGAGTGAAATTGTGTTCACACTGCTTGTATTCCTGTTCACGTTCGTCCACTTAGGGCAACAATGTTCTTATGAAAAAATTTATTTATTAGTATGAGAAGGAATGAATCAATCGAAGTAGTAAATACAATTTCATCAATCACACGGAGCTCATATATAATTTTGTTTTTCTAACAAATGTGGAAGATGAGATTTTGAGTATATTGGGGTAATTATGAACAAGACAGTAGCAGTTTATTTGATAATTATTTATGGGGAATTCAATTATCACTCAATTAACAGTATACAGTGTTAATTGTTTAATTAAACAATGTAAATAAATCGAAAAACAATTTTTAATTAAATAGAGTAGATATTACTTCTACACATTGAATTTTTTTCATATTTTTATTATTCTCTTTTCTGCTTCCATGTTTTTCTTCTCCACCCACTTCTTCTTCATTTACATATTTTATTTTTTCTTGATCTTTTCTTATACTTCTCCTTCCGTTCCGACTCTCCTTTTCCTTATGTTTCTCTTCTTCTTTTTTCTCCTTTTTCTTTTCCTTCAGGTTTTTCATTTATCTTTTAACCTACACTCTCATTACTTATCCAAAATTCATGACTTCAATGTGAGGAGTATTCCACTACTGTATCTTATTCTAATAATCTACTACTGTGAGTAGACAATTAAACCGTACCAACAAGTTGGCTCTTGCCAGTTGAACTTATAGATATTAGGCTAAAATATAATGATAGGCTAACGGTAGAGGCAATCTTTCATTGCATCGTCTCATCTCAGGCCAACTGACTCCTCAACGTCACGTCAAATCTAAAGTTTAACGATTGGTCTGACCAATCCATTACACTTTACTACGCTTCTTACTTTCTTCCACTATTACCTCTTCTTTTTCTTTCTATGTCATCATCCTTCTTCTTCAACATTATATTCTTCTACTTCTTCTTCTTCATGGTCATCTTCGTCCTCTTCTTGTTCTTGTTCTTGCTCTTTCTCTTGTTCTTGTTCTTGTTCCTGTTCTTGTTCTTGTTCTTGTTCTTGTTCTTGTTCTTGTTCTTGTTCTTGTTCTTGTTCTTGTTCTTGTTCTTGTTCTTGTTCTTGTTCTTGTTCTTGTTCTTGTTCTTGTTCTTGTTCTTGTTCTTGTTCTTGTTCTTGTTCTTGTTCTTGTTCTAATTCTTGTTCTTGTTCTTGTTCTAATTCTTGTTCTTGTTCTTGTTCTTGTTCTTGTTCTTGTTCTTATTCTTGTTCTTGTTCTTGTCCTTGTTCTTGTTCTTGTTCTTGTTCTTGTTCTTGTTCTTTTCCTTGTCCTTGTTCTTGTTCTTGATCTTGTTCTTTGTTCTTGTTCTTGTTCTTGTTCTTGTTCTTGTTCTTGTTCTTGTTCTTGTTCTTGTTCTTGTTCTTGTTCTTGTTCTTGTTCTTGTTCTTGTTCTTGTTCTTGTTCTTGTTCTTGTTCTTGTTCTTGTTCTTGTTCTTGTTCTTGTTCTTGTTCTTGTTCTTGTTCTTGTTCTTGTTCTTGTTCTTGTTCTTGTTCTTGTTCTTGTTCTTGTTCTTGTTCTTGTTCTTGTTCTTGTTCTTGTTCTTGTTCTTGTTCTTGTTCTTGTTTTTCTCCCTCTTCTCTTCTCTTTTTTTCTCTCCTTCTTCACTTGTCTTCTTATTCTCTTTTCCTATCTCTCCTTCTTCACCTGTCTTCTTATTCTCCTTTTTTCCCCTCTCTTCTTATCTTTCTTTTTGTTCTTCTCCTGTTTCTTCTTCTGCTCCTTCTTTTTGTTCTTCTCCTGTTTCTTCTTCTGCTCCTTCTTTTTGTTCTTCTCCTGTTTCTTCTTCTGCTCCTTCTTTTTCTTCCTCTCCTTTTTTTTCTTCTTTTTTTCTGGTTTTTCTGGTTTTTCTTCTTCTCTTCTTTCTGTCTTTTTGTTCTTCTTCTACTTCTTATTCTGCCTCTTCCCCTGGCGATAAAGTTATATAGCTATTGCATTAATAATTTATCGCTGTCCTATTCATTGCCGGAATTTGGCAGTCAGTTGTCTGAAAGCTGATTGACAAATTAATGGTCGATACTCACACTTAACCGCAAACGCAATCAATCCTTCAATCTGACATAGCTCGCTCATAGAGAAAAAAGATGAGTTGCTGCAACACAATTCGTCAATGATATTATATCATTTCTGATGGAATCATTATTCGTATATCAACACTCTGTTACTCAAGCTACTTTTTTTCCAAATTGTGATCTTTGTTGCACTATTCACTTAACATCTTTAAATTTCCACCGTTTTTAATAAATAAATGATATTTGCATTATTTAATGGTAGGATATTAATAGTGATGGTAAGACATCCAGAAACGGTCCAAGCTTAGGAGTTCTGGGGAGATCACAAATGGTTTTTGTTGGCCTTTTTTGTGAGATTTTCCCTCCTTCCTGCCCCTTCTCCAGTGAATTCCGATTTGGGGTGGGGTCATGACCCCCGTAAACCCTCCCCACTGGGACTGCTTTTGCCACTGACTGGCTAATTTTCAGGAATGACAGAGTCTTAAAAACTGGAATTCAGTCTACATATTCAGTAAAAGCTCAAAAATAGCAAACTCAACAGCCAATACAGGAGAGTATAAGATGAATAAATTACACTTTAATTTAGTCTAGGCCACATTTCCACGAATGCAATCATCTATAACCCGAATAATGGAAGCAGAAGAAGTTACCTAATTCTAAGGAAATTACACATACTCGAGAATTTTTCAACAAGAAAAATAATTATTGTGATCTTATAAACACAAGTTGAAATTAAACAACTTGGTTTCAAGTAACTGACATTTCAACAAACTGACAAATATACAGAAACGAAATTTATTAATTAATAGCACTTTGAGAAATTCGAAATTAATAAATTCTGTTTTTTAAATTAAACTTACAAGTATACTCAGCTAGTCTTACCTATCAGTACCACATGCTCACAGGCGTTTGTCCATGCAAAATCACTTCCCGGTGGTTCGGAACCCACCTAAGACTGTAGGTCCAACTCATCAATCACCATCATCCAACTCATTTCCCACGCACAGGTCTCAGACCGATGTGGGTTTCATCCTCAAAAAAAAGAGAAAAATTTCTCAATTATTTTGTGCAATAATATTTTTCATGTGTATCGAATTTATGGAGAAGTAAATCAATGAATTTCAATTAATTATCACTTTTCTCTGAAGTGACCTCATCATCGATGCAGGTCACCTCTTTACCAAAGATTATGTCTTGACTTCTCTGCAAATAATAATAATAAAAAAACCCGGCCTACAAATAATAATATCTATCGAATCAGGAATGTGTGTGCATTTTGAGAAGCCATTTCTGAGTGCTTTGCCGATAATGCAGGTACCAATGAATGTGCAGCAATTTCACCATAAAATGCTGGTCATGAATGGAGAGAATGTGCTGCCGCTTTGCCACTAAATAACTGAATGAGAAAGCGAAAATCCTTCCAACTCGATCATTATTGGATGTTTTCGTGAGCTATTCACCAGATAGCTGCACTGCAGTCCAGTTAAACGAACGTCTGTTTAATGCCGGTTCATTTGCATTACAATTATTATTTACTGAAATTAAAACAGGTCGCTAGATAGGAATCGTCTGCATCGTTAGTTTATCGTAACCGACTATTGAAAGAGGCGAAATGCATTTGTGCAGGGTGACCGGTTGCAATATACATAAATATATATGTATTCTCCAGTTATATATAATAAACTATCGCGGGTAGGCCTGGAAATATCAGTGCGTGCAACCGTTCAATATACATTATCCACTAGCAGCATGCATCTCCGATAAAAGTTAGGTTAGGTTTTAAGTTGGGTTAGGTCAACGGTAAACGCGCACTATACAGTGTACGTTTCTACAAACTGAATTATACTGTTGTAATATTGGAATTGAATTATACTGTCCACCATTTCAATAACAATTGTCCAGGTTTTACTGCAAACTGGAAATGCTTGTTGAGCATTGCGCGAGGAGATCAATAAATTGAAAGTTTTCATAATGCGGGGCAGAAGTTATGATTTTCAGTTATTCTGATCACAAAGGTCTGCTGGATGAGTTGTTCTGTGGAATCTGGATAGTATATTATTTATCTTAGAATTGCATGGGATTTCTTGAAAAGTTGTCTCCTATATTTATAGAGTTGGAAACATTCTGATATTTAATAAATAATAAGACGAAATTGTCACAACCACATTATTTATTTAAAAAAAAATTGATAAACTAGTTATACTATTATCAACCGAAACTAGTCTCTCAATATTTTTTTTGATAAATGTAGTTGGGACAATTTTGTCTTATTATTTATTATGTATACCTTCCACAATATTACCTTCGCCACTACAAAGAAAGATTCTGATATTTTGTTGACAATGGACTCCAAATTAACTTTTTATGGTCAATTTAAATGTGTGGCTTTGAATTGAGGTGTAAATTTCATGTGATTCTTGTAGCAAATTGAAAATCTATAGTTCATTGATATTATTTTCATAAAATGAAGCTATCCTAATCTAGCAGAGATTCCGGATGTCTTCTATTCTTTTGAACCAGAATTCAGAAATCTCTCCTCCATTGAAAACACAGATATTTTTTCCACTTGACAGCTTTTACAATAAGCCATCAATGGTAGAAGTTGCGTTCATGGGAGCCTTAACGTTTACCGGTAAATCAAATGTTATCAGTAACCAAGGCGTCTGGTTGGTTTTTTTTTTTGTATAGGCCTACTATGGACCGCATTTATTTACCATTCAATTCATGTTGGTCTCTTTCTTCCTCCTCCAATACTCCTTCATCCTGACACTCTGAGCAATTCGTCTTTCTTGTTCAATTTCGTCTGGTTGGTTTATTAAATGTATAGATGTTCAAAAATTCAATGTGTTGGAGTAAGCATTGACAATATGCATTGGAGCTTGAAGATAACTTATTTTCCACAAAGGAGGTGAAACTAACCTCATTTTTGATGATTGATTGTGAATGAGCTACTAAACTTAATTTATATTCTCATATATTAAACAACGTAGAATTTTATATTCTTTAATTTTGAGTAGAACAATGTTTTTAACACGGTAGATGGTTTCTGAGTTTCAGGCAAATAACTGAAAAAAGTGTCAAATTTGGGGTTTTTGGCCCACTCTCCCAAAACGTTTGCACTGTTCAGAAATTTTTTTGTAAACCTAGGAGACTCTCTCTTAGGATGCCTGAAGTGATTTAAAAAAAAATGTTCCAGCTTTGTACCAGTTTTTGTCCACAAATACATTTTTTTGGTTTAATTTACCCTGGGCTATTGTTCTACATTGAATTATTATTTTTTTTTTTTTTTTTTTTTTTTTTTTGAGGATGAAGCCCACATAGGTCTGAGACCTGTGCGTGGGTAATGGTTGGATGATGGTGATTGATGAGTTGGACCTACAGTTTAAGGTGGGTTCCGAACCACCGGGAAGTGATTTTACAGCAGAGAACAGTGTCTTTTTTGCTGGCCAATCTAATCGGTCACCGTTACAAACGGGACCTACGAGAACGCAGCTTATCTCTCTGATTGAACAGATACCTGCTACGGCTCGCGGCTATCACTTCATTTAACTATCATTTCTATGTTGAAAGCCGCATGTAGCGATATAGCTAGCAACCATTACAACATTACAACCTTATACTCCTTAACTGGAGTCCCCAAGACGTAATCTACAAGAAAACAACAATTTTACAAAAATTAGACAAAGTGAGCCAGCAGTGACTGGAGAATAAGGAAAACATTTTTAGACTGGGCTGTGAATCAAGAGAGTTCTTGGAATAATTTCCAGTGGAGTAAGCAGAGTAGTGGTGGGTGATAGCAATGGAGTACAAGCTAATGGCAAGACAGTCAAAGAGAATTAAATGTTACGGCTTTGGTCTTTCATTCAATTTTTGGAGAGAAGAGAGAGAAAGGGCGGGTAAGAGAGAGATAATTATATGGTGAGAGAGAGAGAGAGAGATTAAGTGAGAGAGAATGAGTGAGAGAGATTAAGTAAAGTAAAGTAAATTCGTATGGCTTTTCGTGGTGGGGAGACCCTTACGGGTAGAGATTAAGTGAGAGAGAATGAGTGAGAGAGATTAAGTGAGAGAGATCTCTCACCATCACTGGACGCTGCCCGGCCACGAGTCAAAATCTTTCTCCTTCAATCATCATTTTTGTAATCAGCATCATCATCATCATCGAGTGATGATTATCCATCCATGCATTGGTTGATGACTGCGGTCCTTGTAATAGTGCTGCCTGTGCAAGTGTTATTAGCCATGTCTTTTAGCCCAGTACTTAAATTACACCTTCCAATACTGAACCTCTCAATCCAGCTAGCTTTATATCTACAATTTCTTTTTTTTTTCTTCTTCTTGTCTTATTATTATCATTATTATTAATATTTTCTTATTACTATTGGTATTATTTTCATTATCATTTCTATTTAATATAATTTTTATTATAATTATCAACAAGGGGCAACTTGAAAACATTCGGAAGTAGGAACGAAAAATTATCAGAAAAGTTTTGGGACCAAGGAATGGACGAAGGATACAGGTTACAAAAGGACTGCACAGTTGAAGCCATCACAGACATAGCATCAGACATCAGGAAAAGACGTAACAAAATTACTAGAAATCAATTAGTTGAGGTGAGGCTTAATTTTGATGTGAAAAGTACTCTTGTGCACTATAAAAAGCTTTATCAACTAAATATTTTTTTAATTGTTTTTTAAATATTTATATATTTTCAAGACTCTTTGAAAACTGCGGTAGCTTGTTGTAGAATTTCCTACCAATATAACTAGGTTTTTCTTTGAATAAGCTACTATTGTGACTCACCTAGTGATCATCTCGTCGGCTCCTTGTATTATAATCGCGTACATCAAGATTCTGGTTAATATCATTTGTTTTTACATATAAAGTAGCTTCATACACATTTAAGCAGGGTACAGTTAGGAGACCAAGTCTCTTGAACAACGGCCTACATGAATCTAATGTATTTACTCTTTCTATACACCTAACCGCTTTCTTTTGGATCTTAAACACCCTATCAAGATTTTGTTTTGATGAATTACCCCATACTAAGATAGCATACCTAATATGTGACAGTAAGACTCCATGGTAAGCTGTAAAAAGTAACTTTTTGTCATTCAATCTAGCAAGCTGTAACAAGACAATACCCCAGATGAAATTTCACAACGTATTTTTACAATGTATGGAGCCCAGGTCAATCGTTCCATTCCTACAGTTTTTTTTTTATTATTCAAACTTTCAATGATATTTGACAACTCGTCTAATGGTTTGTGACGTCAGAGATCTAATCGAAGAAGGCTCGACCAAAATGGACAGAAGAAAGAAAGAAAAACTGAGTGAAAAAATGAAAGCAGTCTGGAAACTCTAAGAACATAAAAAATTGAAAAATCTAAATCCTGCAATATGAAGCATGACAAGAGCAATGTTGAAGCTACTGTTCACCAGGTTGCCGGTCCCAGGGCGCAACCCAGAAGCTTGTTGGCGGTGCGCATGCGTGAACGAGGTGAAACTAATAATTCATTATGCTCATTCATTAGGCGCCTTTCATCCTTCAGTGTGCTCCGTGGTCTGTTTATTACCGATGATTTATTCGTCGATCCATTAAATCAGCCCGATAAATCTTGCTTAATTTATCGTTTTTAATTTGGCTTCGAATCAAAATCTAGACGAATGTTTTAATCTGGCGTCGTCAGGAGGAGATTCAGCTTCAAGTTTTTCTTCTTCTTCTTCATCTCCTTCGTTCGGCTTCTCCAGCCTGCATCTTGCTAATGATACCATATAAAATCATAATTGATGCTCGTCTTCGTCTAATCATTCATTCCATCTCTGTCCGATTATTTTTGTCTTCGTCTCTCAATCTCTGTAATTCTTCGTCCTACTAACAGAGCCATTTTCTTGCCTAGCCACTAATTTAAACTGAAGCAGAGAATAGAGAAGTGGAGGATGAAGAAGAAGAACACAAGAAAAAGTAGAAGACAAAGAAGAAGAAGGAGCTGGAGAATAAGAAATGAAGAAGAAGGCGATGAGGAAGAAGAAGAAGAACAACAATAAGAAGAAGAAGAATAAGAAGGAGAAGGAGAAGGAAAAGGAGAATGTGATGGACAAAAAGAAATTGTATAGAAACAGGAAGAAGAAGAAATATGAGGAACAGGAGTAGTAATAGTACAAGAAGTAGAAGAGGTAGTACTTGAAGAAGAAAAAAAGAAGAAGAAGATGATGATGAAGAAGAAGAAAGATAAGAAAAAGAACTAGAAAAAAAGAAACGGAGAAGGAGAAGGGAAAGGAGAAGGAGAATGAGAAGGATAAAAAGAAGGAGAATGGAAAGGAAAAAAATATGAGGAAGAGGAGTAGTAATAGTACAAGAATTAGAGGAGGTAGTACTTGAAGGAGAAAAAAGAAGAAGATGATGAAGGGGAAGAAAGATAAGAAAAAGAACTAGAAAAAGAAGAAGGAGAAGGAAAAGGAGAAGGACAAAAAGAAGGAGAATAGAAAGAAAACAGAGAAGAAATATGAGGAAGAGAAGAAGTAATAGAACAAGAAGTAGAAGAAAAGAAGAAGAAGATGATGAAGGAGAAGAAAGATAAGAAAAAGAACTGGAAAAAGAAGAAAAAGGAGAAGGAAAAGGAGAAGGACCAAAAGAAGGAGAATAGAAAGAAAGCAGAAAGAAATATGAGGAAGAGAAGAAGCAATAGTACAAGAAATAGAAGAAGTAGTACTTGAAGAAGAAAAAGAAGAAGAAGAAGGAGGAGAAGGAGAAGGAGAAGGACAAAAAGAAAGAGAATAGAAAGAAAACAGGGAACAAATATGAGGAAGAGAGGAAGTAATAGTACAAGAAGTAGAAGAGGTAGAAGAGGTAGTACTTGAAGAAGAAAAAGAAGAAAAAGAAGAAAAAGAAGAAAAAGAAGAAAAAGAAGAAGAAGGAGAAGGAGAAGAAGTAGAAGGAAAAGAAGTAAAAAAAGAAATGAACGGGAAGAAGAATGAGAAGGACAAGAAGGAAGAGAAGGAGAAAGGAGAGAGAGAAGGAGAAGGGTGAGGAGGAGGAGAAGGAGAAGGGAAAGGGTGAGGAGGAGGAGAAGGAGAAAGAGGAGGAGAAGGAGAAGAAGGAGGAGAAGGGTAAGAAGAAGTAGAAGGAAAAGAAGAAGGAGAAGGAGAAGGAGGAAGAGAATGAGAAGGAGACGGTGATGAAGAATAAGAAGGAAAAGAAGAAGGAAAAGGAGGAAGAGAAGGAGAAGGAGACGGTGATGAAGAAGGAGAAGGAAAAGGAGAAGGAGAAGCAAAAGGAGAAGGGGAAGGAGGAAGAGAAGGTGGAGGAGAAGGAGAAGGAGAAGGAGAAGGGGAAGGAGAAGAAGGAGGAGGAGGAGGAGAAGGAGAAGGAGAAGGAGGAGGAGAACGAAATGTTGATGGAGAAGGAGTAGGAAATGTTGATGGAGAAGGAGAAGGAGGAAAAGAAAAAGAAGGAAAAGGAGAAGAAGAAGAAGAAGAAGAAGAAGAAGAAGGAGAAGGAAAAGGAGAAGGAGAAGGAGGAGGAGAAGGAGTAGGAGAAGGAAATGAGAAGGAGAAGGAAATGAGAAGGAGAAGGAGAAGGAGAAGGAGAATAGAAAGAAAAAGAAGAAGAAATATGAGACGGAAGAAAAAGGTAAATGAGTAGGAAGAAAAAGAAGATGACAGTTGATGCAGTAAGCAGTGGCAGACGGCACGACGACTCTAGTCTGAAAAAGGGCAGAGAATTTGAAGGCGGGTTCCTTGCCAATTCCACTCACGCGTCGCCTCCGCCTTCTTCTTTCTTCCAACACTGCAAAAATGGCAATGTCATCCGGGAACCACTCCGCACTGCTCCGAACTGCATTTCGACGGTCAACTTAAGTTTTCCTATCCGCCTAGACCGGAACAGAAACTGAACTAGAAACGTAATTATTTACCTAACTCTATTACCTCAATATTAACCTATGATATAATAACAATTGCTTCTATCATTCTTGATTGCTCCTTTAATTTTATTCATTTTTTTCCATTTTTTTATTTTGTTTCAGACACATTTTTTCTATATCAATTTGATACATTACATTCATACCTTATTTACCATATTTTTGAAAGTGACAAATATTGTAATTATGAGTGTATTATCTGTTTTTCTTTCCCTCTTCATGTATGTTTTTACTTTGTCTTGTTAAATAAGCTATAATAAATCCTACTTTGTTCAGTATAACTCGACAATCTACTAGAACTCGCTCCTCTCTCACAGGCATGTGCCCATGTGAGGAGCCTCCTACATAATTATCATATTGTGTTATATTTTTCATTGTTTTATTTTTCATGGAGAATAAAAATATTTCAATTTCAATTTTAAATAAATCGATGCTAAATAAGTTTATGAGAAGCACTTATTTGAATTGAGTATTTCAAATTTTTTTCTATTTTTGAGTGGCTTTTCAAAGTCATGTAGTCAGGGGGGTACTGAAGGGCTCCAGCTCTTCTTACCCGAAATTTCTTCTATTTATTAATTTAACTAGCATACAATCAATGTGAATGCAACAAGCTATTGCTTTAGACTGCTTTTCACAAAATTTCAAAGTAGAATAAAAACATTAGGTTGGGTCTGTTTCAGTAGTAATTTCACCTTGAAGCACAATAATTCACGAGATATGAGGGATATTAGGTTATTCTATAACCCCCTGACCACTCTCCGCCACCAGTATAGGACTAATCCGGTTTCAGCCCAACCCGAATAAAAATCCTGGCTATGTACCTGAGCTCTCATAATGTTGAACGTTTACATGAACTTTTCTCATCATTTTGGTAATTCAGCATACTCACTTTGTGAATTTATCGAACTCACAAAAAAGTTAGAAAAATTCGTGTAAGCATAGTCCCGGAATCAGAGCTTAGCAGTGTCTCTATAACAAAAACTTCAGCGGAACCTATGAAAGATAGTAAGAATTGTTCTAACTTTTTGTCTATTTTTTGTTGAATGAGCAACGAAGCTGAATAAAACGTGAAAGAAGTCGGTGATTCAGAGATATTCAACAGAATATACGAAAATGCCTAAAAAAACACGTTCTTCAAAGTTTGTTTTTAATAAAGTTTCTTCATTTTGCAATGAACCTCTTGTTTTTCTGACTCAATTTATAAAGAATCTAGAGAAAGAATCTTAAATAGCCAAAGAAACTCAAACTTCAAAGAATTGTGGTTTTGATTAATCAATTCACATGAAAATAACAAGCTAGAGAACGAATTTTTAATAGCCACAACACACTCAAACTTCAAAGAACTGTGATTTTGATTAATGAAAATACATAAAAATAACAAACTGTACAAAATTAGTGCGCCTTGATTTGATTAAACCGATTTCATGAAATATAGGAGTAGTTTCTACTATCAAGCTTAAATAAGTTCCTGTATTTCTTGTTCCATGATGAACTGCGTTGTTAATATTAACTTTTCAAGTGAATTCAACGACTTGCAGTCAAATTTTTATCAAGAATATTTGATTTAAAAAATTATTAAGTCTTATACCTTTAATATCTTTCCTTAATAATTAAAAATTCTCAACATTTTTTTCCTAGACAACAAAACTCAAACAGTATAAACATGAAACTTTAGAAACGTGTTTTTCGTTATTCATGCGTATTAATTTCAGTATTGAAAAATCTTTGATGTTTTCCATGACGAAATACGAGACTATTCCAAGGACGACATTTTTCATCTCTTTATCCTAAACAATTTTCAAATGTAAACCTGACATCTTAATCGTCATATATATTTATTTTCTCCATATTTAGACTCAAATGCAATTTAATTATACTGACTTTTCTTTTGTATCTGAAAATATAAATAGAAATAAAAATCCACCGATTGCTGGTGAAGATAAACATTAGTTTTGAAATAATATAGAACACCGCCGCCGCACTAGAGCGACCAAACTAAATATAAATACCTAAATCTATTACAGCATTTTCATTCAATTATTGTAGTTTATTTCTTTATATTTAGTATTATCTTTCAATTTATAGCATATTCTTTTATTTTTAATTTTAACTTTCAATCTATAGTAGACCTTTATCTTTATTCTTTTTTTTTCTCTCCCTTTAACCTTTTCCTTTTTAACATTTATTAACATTTTTCAACCCTATTACTCCCCTTCCAATTACCTTGAAGTGCATTTTGAAACTTGTAAAAAGTTTTCTTTCAGTTCTTTTCATTGTTTAATTTATTGTAAGCATTCATTTTATTATTGTGTTTTATTTTATTATAGGCACCTGCTGTAAAACCTTTTTCAGGTTTAGCGGGACCATTTTGTAATGTCTTTTTATGTAATAAAATTGATTGATTGATTGATTGATTGATTCATCTGATATTAAAACTGACACTGTATTTCACTTTTATATAATTTTTTACATCTCCAATATATGTGGGTAAAAAATCATATAAAAGTGAAAGACAGTGTCAGTTTTAATATTAGATTATTAAAAAATCATTGTAGTTGCCGAGTTCTATACTTGTTTTCTTCGTTAATCAGTATATTAAATTACATGCATAGTTTTTGATAGTAGTAGCATATGAATATTACAGTAGGATGAGTTCGGTATGATATATTAATATCCTCAATCTTCAATATCCAAAATTGAAATTTTAAAAATTAACTATTTGTTGGGCTTAATAGTTTAAAAAAACAATGATTTTGTAAATCGAAAATAGAATAATAAAAAATAGATTAAATCTATTGGAACTGTGGGGGTGGTTAAATGAGATTGAAAATATTGTGGTCAAAAAATTTTCAGTTTTCGTTCGGTTTACGTTGGCTAGGAAAGCGTAGCTTTATTGCAACCACAATCCTGAAGACGCGACACGCTGTCTGCCAACTGCTGAAACTTGTCTTCTTTCCCACAGAATGATAGAATAGATTCGCGTACAATCGAGTTCGAAAAAATAGATGGAGGGAAAATAATAATAAAGAGAAGGCGATAATGGAGAATAAGGGGAGGTTGGTGAGGGAGAACAAGAAGGAGAGAAGGAAGAGAACGGAGAAGAAGAATAAGAACAAGGAGAAAAAGAAGGAAAATAAGAAGTAAAAAAAGCATAAAAAGAAGAATAGGAGAAGAATAGGAGCTGTAAAAGAGGAGGTAGTGGAGAAGAAGAAAAAGAAAAAGAAGTGGTGAGGAGGAGAGAGGATGATGAAGAGGAAGAGGGACGAGATAGAAGAAGAAAAAAAGAAAGAGAATGAGAGGGAAAAGGTGAAGGAGAAGAAGGAGAAGGAGAAAAAGCAGAAAAAGGAAATAATAAGGAGAAGAAGAAGAAAAAAGAGAAGGAGAAAGAGAAGGAGAAGGAAAAGGAGAAGGAGAAGGAGAAGCATAAGAAGAAGGAGAAGAAGAAGGAGAAGGTGAAGGAGAAGGAGAAGGAGAAGCATAAGAAGAAGAAGAAGGAGAAAAAGCAGAAAAAGGAAAGAATAAGGAGAAGATAAAAAGGTGAAGATGTTGAGGGAGAAGAAGCAGAAGATGTAGAGAAGGAGAAAGAGATGGAGAAGAAGAAGGAAAAGGAGAAAAAGAAGAAAAAGGAAAGAAGAAGGAGAAGAAGAAGAAAAAGCTGAAGATGTTGAGGAAGAAGAAGCAGAAGATGTGTAGAGGAAGACGAAAAAGAAGAATAAGAAGAAGAAGATGAGAAAGAAAATGTTGAAAGAGGAGAAGAAGAAGAAAAAGAGGAATGAGAAGAAGTAGAGGAAGTAGAAGATGTAGAAGAAAAACAGAAAGAAGAAGGAGAAGAAGAAGAACAACAAGAAAGTGGACAAGAAAAACAAGAAGAAGAAAACAAACAAGTAGAAGAAAAAAAGAAGGAAAGCGAGGAGAAGAAGGAGGAGAAAAGGTAGAATGTCTTCCCATTCAGAAGAAGAAAGAAGAGAAAAATCGTTTCAGGCCTTCTCAAGCCCTTCACCACCATGGCAGCGGTCACATTCCTCTACCTCGCGGACTCCCCCTCCCTTTCCCCTTCTTACCTTCAAACAAGTAACAAACAAAACATCATAATGGATCTGGATCTTTGTTGGTTTCCCCCGAGACGCTGAAAAAATGCCCCGAGTATCGACCTATCGATCGATCGATAGCTTCTTAACATTCCGGCCGTTTCATTCGTCGATGGCTTTGTGGTTAAAAAGAAAACAGTGCACATAAGGTAGAATTGGCAAAATAATAGAAGGTATAGCACAGAGGAGTCGCCTGAATTACGCAACTGAGAACCAGTAGTGAACCTGTAAATAGTGTTAGCTTGGTCAAGAAGTCTTGAATTAATTTATACGGTTGTTTTGCAGTATCGAAGTTTGAAAATGTAGCAGAACTAACTATATTAAGTTATTCATTTATCTTATTTGCAGACGATACATCACTCATTTCCAGCAATTCCGTTCAAGATAATTTAGAAATAAGTGCCCATATAGGTGTGCAGTCCATTGTCCAATTTTTAAATCAGTTGAAATTAACAATAAATAGTAAAAAATGCCAATACCTTCAACTAAAAAACAAATATAATTCAAATGAAGATTATAAACGTGTTTGTAAACGATAATCAACTAGACCAAGAAGGAACCATTGCATTTCTAGGAGTTTTGTTGTATAGACGATTGACCTGGGCTCCATTACATTGAGAAAATATGCTGTAAAATTTCATCTGGGGTATTTGTGCTGCGACAGCTTGCTAGATTAAATGACAAAAAGGTACTTTCTACAGCTTACCATGAGTTCTTACTGTCACATATTAGTGGTATGATATCGTAGTATGGGGTAATTTATCAAAACAAACCTTGATAGGGTGTTTACGATCCAAAAGAAAGCGGTTAGGTATGGGAAGAGTGAATAGATTTGATTCATGTAGGCCGTTGTTCAGGAGAATTGGTCTCCTAATTACTGTACCCTGCTTATATGTTTGAAGCTATTTTATAAGTAAAAAAGAGTGATATTAACCAAAATCTTGACGTACACGATTATAATACAAGAAGCCGAGGAGATTATCACTTAGTGAGTCACAATAGTAGCTTATTAGAACACAAACCTACTTATATTGGTAGGAAATTTCACAACAAGCTACCGAAGTTTTTGAAGAGTCTTGAAAATATAGGAATATTCAAAAAACAATTGAGAAAATATTTAGTTGATAGAGCTTTTTATAGTGTACAAGATTTCCTCTCACATCAAAATTTAGCCTCACCTCAACTAATTGATATGGCAATTATGGTAAATAGTGTGTATAATTGTTGATCTGACTTGTCTTTTACTCCTTAACTGGAGTCTCCAAGACGTAATCTAAAAAAAGAAACGAAATAACAACAAGCTACCGCAGTATTTAAGGAGTCTTGAAAATATAGAAATATTTAAAAAACAACTAAAAAAACATTTAGTTGAAGCTTTTTATAGTGTACAAGAACTCCTTTCAAATGAAATTCAAGCCTCACCTGAATTAATTAATATGTTAATTATGGTAACTACCGTATAAGAAAGTATGATTGTTGATCTGACTTGTCTTATACTTCATAAATGGAGTCTCCAAGGCGTAATCTACAAAAAAATGACAAAAACACAATCAAGAAAAGATACAACAGACTTAGTCTACTGTTGCTTCTTTTTAAATTTTGAACTTAAAAAAATTGTAGTTTACTTCTAAGTTTAAGTGCAAATTTACTTTCAAATACAATAATCCTTATTATTTCCAAAGCAAGTATATTAATATTTACATTCTGAGATCTAAATATGTTCCACCGAGCTGGTGAAGTATACATATTGGTACAAAAGTCCGAGCTTTGTGCTATGTTAGACGAACGCTTCAGGAGTGTTCTTGGTTGAAGCCTTGTGTCGGACACTGTCAAATTAACGTGTCACTCAATTTGAGTGTCAGACTGTTATCACCTGACAAGAGGCTGTCCAAACGTTATCTTCCAGCGCGCATCGTGACAGCGTCAATCCAGCTTCCCAGCGGAGCCAGCGAGGTACGGCTTGACTTAACCACACTGCTTTCAAACTACTACCAACTCACCTAAGCGGCTACATTCCATCACGGACAATTTGACATTTGTCAGGTACCTAACTTGAAGAAATATTCAATCCAAATCACATCAATTATCAAATCATATTTTTAAAAACTGTCAACAAAAATGTCTAATAGATTCTAATCTTTTTCAGGTTTTTTGGGTGAGCAGATTTTCGGCGAAAATCACATTGACAATGGTCATAAGTTCCCCTGTTGTGAAGAAAGCGAAAAAATGAATAATGAAGCAAGACGATGGGAAAAAAAGAAAAAGGGAAAATATGACATGTCCTATGAGATATTATATGACATAAGGAGGATAAAGAATAAGTGAAGTATGAAATCCAGGTTTCAAAGTCTTGTTAAGGGTATCAAAATCTTGATATTTTTGTACACCAATTTCCATCAGCTATTCAATGCTGTTCCCAATATTCACCATTGCGGAAGTCTTCAGTATAAATTAATAGCACATTGAGGGGAATTCAATATTGATAGCCTAAATTCTGTATATAAATCTTGTTGTTGGATAAAGTAGAAATTTAGGATTTCGGTATAAAGGAAACGGGTTACAAATGTACCGTTACAAATAAATTGTAACCTTGACATTGCCCATAGGTAATGTAGTATTCTATAGTGTTGAAGTACCAAATACTCTCCATAACATTTACCAGTTATTTTCTGCTACAAGTATCATGTTGTCCAATAGAGAAGAGTCTTGAATGCTTTGGTCGCATTTTGAATCTATAAATAAATCACCCACTCAAGGTTATAAATTGCGATGAAATGTTGCCGTGAAGTGTGGAAACTTGGAAAAAAAGTTCATTGTCTGAAACTTCGTTGTCTGGAAACTTTGTTAAAAGTTATTATTCTTTGTTGTACAACTTTTTCAAGTTTTGTATGACAAATTTTATAGGTTGGTAGGTTTCTCAACAGCCGTTATTGAAGCTGGTACATTCGATATGGCATTGACCTTGACACGTGTTGGAAATTGTGCCAAAAGTCATAAAAGCTGTGACTTCAACTGTTTTCCTATTGAATATATTTTGTTTTGAATTTTGCAGTTAAATTACTTTTCTACATTAGTTTGATCGGTTTGCAAGAAACGTTACAAGCTTGTTCATTTGCCATTGCTTACACTGACAGACCTCGCAAACTGTACCAAAAGTTACTAGGACGTTTTCTGTTCCTTGAAACTTTCCATTTTTGTATAAATTGCTTCATTATTTTAATTAACTGTTAGTTGATATTCCAAACTTACAGTTTGTTCCGATATTCAAAATTCTGTTATAGAACGGCTTGTGACATGTCCTTGACATTTTCGATAGACTTGGAAGTTTATTTGTGTTCTTCCTTGGTTTTTTATTTTTTTTCATTGCTGATGATGTCCACTTAAGTCCGAGACTTGTGCGTGGGTAATGAGGTGAATGGTTGCAGGCCTACTCATTCAAATGAATTTTCATTTGAGTACACCTCAGAATTCAAACAATATAATCGTTACAATTATCAATTTTTCTTTAAAGTAATGCAGTAGAATGAAATGATGGCGATTGACTCTGACCAAACTCTCAACGCTAACGATAATATCACATTCTTATGGATTCTTCAAGTACACCTCAGAATAAACGATACCACCTATACAATCGACAAATTATCTTAAAAGTAATGCAATAGAATTATGGCAATTGAACTTGATCAAACTTTGAACGCTAACGATAATATCAACTTTAATATCTGATTTTCTATATTTTATTTTTATTTTTTTGTGGTTGTTTTGAAACAGTGTTGAAACAAATTCGGTTGATGATTCACTTGAATCATGAATAACCCAAATTACGCCTCATTTGATAATATTATTAACTATCGAGAGGTGTCACTCACTCATCAACTCTGTTCATCTCATATTAGTCTTTTTTGCAATCTTTGTTGCGCCTTCACATTCGTTGAAAATTTGTCGCAATAAATAAATAAACGATTTCAATTTTCAAAGCCTACATAAGAATATTCAGCTTCAACCAATAAGATTGCTTCATGAATTACGAGATGTCCTACCATTTTGTTCGGTTCTGAAAACTTATTAGTAGGTTTTGCGTTTTGAATTTCGGACTTTTTCTGTTCAAATTTACGATTTTGAAGCGATTTACGAAATAATACTTAGCGAGATTGATTTATGAATTTTGAAAAGTCTTTACAGAAGTAATTCTGGGTTTACGTTGCTTTGAGTGACGAATCACAGCCTATTATTGTGCTCAAACGAATGCGTTTGTTTTATGAATAAATTGTGTACTATAATTTTTTATATATTTTTAAAAATTACTACAATTTTTTTTTCATAGGCCATTCTTCTGGTTTCTTATTAATTTGCAGGCTTTAGTTCATTTTTCCCTTTTTTTTCTACATGGGTACTGTACAAGGTATTATGGCAAGGTAACGTTCGGAAAAAAAAACATATTTTAATTCACTCAAATACAGGTATGGATCAACTACACAGATGTCGATTTGATAATGTGATTCCGGATGAGCTGAAAGTTTCACTTGGGAGTTACAGAATATTACCGCATATTCTAAAAAGTATATCACAAAATTTTTTGGTTACACTTGGTAGGAAATAGCTACTCTCCATAGATTTGTCACGTATGGGAAGTGCCTCTTTCCCGTACTAGATCGGAAAAATTAGCTGACAAAGAGGGCCTTATAGCCGTACAAGATAGGAAAAAACAGATGGAGTGTGGTAAAATTTTGTCCATTGACAACAGTTTCCCTCAGAGAGAAAAGGTTGCACTCTAGTCCCTAGATGCACAAATAACTATTGCTGCACTCCAGCTGTTTTTTGCTATCTTGTATGGCTATGTATTAGTCAGATGATTTTTTTGATCTAGTACATATTATTATGCCTTTCTATCAAGTGTAACAAAAAGTATCGTACATTAAACCGCTGTAAACCTTTGCTGGCTCTTGCATATTCACGTTTCTGCATTTGGCTATCGCCTCGTGCATGAACTATCATATGCCTCGACCTGCAAAACGTTTCTTTCCAGCCTAGTAACGTAATATACAATTTCAATAGTGCGGTGTAGTTGAATAGTGTAAGTAACAGGATAATATGACGCAATGAAACAAGATAGAGATGAACGAGCAGTCAAGGCAAGTGGATGATGTGGACCTGGACAAGAGTGGTCTAGCGGTTTCCTGGGTTAATTTGAATCGGTAACAAATTAAAAAAGCGTATATCGACGCCAATTGCTGTTCTTGACCACTTTTTTTCGGTCGATTTTCGAGTGAGAGCCTGATGGCCGGTCATATTTCCAGTTCTGTGGCTCAGCCCCATTTCACTTTAGCTCGGTTGACTTACGATCTGTCACATCTTAATGATGATCAAAGAGAGCGGCGCTGCTAGCTGCACTCAACTCCTGCTCTGCTCCACTCTCATCTGCAATGGTCAGCCTCTCTCTCACTCCATCCACACTCATAATTATTACCATTACCACTTTGGTCACTTACTTGGTACTCTGTACTCTGACCAATTCGGCTTGTTCATTTCTGAAGTAGTCACCAGCCTTCATCAACTCATTTTTTCCCAATATTATCATCTTTCTTTGTTTGATTCATTTTTCTCACTCATCCTTCTCTTCTTTCTTTTTCCAGTTCTTCAACTCATTTTTTCTCAATATTATCTTCTTCCTTTGTTTAATTTCTTTTTCTCACTCATCATTCACTTCTTTCTTATTCTAATTCTCTAGTTTTCTTCAAAGTATTTTCCTTCTTCTTTTTCTCTTCCTCTTATTCTTCTTCTCCTTTTTCTTCTTGTCATCCTTCTTCTCCTTTCTCTTTCACTTCTTATTATTCTTCTCCTACTTCTTGTTATTCCACTCCTCTTTCTTCTTCTTCTTCATCATCATCATCACTTTTTTCAACTCTTCAACTTCTTCCACCTTCTCACTCCTTTCCATTTTTCTTTCCTTTCTTCTTCTCCTTCCCATTATCTTTCTTTATCTCTATTTCTACCTTTTTCTTTCTCTTTGTCTTCTTCTTCTTCATCTCATTCTTCCACTTCTCCTACTCCATTTTATTCTCCTCCTGCCTCTCCACCTTCTTCTCTGTCTACGGAGATCGTGAATACACCTTAAAAGATGTAAGCATTTAAATTATTTTTCATTTATTTTCTTCTTATTCTTCTTTTACTTGTTCTTTTTCTCCATCTCCTCCTCTTCTATATCTTCAATGTTGTTATCAAAGTAGTTATCTTGTTATTTCACTCCTTTTTCTTCTTCTTCTTCTTCTTCTTCTTCATCATCATCGTCATCACCTTTTTCAACTCTTCAACTTCTTTCACCTTCTCACCACTTTCCCGTTTTCTTTATATCTCCTTATTCGCCTCTTCTTTCTCCTTTTCCTTCATTTCTTCTTCTTCTTTCTCCTTCTCCTTCCTTTCTTCTTCTTTTTTCCTCTCTTCACCTTTTTTCTTATTTTCCTTATCCCTTTTTCTCTCTACTTCTGAGTAGCATTATCAAATAATAACCAAATCAAAAGCTTTCATATTGTAGTTTTCAATACATTATTCCCTAATTCTTTATTTCTTAATTTCTGCTATTTTCCTAATCTCTTATTTTCTTAATTTCTGCTACAGTATTTATTCATCTTTGTAATTTTCAATTCCTGAGTCAGGTTGCAATAATAATAAAATCTAATCAAATTTTTGTTCAACAACTCCAACTCTAATAATATGCGAAAGTGTCCTAACAGAACACAGGTCCAATTCTTTATTGAATCACCATCACCATAACTATTATGGAGCTCGTGTGCTTTGTTGGCAGTTTGGATTAATGGGCTCCAAGCATGCTAGTCCAATGTCTCTAATATCCTATCGTGTGCCAGCTTGGGACAAAGGATATCGGATAGGGCGTTCTAAAGAGTTGTTAAGTGATATTAAAACGCTGTCCATTGATAGCCTATATCACGGCTAGGTTGAGGATAAGGCTCATGCTGTTAATCAGGCTGAGATTGAGTGGTTAGATGGACGATTTTCTAGTTGAGCTCACACCAAACGCATGTGCCAATCTATAGTTATACAGTATACGTATTACAACTTCATATATATAGGTATATAGTATAGTTCACGCTTCAGTGATCGCCAGTGCTTGTTTAAGCGGTATCTAGCGCTCCAACAGTATTCAATTTCATATCTTTTTATCGCAGGAAAATGGCGCCTGAAGTTGACTGTTGGAAACACCTTCTCTGTGTCACTTCTTAAAAAAACGACATGCCGCCACTAGAAAAGAGATCTGGAGTGTGGGAGAAATTCAAGAATTTCAAAAGTTTGAGTGTGGGAGAGTTTCAAGAGGTGAGGCAGGGGCTGTGGGCAGGGTTTTACCTCATAATTTTTTTCTGAAGTTTATTGTATTGGATGTTATTACGGCTACAAAATGTGTTGTCTGTTGCTGAAAGTGAAGGTTTTTTTCATCAATTATTTTGTGGAATTTGGGTGTTAAAAGTAGACATTTTTCGGTTTTTATGGGCAATTGATCTCACCTAGAAGTGGTTTTACGCTTTTGATAGATTTTCTGTAACGAAGACACCTCGAGGAGTGAAAAGACATATTTTTTACTCCAATCAAGCAATTAGGTTTTCCAAAATACATGTTTTTTAATGTGAGAAAAAATTTAATTTTTCAATAAATAACTATTTTGAAAAAACTATAAGATTGAAAAAATAAATGACGATTCTATTCCTCGAAGGGAAAGAATATTAGAAGAGAAAGAATTAGAAGAGAAAGGAGAAAAGAAAGAATAAGGAGAAAATGAAGAAGAAGAAGAAGAAGAAGAAGAAGAAGAAAAAGAAGAAGAAAAAGAAGAAGAAGAAGAAGAAGAAGAGGGAGAAGAAAAGAAAGAATAAGAAGAGAATGAAGAAAATGAAGATGAAAGAGAAAAAAGAAAAAGAAAATGGAAAAGAAAAAGAAGAAGAAAAAGAAAAAGAAAAAGAAAAAGAAAAGAAAAAGAAAAAGACAAAGAAAAAGACAAAGAAAAAGAAAAAGAAAAATAAGGAGAAAAATAAAAATAAAAAGAGAAAGACAAAGAAGAAGAAAAAAAAGAAAAAAGAAAACTAGAAATACAAGAAAAAAGAAAAGGATTGGGTACTTTAGTTGATGGCATCAGCTCTTAGCGTTGTAGCAAGAAATACGATACGTAAACTTACCCTAAAGACAACATTATTCGAACCTACTATTCTTCCAGCGTACATAGTTGATTCACGAGTAGGTCGAAGTGACACTGCCTCGTAACCCAAGAGATTTTTGGCAAGAATCTCTTTCAAGACGCCCTTCTTGTTCGTCCGAACATGAGGACGTATAGTAGGTAACCTATAGTGTAGCTGTACTGCGGAATGCTGGTGATGGATGAGTGGTGATTGCAGTGCGTCAGTATTAAGCCAAACCGGGCAACATTTCAGCCATCATCATCATCATCATCATCATCATCATCATCATCATCATCATCAGCAGCAGCAGCAGCAGCAGCATCAGCAGCAGCATCAGCATCCGTCAACCGTTGTGCGGTAGGCACCAAAAGAGGCCGGAGGACCATTATTCGATGACCTTTGACCCCATCGAGTTGCGATTAATTGCCGTAATTATTATACAGTGATGGCACGGGCCGATTCTACTTCAGGCCTTTTTAATTCTTCTCTACCGCCCTCCTGCGCAGTATTCCACCATCCAAGAAAAAGCGGTTACAGTAGTAGGAGGAGGAAAGGTGGAGAAGATGGAGAAGGAGAAAATTGGGGAGAAATAATAAAATGGAAAAAAAAGAGGAACGAGATAAAATTGGAAATTATGAAGAAGGAGTCGAAGAAAACACGAGAAGAGGAAGCATACTGAGAAGAAGAAAAGAATATGGAAAAGATGAAGTAGTAAAATATATGAAAAGCGAGAGTATGAAAAGTGAAAGGAAGAAGATGGAGGAGACATTGGAGAACGAGACAAAGATGATGAAGACCAATAAGAAAGAAGAAAAGGGGAGAAAGAGAAATGGGTAAAGGAGATGTCGAAAAAAAAACAAGAAATAGAGAGGGAAGGAGATGGCGGGGACGTAGATGATTGAGGAGACGAATGAGAAAGAGGAGAAGAGGAGGACGAGATGTAGAAGAGAATTAGGAGGAGAGCAAGAAGAGGAAGAAAAAGAAGAAAAGGAAAGGGAAAGGAGAAGAAAAAGAAGAAAAGGAAAGGGAAAGGAGAAGAAAAAGAAGAAGAAGAAGAGGAAAAATGAGAAGAAAAGGAGGAGGAGAAGAAGAAAAAGAAAAATAAGAAGAAAAAGAGGAAGAAAAAAGAAGAACAAGAAGAACAAGAAGAACACGAAGAACAAGAGGACGAAGAAGAACAAGAAGAACAAGAAGAACAATAAAAAGGAGTAGAAATAGAAAAAGAAGAAAATGGAGAAAAAGAATAGGAGAAGATGAATTGAATTGCTGCCTCTATTTTATCCCTAGATGTAAGGACGAAGAAGATGAAGATGATGATATCGGAGGAGAAGAATAATAAAGAGGTTAGGAGAAAGACGAGAAGGTGGAGGAGTAGGAGGTGCCGAGAAGGTGAATAAGGACGAAGGACGAGAGAAGTGAAAGTAGAAAGTGATAGGAATGGGAGAAAGTTGAAGAGGGGATACAGGAGTAGATGGGATAGGAGGTAAAAGAAGAAGGAGTTGAAAGGAGAAGCAAGAGAAGAAGTATTAGGAGAAATGCAAATCGTAAAAGGAGGAAAAAATGAAGAATTGAACGAAGATAAAAGGAAAGGATGTCGAGAAAAAAACGAATTGAAGAAAAGGAAAAATATTGTTGGTCAAGAAGGAAGAGGAGGAGGAAGAGGAAGACGAGATGAAAGAATAAGAAGAACTTGAACAAGGCTGGATATTTTTCCCACATAATTGGAGGAGTCAAATAGGTTTCACAATGAAGCGGGATCATGACCAAAATATTTATTCAAATGATAATAAATCATTGTCACACTAGAATTTAACCCAGGCTTGCCCGGAAGTCCAGTTTTGAGTTTCTCTTTTCTGGTAGGTAGCTTATGGTTGTGATCACAAAATTACGAAATTAGAAGGTATGTGTTAATTGACAATAATTAATTTTTGTAGCCATACAACTGTTTGAAAAGAGAAGTGCACAAATTATCTGTGTATTTTGACGCTGGGTGATTAGCAGCTTCAATATTGATACAGAACTAGCACGTTGCTTTGGTCTGTGACATTTCGGCGTATCATCTATACCAGCATCATAGTGACGTACCATGTATCACCTGCTGTATGAGCTTCAAGCATCTCAATCTAAACCATTCCATTAAAATGCTAAAATTCAAACATTAATTTTTTAAAAAGTAAATGGAAAATGAGAAATGTCACTTCGAGGTGCACTGAATTTAGTTTAGAGGAAGCTCTGTGCCAGATTTATTGTTTCAAACAGTAGCTGTGAAATCCGTGAGACTGACACACACAAACACATGCACAGACACCCACAGAGATATTTGTGGTATAAAGAAATACTATACAATGTAATTTTAATTTGACATATTAATGTTTTAATTAAACTAACTTCTCCTTAAAACCTAAAATAGTTATTTAAATAAATTTTATAGTATTCAATTGAAACAAAATTTTACCCTACTCACCCTTATAATTATAGATTATTCACCAGGAAAAATTTAAAATGACGGTCTTAGTTGAGCAATAGGAATTATTGATACTTTTCTATTTTATTCCTTTTTTATTGCTGATGATTCCCACATGAGTCCGAAACTTGTGCGTGGGTATACAGTGAATGATTACACATAGATGCCAAACGGAGGAGCGGGATTCGAGCCCATGACCGCTTAAACGACAGCAAGCTGAAGTTGCGACTCCCCAACCAACTGCGCAAAGCGGCCCGCCAACGGCGGCCCTTTCCAAACCCTGACTCAGCTTTGGTGACGTCATCGCTGGAGACTGTGCACAAATCTACCCCCTCCCTATAGTGTCACAAATACGTCATAAAAAGCTGGAATGCGCCGGTCATCAATCAATGCGAACTACGATTATTAGTTGGTAGGAAAGCCGGTAGAAAATTAGTGCTGTTGAGAACCGAAACGATATTCTAGATGAGCAGTTAAAAGCTGAGCGACAAGGAAGTAAACGTACTCAGCTATAATCTTGTTGATGTATTGCTGTAATTCAAGTTATGATGTGCCGGAATTGCAGACATTGAACGTTGTACGTTTTACAGGACTGCTCAACATAATGAATCATTTAGTGAACTGATGACGGATAGTAGTCATTAGGGCTGTCCGACTTCTGGGTCATTACAATGTCCTCTGGTGAAACTGTACGCAAAGAAACTATCTGAACAACATCCATCTATTTTAGTTGTTTTTCAGATTTACTGCAATTTTCCAACCGTCGTTTGCGACGTGAAGACGTTACTCTACGTTTTTCTAGCGTTTTTTTCGTTTGAAAAACGCGCCAACCATTGGAAAACAAGATGGACGACAGGCTGTGGATGAATTATCTGGAGATTTTACTTAGCTGCAACCAGCACGGGTCTGGAGATCCTCGCTCCACTTAATTATAATTATTTTAATTGCTACATTGAAAACATTCAACTTTTCTTCAATGAACTGTCGTTCGTTATGCTTGTTCTTTATGACTGTAAAAAACTGGGAGAACTCTGGCGGTGAAGACATGAATTGACGTATGTTTCAAGGTGAACAATCTGTGATGAGAAATAAAATTTGAAAAAAATATATTAAACTGGTATGCTTGTTGAAATATTTTTGTATTTTTCTAGTTATCTGAGTTAGTACCTAGAGAGATAAACTATTTATTCTACATTCATTTTCCTATACTGTATATCTTGTTGAAATCAATATAATGCTCCGTTATGACCAACTGCCAAGAATTTATTTATTTATCTATTCATTACAAAACACAATCAAATAAAGATACAACAGGCACAGCCTACTACTGCTTTCTTTACAAATTTTCAATTAAAAAATCCGAATTTTAGTTAATGGCCAAGTTCAGCTAGAAATTTCACTATGAAGTACAATTCCTGATTCTTTCCAAAACATGGATATTAATTTATTTAGATGTTTACCTTAAAAATGGAGCACTGAAACTGTCCAATATGATAGAATACAATTGGATAGAATTGATAGGTAAATGCTGATTGAAAACTTTAGGCCTAAAGAGCTTTCAAAGAATTTTAATTTACAATTTTTTCACTGGTCTAACTTCTCATTCGGAAATATATCAAAAACAAATATTCAGTTGGAGACTGAAAAAGTCCATTTTTGAAGTGAGATTTGTGGAGATGGTTCCCAATTGTGTATAATAAAATAATAATATCGTGTGACCTGGCTGGCTAAGGTCTGGTGTCAGAGTTATCAGGTCGCACCTGAATAAGTTCAGGGCCTCTGACGTGACTTAACGACTGTTTTTAGGCAGCCGGGACCGACAGCTTAACGTGTCCTCCGAAACACGGGAGTGGCCCGAAGTAAAATCTTTCGGTCAGAACTGGGATCGAACCCGGGACCTTTGGGCTAGCAAACCAGCACTTAACCCACTCGGCTACGGCCACTCCAATTGTGTGTAAACATTCAGATGAAACTCTAGAAGTACAATGGATACCATCAATTTTGACAAGCATGTGATGTTCATTTTCAACGAATTTCACAATAGAGGTGACAAACATACTATAAGTCACGAATAGTTATAAAGATATAATGTTAATTTTTATTTTACAGCTCATTGTACATACAACCTAAATGGAAACACTACTGACTTCTAAAAAGTATAATTTATTATTGCGGGTGATGAGTCTGGAGACTTGTACGTGGGTAGAGAGGTGAAACATGAATGATGAGAAACATCCATGACTGAATGAGATACGAACCTAAGGCTGCAGGAAACGAAGCCTTATATTGTCACAGACAAGCGCTCCAACCAACTGCGCTACCAGAGCCGCTATTTATGCGGATAACTGCAATAGTGTAATATCCTCTAATTCTTCTTTTATTCTAGTTCCTCGAAGAATATTGGTAACATTGTACAATAAATTCGAAGCCTTATCTTATCACAGACAAGCGCTCCAACTAATTGTGCTACCAGGGCCGCCATATATATTCAAACGGATAACTGCAATCCTGTAATATTCTCTAATTCTTTTTTTATTATTCTATTCTAGTTCCACGAAGAATATTGGTAACATTGTACAATCAATTCTGTAGTTTGTATACAAGCAGCTGTTAAAATAATTGTAAAAGAAACTAGGTTGTCCTCTTGCTTAAAAAGTCAACTTTGCAAACGCAATCCATAACAGTTTCAAGTGAAATAGCTGGGTGGCCAGCCCCCTATCCAATCTGTATCTTTACATCAAAGCCGATAAATAGTAGAGGACCCGCAGGGCACCGTGCTGCCCCCTATCGGATAAACTGCGAATTAACCGATATGAAATCGGGGGACATAATTCACTGTTAATTGTAAGCTTCGTTCATAGTTCGTCTGAGCAAATAGCCGCTTTCAAAACTCGCTCATTATGGAATCAGATCAAAGCTGTTTTAATTTTCTCGACTTATCGTCGTGTACAATATGGAAATTGGGCTTCATTTTCAAACACTATAAAGTATGAGTTACTTGAGGCCGTTACAAGGCTTCTAAACTATGTAGGTTCTAGATGTAAAACCTGAAATACTTAGTAGATAGTGTAGAGTGTAATTTTTTGTGATACGCCATAGCCTGAGTGCTACCTGGTAATTTAATATTCAATGTTTGCCTAATGTTAAGATCAATATATCCAAAAAGATTTTGAGGATGAAGCCCATAGGTCTGAGACCTGTGCGAGGGTAATGAGTTGAATGATGCGTTGGAGCTACAGTTTTAGGTGTGTTCCGAACCACCGGGAAGTGATTTTGCTGGCCAATGTAACCGGTCACCCTTACTAAGAGTGCCAAGGAGACCGAAGTTTATCTCTGATTGAACAGATACCGGCTACGGCTCACGACTATCACTTCCCTAATCATCACTTATTTCCTTTTTTTCTTTATTTATTGATTTTTTGTGGCTTGAGGGGTTCAATATGAACCTGTGATAAAATCCATGGAAATATTCTTTGAAATTCAAATAATGCAAGTTACATTGAGTGTGCTATCATTCATCATGGTCTCCCCTTTGTGGTATTTTGCCCTTGTCCATATTAGTAACTATTGTTCAATCAGAGAATGGTGCTTGCATTTCTTCACAATCTAGTCCACCAAAGTAAAATGCACAAACGATAGTATTCATATTGTTTAAAATTCAGTTAAAATATGTGAGAGGCTATGAAGACGAAGAAATAGGGAAGAAAGAAAACAAGATGCACAAGAAACATAAAAATTTCCTGTCAAAAAAGGATAAGATGAATTGAACTAAATAAGATCTTTTTTGAGGGAGCTATGGTGGAATTGGATGGAACCCCATGAATAATATAAACTGTAATGTCCTATTTTGGTCAATCAGGTGAGTTAAAAAAAATAATAACAACTGATTAGACGTACCAGATATTATCTGATCGGAAAGCTGAACCAAATTTAACGTACAATATTATAATTATTTATTTATTTTTATTTTTTTGCTGAAGTTATTCTAGCACCTAGTCTGAGACTAATAAGCTATTTTATTTTAACCTAAATTGCTAATTATTTACTATGGGGAGGATTAACCCATTGGCTTGACCTCCTCTATTTTAACAATAAACAATATTTGAAGGATATTTTAAATCACTTTCATACACACTTCTGCTTTTACACTTTCATACCCACTTTTGCTTTTAACTTTTGCACATTAAAAAAACTCTGCTTTTGCACTTCACACTACACTAATTCGTGTGGCTTCTTCCGCTTTAGCCTTCGTATCATCCCATGGACGTTCAGCAGCTGGATTGCCTCTACGTTCTGGTGTTGATGCAGTCTATCTTCATGTTTATTGGCAAATCTCTTGATTTCACTGGCTATTGTCTCCACTCCTAGGTCGCGGTGAAGATCAGTGTTTCTGACATACCATGGAGCATCAGCAATATTCCTAAGTACCTTATTCTGGAATCGCTGGATGATGTTTAAATGATAATTATTTAATTTAAGAAGAATAAAATGATATTTCTGGATGGTCGAGCTTTCTTATAAACAGTTGAGTTCTTTATATAGGTTTTAGGAGAAATGTTAATGTACTCGAGAATTAAAGTGAAACTTATATTTGAAAATTGTTTTAATAATTGAATAATTATTCAATAAATAACTCTGCGAGGCTACAAAATAAAGGTTTAAATGGTATCCGGAGGCCAAAGAATTCAACATAAATAATATAGAATGTCGAAGATTTAGCTAAAGCTCTACATATCAGAATTAAGCCTGAATGTCCGAAGAAAATAGCGGAAAATTTTAAAAAAGTTGAAGATTTTACAAAAACTCCAAAAAATTAAGCCAGAATGGCCGAAAAGAAGTAGCGGAAAATTGCACCGAAGAATGTGGAGAGCTCATTAGCGATGTGAATTTCCATTCAAATGATTCCCGTTATAATACCGCTGACTGTCGATTATAATCAGGTGCCCCGAGATTCACTAATGACGACAGCCTGAAAATTGCAGAAAAATAAAACAAGTAGCACAAAATGGATTCAGATATTCATGGAGTCGAAACACAGAAATTTCCTTGATGATTATAATTTACGAGGAAATCGAGAGTGACTTAATTTGGCAAGGGGATCGTTCTGACGAGTGTTGTTGATTCAAGAGCTGAATAAAATGCTGTGTTTATATCGTGTGATATAACGTGTCATAGGTGTGCGTCGCGCGTCTAATGATACCTGTTTGGGACTTAGTTCTGAGAGAAGCCCAACAGAAATATTTGAACAGAAAAAGCTAATGATACGCTGACTGTGTCGGGATTAAGTAACGTATAATTCGGCACCACAGTGCTTGAGCTTTGAGCGCCGGTTCTGAAATTTATTTAGATTGATGTTTGCTTTCGTATTAAATTGACTTTGCATAAATTTGCCGGCTTCGTTTCCAGCAGCTACTTCTCAAATCGACTTGTTATCCAACTATTTCCAGTGGCTATCACTTTCTGTTTTGCAAATGATTACGTTTTTTTTCAACTTCAGTGAAAATTCAAATAAATATAGGTGACAGTGCTTCTATGATTTGATGTTATAGGCATTATTATCACCTACCTTGTGGTTTGGAACCCACCTGAAATTATAGGTCCACGATGTTCTCCATAACATAGCTCAAATGGTGTGGTGAAACTACCCATAAGGGTCTCCCCACCAATAGAAGCCAAACACTTATTACTATTTTCCAATACAGTGGAGCCTTGATAAATCGAACCTCAATAAATCGAAATCCTTGATAAATCGATATTTTCCAATTCCCCTAGAACTTGCTATCCTACTACCATGTTATTTTACCTTTATAAATCGAAGATTTCATGGATATTACCTTGATAACTCGAAGTTTTTGGATCTATCGAGCTTTAATACTAACCTCTATAATTCGAAGGTTCGGCAGAAAACCCTTTATTAGTCGAAGTTTTGCAGTTTTCGGACCTTTATAAATCGAAGTTGTAATAAGAGAACCTTAGTACATCGAAGTTGCATGCTTATTGGATAAGATTCTGAAAAGGTGAGTGTTTTGAACCTCTATAAATCGAAGTATTTTAAGATGGATGAATCGAACCTCAATTAATCGAAATCCTTGATAAATCGAATTTTTGCCGTTCCCCTTGAGATTCGATTTATCAAGGTTCCACTGTAGTTATGTATTTATTTATTCATCCATTTATTACAAAAAACACTATCAAGTTAAAATACAACAGACAAAGCCCACAAAGTCTTTCTTTACAAATGTTCAACTAAAAAATACATATCTCAGAATATTTTATCTATAAATTTAGCTATATATAGGGAAGTGATAGCCGAGTGCCGCAGCAGGTATCTCTTCAATCAGAGATAAGCTACGAAACTCCTGGGCGCTCTTTGTAATGGAGACCGATTGGATTGGCCAGCAAGAAAGATTGTTCACTCCTGTAAAATCACTTCCCCAGTGGTTCGGAACCAACCTAAAACTGTAGGTCCACTTCATCAATCACCTTCATCCAATTTATTATTCACGCAAAAGAAAAACATCTAAGTTCAAATAGAAATTTGTTCTGTTATGTTTTTAATTCCTATATACTTTAATCTAATATCAAACCTGACACAGTATTTATATTAGATTATGATTTTTACTCACTTAAACTAGAGGAATACATTTCATTTCTGAAGAGAAGCTTCATCAGCCTTTTGGTATCAAATTATTGCTTACCCTTCTCGTATCAAGATAAATAGAAACCACGTTGTTTTTCTATTATTTATTTTTGTTGTGCTAATTATGTTCACATGAACCACTTACCTAGTGGTTCGGAAACCACCTAAAATTGTAGGTCCACGATATTCCCCATAACATGGTTCATACAGTGAGGTGTATAACTACCCGTATGGTTTCGTCACCAATAACAGTCATACGGTTATTATTTTTTCCAATAATTCATTTTCTGAGATGTTTTTCATCTCGAAATACTTTTCGAACAATCTAATATGAAAGTTGATCCTGTATTTCTATTCATATAATGATTATTCGCACTCATCCAAACTGTAGTGATGCATTTCACTTCTGAGGGAAAGCTTTATCAAACTTCTGGTATTATTACATTAGTGTTCACCCTTCTAGTTTCAAGATATAGAGACTCCATTGTTTTTTTAAAATATTATTTGGTATTCAAGTCTTGTATATAATTATGTTCTCTGTAACGTTGTTTGTAACGCTCTTCATCCTATTAACATTTGTTACAACGAGAGCAGTTCAGTTCGTAGATCCCTGGAAGATCGTATTTGTTTGTTCTGTAATTTTTTAATTCCTATATACTTTAATCTGAAATCAAAACTGACACTGTATTTTTTTATACATTTTGTTAACTGTGGTTTTGGGTGCAAGTGCCTTTTTTATTTTGTTTTTGTTCTCAATGCGATGGTGTGGCTGGCTATTTTTAAAGATTTTTGCTAGTCTGTTTGATTAATGTATGTCATTGTGGTGTATTTTTTGTATGATTGAGTTTGTCAACACGACCCGTTTGTAGCCGATTTCTTGTGCTAGGTATATCATTCTATTTAGTTCAGTGTTGTGATTATTTTCGATGAATAGTGGTGTGTTGTTCAGTCTGTGTAGCATCGACTTGAATGTTGGGTGATTGCAGGTGCTGTGTTTTAGGGGTTTTTGTTGGCTTTCTGTAAATGTTGTAATCGAGAGGTATAGGAAATTGATTGATTTGTTTTGTTCTTATTCTGCTGTGTATTGAATGAACATGTGTATTTTGTAAATGTTTTTGTATTCTTATAATAAGAGCACAGATCGTTATGGAACAAGACATTAAATTTAGGAATCTAGATGCGTCATGTTATTTTAAGAGTTCCATATTCAACAAAATTCCACTCAGTCATAAATTTCTTCTCAAGTAATCTACACTTGAATAATATTAAACATAATATGGATAAAACATTCAATATAAAATATATTAAAAAAACCACAATATAGACACCATATCAGTAGTTCGATCGAAGTTATCTCTTGTTCTGTGAGAGTTCATCGTGATAAAAATTGATATAAGGGAGCTGGCTGGCTGGCTAAAGAGGCGAGCTATTTCAAGGATGCGATTGGAAAAATTGAAACGTTGAAATTGAAAAAAGCGACTCTGACAGAAAACAGATGAGATACTCGTTCGATATTAATTCCGGATGCGCGCTCACAACCATCCGCTCGCATCTGTCAGACAACGAATAAATTAAAATTATTTATTTCGAGTTAAATAAATAATAAATCGATGTGTCGCCTATAACTCATTCGGCTGAATCGTCTCAATCGCTGAGCTTCTATAGCGATCACCGAAATGGAATGATAAATTTTCAATTTCCTACCAGCTAAACGTTGCAACTTGTTACTTGGGTCGTTGATTGTGTAGTTGTTGGTGTTTTCAGTGGCAGCCTTTTCGAATAAATTGACTCCGAGAAGCGCGTTGTTGTAGTAGTTGTACACTGTGATGTCGTTTACCAAGGGTCCGGGGTTCGAGGCTCGATCTTGCCGCGCTAACAAGCGATAGTTTCTTCTCCTCCTTCTTTACCATGTTCTTCGACTCATTTTTCTGTTTTTGTATAATCTACTGCTTCTTTCACCTGTTTGCTCCACTCCTTCTGATTATATTTTA
>OX418226.1:12755645-12795306 GCA_948455865.1 Conomelus anceps | reverse complement strand
TCTGATTATATTTTACTTTTTTTTGTCCTTTACATCTTTTCTTCCTTCTTCTCTCACCTTACCGCCACTTTTCTCGATTTCTTCTGTTCCTCTTCAATCTCCACTCATCATGTTTCTCTCACTTCTTTTAATTTTCTTATTTTGCTTACACTGTTATGCTTTTCCTCTTTTTCACCTTCTCCTTCTCCTTGTCTCCCTCCGCCTCCTCTTTCTCCTCCTCTTCCTCCTCCTCTTCTTTCTCCTCCTCCTCCTCCTACTCCTCATCCGCCTTCCCTACCACCACCTCCTCCTCATCCTTTTTTTCTTTGCTCCTTCTCCTAATTAATTTTTTTTTTTTGCTTCTACTTTTATTCTTCCTTCCTTTTTCATCATCTCTTTCTCCTCCTCCCACTTCTTATCTTCCTCATTCTTCCCCTTCTCTTCCACCTTCACAACTTCCTCCTCCACCACCGCCTTCCTCTTCTTCTCCTCCTTCACCCCCAGCTCCTCGACCATCTTCTTCTCTTCCTCCTCCTCCACCGCCTTCTTTTCCTCCTCTTCCTCCTCCTCTTTCGCAACCTTCTTCTTCTTCTCCTTCTCCTCCGACCACTTATCCTCCTTTTCCTTTTCCACCTACCACTACTTTACCTCATTCTCATCATCCTCCTCCTCCTTCTCTTCCTTTTCCTCTTCCTCCTCATTCTCCTCCTCTTTCTCTTTCTCCTTCTCCTCCTTCTTCTTTTCCACCACATTCTCCGTCACTTTCCACTCCTGATCTTACTCTCATCATTCTCCACGTATCTCCACTAGCTCCTTCATCAACGTTTCCCAAACCACACTTTTCTTTTCATTTCATCCACCTACTTCTTCTTTCTTGACTTCTTTTACTGAATTCATTCCTCTTATTCTTTCTCCCATTTTTCTTTTTCTCTTATTGCTTCTTTCTCTTTTATTATTTTTTTTTTACCAATTCCCCTCTTCTCTTCCTTCTCCAACTTCCTTTTTCATCTCTTCCTCCTATCTTTCTGCTATTATTCCTCTTCCGCTTCCAATCATCCCTTTTTTCTTACTTCCTTCTCATTTCCCCACAACATCACTTTTCATTATTCATCCATCACCTCCTTTTTCCTTCTTTCTCATCTGTATTATCTCCTTCACTCTTACAATTACTATTCTTCTTTGCACTTATCATCTTCTGGCTGTTCTTCCTCTTATTCTAGAAATATCTTTACTTATTCGTCTTCCTCTTTCTCTTCCCCTAATTTCCTTCCTACTTGACTCTTCCCCGTCTTCTCCTTCATTTTTTTGCGAAAAGTCAAATTCCTATAATTTCTTCCTCTTATACTCTCTCGTAATTTTTCTCCACATCCATCTCCTCCTCCTACTCCTCCTCCTTCTCCTCCTCCTTCGCGACCTTCTTATTCTTGTACACCTTTCTTGCTCCTTTTCCTCCTTATCCTCATCCTTATTCTGATCCTCATCCTCATCCTCCTCCTCCTTCTCCTCCTTCTCCTTCTTCTCCTTCTCCTCCTTCTCCTCCTCCTTCTCCTCCTCCTACTTCTCCTTCTCCTCCTCCTTCTCCTCCTCCTTATCATCCTCCTTCTCCTCCTCCATCTCCTCCTCCTTCTCCTCCTCCTTCTCCTCCTCCTTTTCCTCCTCCTTCTCCACCTACTTCTCCTCCTTCTCCTCCTTCTTATCCTTGTCCGCCTTTCTTGCTCCTTTTCCTCCTTATCCTCATCCTTATCCTAATCCTCATCCTCATTCTCATCCTCCTTCTCCTCCTTCTCCTCCTTCCCCTCCTTCACCTCCTCCTTCTCCTTCTCATCCTTTTCTTCCTTCTCCTCCTTCTCCTCCTCCTCCTCCTTCTTCTCCTCCTTCTCCTCCTTCTCCTTCTTCTCCTTCTTCTCCTCCTTCTTCTCCTTCTCCTCCTTCTTCTCCTTCTCCTCCTTCTTCTCCTTCTCCTCCTTCTCCTTCTCCTCCTCCTCCTTATTCTTAATTCCATCCCCCTCCTCCTCCTCCTCTTTCTCCTCTTCCTTCTCTACATCTTTTTCTATCCCTTGCCTCCTCCAAACACCTCCTTTCATCATTATTCTCCTTCTCCCCTTCTCATCCACATCCTCCCAACCTATAATCCTCATCCTCCAAGTATTCTTCTCCCTTTCTTCTTATCATCCCTCTCATTTTCTCTTTCCTCGGTTCCTGATTCTGCAAGACGGTTGAGCTGATTTGGGCGCCGCGCCAAAGAATGGCGATTTAATTGAAACGATGCTTGTTTGCTGTTTGTGAACTGGAAGACATCGTTGGCTGCTGGTTGCTGGTTGCGCTGCCACTCGATATAAGAGAAGTGCCACTGTTATGTTGCCACTGACAGCCAACATTATTGATAGCGATAGTCGCTGCTGATAACAACTCGTGCCAATTCTTCCACAATCCTCTCTTCGAAACAATGGACTTTTCCACTTCTTATCAGTAGGCCTACCTTGTGATGCTGCTTACACCTTATTTTGCTAATCCTCATCGTTCTTCAAGTATTTTCTTCTTGTGCTTCTTCTTTCTTGATTATTTTCTTGCTCACTTTCTTATTCTTTTCTTCTTCTTTTCTTCTTCTTTCACTCTTCTTTTCTTCTCCTTTTCTTCTTCTTTTCCTCTTCTTTTCTTCTCCTTTTCTTCTTCTTTCCTTCTCCTTTCGTTCTTCTTTTCTTCTTTTTTTCTTATTCTTTTTTCTTCTTTTTTCTTCTCCTTTTCTTCTTCTTTTCTTCTTCTTTTCTTCTTTTCTTCTTTTTTCTTCTTCTTCTTCTTCTTCTTCTTCACTTTTTCTTTTCTTTTTCTGTTATTCTTCTTTTCTTTTTCTTTTATTCTTCTCCTTTTCTCCTTTTCTTCTTCTTATCTTCTTCTTTCCTTCTTCTTTTCTTCTTTTTTTCTTATTCTTTTCTTATTCTTTTCTTCTTTTTTTCTTCTCCTTTTCTTCTTCTTTTCTTCTTCTTTTCTTCTTTTTTCTTCTTCACTTCTTTCCTTTCTCTTTTATTCTTCTTTTCTTCTTTTCTTCTTCTCATCTTCTTCTTATCTTCTTCTTTTCTTCTTCTCTTCAACTTCTTTTCTTCTTCTTTTCTTCTTCTTCTCTTCTTCTTTTCTTCTTCTTTTATTTTTCTTTTCTTCTTCTTTTCTTTTCCTTTTCTTCTTCTTTTCTTCTTCTTTATGTTCTTTTTTTCTTCTTATTTTATTCTTCTTTTATTTTTTCTTCTTCTTTCCTTTGTCTCATTCATTTTTTCTTCTTCTCCTTTTACTTTTCCATTTAATCTTTCTTTTTATTGTTCTTCGTCCTCATTCTTCATTCTCTTCTCCAACCATTTCCAACTAGATGGTTGGTCGCGCGTAGCTGGGATCTCAAAAGAAATTCTACTTGATTTTTTTATTCACCACCTCCCACAAAGGCTTTATTTTAAATTTAAACTTACGGAAGACATTTTTTCAGAGGATGAAGCCCACATAGTTCTAAGACCTGTGCGTAGGTAATGAATTGGATGATGGCGATTGATGAGTTGGACCTAAAATGATATGTACATCCTCCTACCCCTCCTCCTTATTCTCATCCTCATCCCACTCCTTCTTCACCACCTCCTCCTCCTTCTCCTCTTCCTCCTCCTCCTCCTCCTCTTTTCCTCCTTCTTCTCCTCCTCTTCTTCCTCATAGGTGAGTTCCAAATCACCAAGAAAAGATTCATTATTACAGTAGAGAACAGAGTCTTTTTTGCTAGCCAATTCAATCGGTCACCTTTACAAAGATGGCCAAGGAGCTTTGTACCTTATCTCTGAGTGAACAGATACCTGCTACTGCAATCGGCTATCACTTCCCTTAGTTAGTATTGGGCTCTTCCAGCTGTTCAGAGTAGCCTCCTTCGTTGTTTTCTCACTCACCACCTCTCAATGAAGGAATATTTCAAATTGATATCTCCTATTAGGGTAGAAGTTAGTCATAAGGCTCTAGTTTTGCGCTTCAATCGAGTTTTGAGCTTTTTCCTGTTTCGTTTACAGCATGGATCAAATGGAGTTATTTGCAAAGATTTTATCATAGAAGATAGCAAACGTTCATTTGATATTTTTAACACGAATTAAATGTGATTCAATAATGCAATATTTATTTATTGTGACAAAATTACAATCAATGTGAAGCAGCTACAGACTGCAACAGAAAGTCCAAAACTGTTTTTTCCTGAAATGTTCAATATAATGTTACATTGTCCAAAACATTAAGGTTAACACAGACTAACAATCAGATTTTCTAAAAAAACTTAACTCTAAAAATAATAAAATGACTTTCACATTTAACGACTATCAATTTGAAAGTTCACTTGAAACGTAACACGAAAAACAGTTAAAAATATAGTTTATAATATTATACGTTATTCAGTTCCTTAAATTCAGTTTATTTCTCTTTATCTCTTAGATATTCAATCTTAATGTAATACAAACGAGCAATTGATATCAACAATTTAAATATCTTTCACGAAAATATAAATACTAGTACATGTGAGCATAAATTAATTTAACTATATAATTTCATATTAATCTCACCTATAGCAGTTATTAGAAGATTAGCGAAGTGATAGCCGTAGCCGTAGCAGGTATCTGTTCAATCAGATAGAGATAAAAAGCTTTCTCCTGGGTCCACTTTGTAACGGTGACCGATTCGATTCGTCAGCGAAAAAGACACTGCTCACTGCTGTAAAATCACTTCCCCGTGGTTCGGAACACAACCTAAAAACTGTAGGTCCAACTCATCAATCACCATCATGCAACTCATCACCCACGCACAGGTATCAGACCTATGTGGGCTTCATCCTCAGAAAAAAAAATAGTTATTAGAAATAAGGGATCATGAAATCTTGTCCAACAATCATTTCCCATGACTATTTCACCGATGCAAGATAAACTAAAAATGATAACCCGTCATCAGTGTTCCCAGCGAGGTGTCCCCTTTCTGCAGAGCCATCTATTATGTGTTCCCCACAATTACCGCACTCTAGCGGGCATGGTCACAACTGCTCCAACATTTTCATTCTCACACTGATTTTGCCGTTAGGAAACAAACGAGTTATAATTTATTGGCATGTTACCTGTCCACCGATCTCATGAACCGTCTTCAGTATACCTTCTCACACACTTTCTCACTTCCTCTCTCTCTTTTTCCGTATGTTCCTCTCACCTCCAAAGTCTTCTTTTTACAAGAGATAACCGTCTGATAACAATGTATCCCTTCCCGGGCAAGTCAGTGCCTATGCAGATGTCTGCATCGAGATAGGGACCGTTGTCATGGTTAAAGGGGAGCTGTATTGAAGTGGGTAAGGGGGCTATGATAGATAGGGGGGGGGGGGGGGAGAGACAACGACTTTGGAAATAATATTTTACAATATTTTCGTGATACAGTCGAAGGCATGTTGTCATCGAACCTCAGATAGCATCTGTTATTGATACATGTGGCTGCTAACTTGTGCTAAGCTCGAATATTCTGGTTCTCCGAGAAGAGTGTCCGACCTGCAACGGAAGTCAGCCAGTCTCTCTGATTGATAGATCGGTCAGATTAATCGCGAACACTTGTCCAGTGGAAAGGGGATCGACCGCCACTGGCCGAAGAAATATTATGTCGACGTGATAATGGGATCAACGATTATAGTTTAAAGTTCCACTCTAAATTATTTCTTAACGTGGAGAAGGGAAGATCAGATTGTAATTAGACAATAGACTTCTTCTCGCTTATTTTTTTATTTTCTTCTTCTTGTTTTTCTTCTTAAATTTTTGTTTGTTAACTTATCTCAGAATATTTTTTCTGTTTGTATTGTTTTGTTCTCGATGTGGTTGAGTGATAGAGTGGACATTACCGTCCAAACTTTCCCTCGTCAACAAATAAAAGTCATTTTTTCCTATTTTATTTTATTCTATTCCTATATTTCTTCTTCTTCTCGCTGCTTCTTTTTTTTCTTCTCCTTCATCTTCTTTTTCTTCTTTTTTTCTCCTTCTTGCTTCTTCTTCATCTTCTTTTCCTTCTCCTTCTTATTCTTACTCTTTTTTCTCCTCTCCTTCTTCTCCTCATCTCCTCTTCTTCTTCTCCATCTTCTTTTTCCCATCTTTTCATTTATCTCTCTTTCTCTTTACTTTCTCTCTTTCTCGTCTCATTCTCCTCTTTTGCTCCTTCTTACTCACCTTTTCTCTTCTACGCCCTCTCATTGCTGTTTCCTTTTTCTTCCAACTTCAACTTTTCGATCATTATTTACAGCAAACTCTGTCAACAAATCTCCATACTCCTGATTTCAACAATGATTTACAATATTTGAAGAACAATATTAAATGTACAGGACTCTGACTACTGCAATAATTGTTCACTAAGATTATATTCTGCAATTATTGTCTACTACAAGTTTGTCAACTACATTTAAAAATGCCAATTTTTCCACACATTAATACTGATTCAGTCTACTGCGTTTTCCTCCTTAGTTTCTCTACCACATTCTATGTATTTTTCCTTGAAAGATAGGTTAACCTAAACGCGCACCAATGACTCTCAACAGCATATTATATTGTCCAGTTTAGTAGTTGAATAACAGAAGTATACACTCAAACTTACTAACAATCAGGTATTGTTACCTTCGTAATCAGGTATTGGCACTCCGTGAACTTAGTCCCATAGTCGTAAGCTGCAAAGATTTATATACCGTACGTCGGTATCCATGATCAACGGTGGAGGAGCATAGAGCAAGACAACTCTGGAGAGGACAACCGCCATTTGAAGGTAAGCACAAGAAAAGTAAATGCGGTACATTAAATACGTGATGCTTGATACGGTCGAGGCGTGAGAAACGTGAGCACTGATAAGGTTGGCAAGCCTGGATTGAGTCTTATAAATTGAAAACGCGAGTAAGACGCAAGTTTCTGTAAATAAAACTAATCCAAACACCAAGCGGCGAGCGCTACCGTTCAGTAGATAGTAGAGTGCTCAGGGAGAACCGATGATATCATCAGTTCCGCTTGCTCAGCTGCCAACTTCACTCTTTGCTCCGGTTTATGTTTTGTTTGTTGCTGATCCCACCTGATTTCCGTTCCTAATTTATTTCTTCATTTAGTTGCTGATCTATCTCGTGCGCAATGTGTAACTTTGCTCTTTGTTTTTTGTCGGCTTTGGACATTGTTTTCTGCACATGGAATTTGTACTTTTCAAATGGGTTTGCTCTTTCTGAACTACACCATGATCTCTAACCACTGATTATTTCATGTTGCAGCAACTGCACTAAGTGGTGTCTTCTAGAAGGCAAAGGACAGTCAGTTGAGGGGAACTACAAATTGATGTATTTCTTTTAAAGCTTTCTCACTCTTTTAAAACTAATGCAAAACAGATTTTCAAACGATTCTTCCACTTTTCAATCCCAATGGAATAAATACAATTAATCACTAATATTTTTTTTTTGTAGATTACGTCTTACGACTCCAGTTAAGGAGTATAAGACAAGTCAGATCAACAATATTATACACTAGATACCATAATTACTTCAATTAGTTGAGGTGAGGCTTAATTTTGATGTGAAAGGAACTCTTGTACACTATAAAAAGCTTTATCAACTAAATATTTCTTCAATTGTCTTTTAAATATTTCTTCAATTGTTTTTTAAATATTTCTATATTTTCAAGACTCTTCGAAAACGGCGGTAGCTTGTTGTAGAATTTCCTACCAATATAACTAGGTTTTTGTTTGAATAAGCTACTATTGTGACTCACCAAGTGATAATCTCCTTGGCGTCTTGTATTATAATCATGTACATCAAGATTTTGGTTAATATCGTTCGTTTTTATATATAAAGTAGCTTCATACACATATAAGCAGGGTACAGTTAGGAGACCAAGTCTCTTGAACAACGGCCTACATGAATCTAATCTATTACTCTTTCTATACACCTAACCGCTTTCTTATGGATCTTAAACACCCTATCAAGATTTTTTTTTGATGAATTACCCCATACTAAGATAGCATACCTAATATGTGACAGTTAGCAGGTATCTGTTCAATCAGATAGAGATGAGCTGTGTTCTCCTAGGCACTCTTTGTAAGGGTGACCGATTAGATTGGCCAGCAAAAAAGAAACTGTTGTTTTTACAGCAGTTCCCGGTGGTTCAGAACCCACCTAAAAACTGTAGGTTCAACTCATCAATCACCATCATGCAACAGGTGTTAGACCTATGTGGACTTCATCCTCCAAAAAAAAGTATAAGACAAGTCAGATCAACAGTTATACTATCTTATACACTAGTTACCATAATTACTATATAAATTAGTGGAGGTGAGGCTTAATTTTGATATGAAAGGAACTCTTGTACACTATGAGAAGGTTTATCAACTGAATATTTTTTCAATAATTGTTTTTCTAATATTTCCATATTTACAAGACTCTTTAGAAACTGCACGAATCTATGAGTAATTGCACTAAGCCGTCAAATATTTGAGTACAAACGGAAATATTCTACTTACTGAGAAGATGGCCATTTCGAACCGAGTGGGTCCATCATCGGTCCTAAATTTCCATCTGTTCAGTGAGTAAAATATTTTAATTTTCTACTCAAATATTTGACTGCATAGACTTGCAATTACTTAAAAATTATAAGTGACACGCAGTTCGTCATGGATACAAAATTTCAAGACTAGGCAATTAATTCATAATCTTTCATGATGACTTATTGTGGTAATTCAAGGTAATGACTTGATTATTACTTGGTAATGACTTAATTTGATGACTTACGGTAAATTAAATTTTGTTCATCTGAGATACAAAAAAAGACTAAATCAATCGCATTGCTTTCCAAAAGTCTTTCTTCATTGATGGCTTGGATACAGGAAATAGCTCAGTGGTGGGCTAGATAGTAAAGACACTCATCTGTGCAGCTCAAATTTGTGCAAAGGTAGAAATGAACGATTAAGTAATAAGAAAGATTAATGTATTTATTTATTTTATAATACATACTTAAAAATAACAAAGAATAGAGGCTTACAGCAAATGCCAAAACAAGCCTCATTGAATACATTAGATTGACTAAAAACAAACAAGGAAATCACATAACAAAAATTTAAACGCTAAACTAACAAAGAAATAAGTCAAAATACATACAATAAGAGAACGGCATGAAATAAAAGCATAAAGATAATAATCATAAATATTAATTAACTTTAAACAATGAAATACCAAAATAGTTCGAAAATCACATGAGAACAGTATAAAGAAAAATAACCTTAAACATTTGTTAATCAAGATGTAATAAGAAAACGGTAATTTATGATGTTGAAGATCCATCTTGTTTCCACTAATATGTAATATAAACTTAAAAAAAAAACACTTTTAAATGGAAATTAACTCTTGTTATGGCGTGACGGCCCTTTCGCTCTGTTGTCTAGAGCATCGTCAGACGACCCACAGTAACTGTGGGTCGTCTGACAATGCTCTAGACAACAGAGCGAAACGGCCGTCACGCCATAACGTGAGTTAATTTTCATTTAAAAGTGTTTTTTCAAGTTTATGGTAATTTATGAATTACCATAAACAATATAATCGATCGGGTGAATTTATAGCGATTCATAAACATAGGTCAACATAATTATGCCACCTGTACAACAAACATAAATTTGGTATTGGAATTAGAAAGTTTTTTGTTTCACCTTAAATGGATGTAACAAGTTAGTGCAATGCATAGGGTTATTCAAAAATGAGGAACAGATTAAAAACATCAATTTATACTTTCCTATTTATCAATTCGTCCATTATTTATATTATTGTCCATATATTTTTATTATTATTGTTTGTCTTTTCAACAACAATAGATTTGGTATTGGAATTAGAAAGTTTTTTGTTTCACCTCAAATGGATATAACAAGTTAGTGCAATTTATAAGAGTTGTTACTAAATGAGGAGCAGATTAAAAACATTTATTTCTTCTCTAATTTATTAAATCCTCCATTATTTATATTATTGTTTTTTTTTTATTATTATTGTTTGTCTTTTCAACAACAATGCTCTGTGATTCTAAAGGGAATGAAGATCGTACATCGAGCGTGGGATTCAGGTGAAGAGACTTGTTCGCAGAAGGAAGAAGAGACAGGATGTTTGGAGAGAGGCTATTGCCTGCAGTTGTAGTATGTAGCCTATTGCCTCCGGACAGCGTCACACTTAGTGTATTGGCTACCTCTTTGCTTTGTTTTTGTTGTCACTGTGGCTTTATGGCAATATATTATTGTTCTTCTTATTATTATTATTTTTCTCCTCCTCCTCCTCTTCCTCCTCCTCTTCCTCCTCCTCCTCCTCCTTCTCCTCCACCTCCTCCTCCTCCCCCTCCTCCTCCTCCTCCTCCTCCCCCTCCTCCTCCTCCACCTCCTCCTCCTCCTCCTCCTCCTCCTCCTCCCCCTCCTCCTCCTCCTCCTCATCCTCCTCCTCCTCCTCCTCCTCCTCCTAATACGCCATCCGTTCTCTCCTTTATCACTCTCGCTCCTTCTTCTTTTTCTGCTCCCCCTCCTCCTCCTCATTATTCTATCACACCTTCTCTTCTCCATTTTCTTTCACCCCGTCCTTTTCCTCTTCATCCTTTCTTTTCCCCTCCTTGTACTATTGCTACTACAACTTCTCTCCTAATTCTTTCTCTTTCTCCGTCTTCTTCTTCTTTTTCTTTTTTCCTTCTTTTCTCCTCCCCCTTCTTCCAATACACTTTCCGCTCTCCCCTTTTCCCCTCTCCCTTTATCTTCTTCTGCTCCCCTCCACTTTTTATTTCTCTATAACACCTCCCCGTCACCTCTTTCCTCTTTCCCTTCTTCTTTTTAGTCTTTTCCCTCACTTTCCTCATCTTTCTTTCTTTTTTCCTCCTTGTACTACCGCTACTACTTCTCTCTCGATTCTTTTCCTTCTTCTATCTCTTTTTCCCTCTTCTTCTTCTTCTTTTTTCTGTTCTTCTCCTTCTGCTCCTTCTTCTACTCTTTATTCTTTTATTACACCTTTCCTTCATCTCTTTTTTCTCTCCCTCATTCTCCTCCTTCACCCTTTCCATCCTGTTCTCTTCTTCTTTTTTTCCACCTTGTACTACTAATACTACTTTTCTTCTACTTTTTCTCCTGCTATTTTTTATTTTTCTTTTTCTCCCTCCTTTTCTTCTTTACCTTTTTCCTTCTCCTCCTTCTTCCAATATTCCAATATAACCTCCGTTATTTCCTTTTTCTTATCCCTCCTATTTCTTCTCCAGCTTTCCTTTCTCCTGTTCTCCTATCAAACCTTCCCTTCTCCTCTTTTTTATCTCATTCCTTTTTTTTCATCTCTCCTTCTTCTTCTCTCTTTCTTTCTTCCTTTTTTTCTTCTGCTTTTTCTCCTGCCATTTCCCCCCCTCTTTTTCTTCTTCGATCTCTTCTCTATCTCCTTATTCCTCTTCTGCCTCTTTTCCTCCCCATATTCTTGTACTAATACCACTATTTTTCTTCTGCTTTGTCTTTTCCCCCCCTCTTTTTCTTCTTATTTCTCTTCTCTATCTTCTGCCTCTTTTTCTTCTCATATAGATGGGTCAAGAGTGGAATCGGAAACGTTTTCAATATCTATAGACTGATCTCTTCTCTATCTCCTTATTCCTCTTCTGCCTCTTTTCCTCCCCATATTCTTGTACTAATACCACTATTTTTCTTCTGCTTTGTCTTTTCCCCCCCTCTTTTCTTCTTATTTCTCTTCTCTATCTTCTGCCTCTTTTTCTTCTCATATAGATGGGTCAAGAGTGGAATCGGAAACGTTTCCAATATCTATAGACTGATCAGCTCAATAAAGTGTTTGACAGTGTCGGTATTCCTGCAACCACTATTGTTCTCCACTTGGGCATCACAATAAACTACTGCTGTTCACTTCTTGCCGCTGGCGTCGACAAAAAGTGGCTGCCAACTCGCTTATCAGGTGTACAATGGAGGAGAGAGAGGATAAGAGGATAAGAGATAGTCAAGGAACGACTGTGAGAGAGAGTGGATTAGATTAGATTTGATTATATTTCTTTATTCATGTAAATTTACAAATTTGCATATGAATGTTTAATAACAAAACTATCAACATCACATAGTACACTAGTGAACTTAGAAAATACTATTTTTATAGTGTAAAGAATTATGTACAATGATCTCATTTGTATGATATTAACTACAGTAATGACAATCTAGCTGATGCAATTACATGAAATGGCGAAGTTTCGACAAAGATTTGTCCATTCTTGACACTTAACCAGTGGGTAAGAGAAAGAGAGAATGAGTGAAGAGTGTGAATGAATAAGAAGTTATGATGAGGGGAGAATGGATAAAAATGAAGTTAAAACGCAAACTATGAGGTGGAAGTCTGTTGGAAGTTTGCGAAAACGGATAACAAAGCTCAGATTTGGCTCTCCAGTTGAGAAAAACTCATAATGCAAATGAAAAATAAAATAACAATTTTTAGAAACAAGCATAATTATTTATAGTGATTCTGTCTCTGCACTGAGATCTATTAGACTAATCTTATTGCCCCAGCAACTCCTCCATGCGATCAGGGAGCGTTTTGCTGCCCTAGCATGTGAGTATTCTGTTGTCAATGTATAAATTCTGTGTATTTTTGTGACTTTTTCTAATTATATCTTGGCATTAAATGAATTGATTGATTGGTTGATCGAAGCAGTCAGTTGCAAATCCACAACCTTTATCTCTACAAGTTTTAAATATGATAACAATGATGATGAATATGGTAAAACTGAAGATAGATGATAGACTGAAAAGTATTGAGAGTGCAAGCACTCTCAGTATAATAAACCAAATTCCTTATTTCTAATTCTATTGGAAATTAAATTCTTTAATGATAAGAGAAATATAATGATATTTATTTAATAATGCAATTTGCAAGAATACATTAACTTATATCCATGTATTTTGTTTGCATAGATTATTACCAAACAAAACTCCTCTCCTCTAATCTTGTTTCTTATTCATTTATTGTGAGAAATTTACAACAAATGTGAAGGCGCAACAGAATCAAGTCCAAAACTGCTTCCTTTCACAAATTTTAAATATGTTACATTGTCCAAAACATTGAGGTTAACACAGACTGAAAATTTGAGATTTGCTAAAAACCTTCACTCAAAAAATAACAAAATGAATCTTCTCACTTAATCACTATTTAAAAGTTTACTTGAAACGAAACACTAAAAACATTTAAAAATAGTTTATAATTAAATTTTTATAAAAACGTTCGAGTTTTTCTGACAAAAAGAAATATAGAGTGATAATCATTTATAATGGAAACTTTATTACATTATAAACTCTAATACATTATTTATTCATTTAACTAACATGCAATTACTGCGAATACAACAGGCTATTGCCCCAATTAGCTTTTCACAAAATTTTAAATTATAATCGAAAACTTAGGTTAGGTCTGTTTTACTGAATATTTAACTTTGAAGCACAATAAATCACGATTCTTTTCATAAAAACAATATTAAGTTTGATTTTACTTAAAAAAAAACACCATCACACTCAAAAAAAAAAAAATCTCTGAATTTTGAAATTTCTGAGCCAAAAAAGTAATAAGAAGAGAAGAATGATATTTATTCAATAATGCAATTTGAAAAAAATACAGGAAATATACTCATGTATTTTGTTCAAATATTAATTAGCACTAAATAAAAGTTCCCTTTTCTGTTCTTTTGGTAGTCCATATGAGATTCTGCGGTAATAAGAAATTTAATATCGAGTGATGATCAATAGTAATACAATCTTAGAGAAAACATCATCTTTCATATCTTGTTTTTGTTCACTATATGATAGCGGAATGCAATTGAATCAATGTTCAAACGATTTGTTGAACAAAAATGTCTGTTTTATGAATTCGATTTCAAGTAGCATGCTCAATAGGATTCAATTCTTGAATAGATTCGGAAATGCAAATTAAATTACATACTTTCTTTTGGTTATTCGATTCTGACTTTCATTGTTGCAAACGTAGCGGCTGAATGTTCCCGTTAGCACCGAAACTACCCAATAAAGAACAAGCTGCAGGAAAAAAGTTATTTCCATAATCTTCAGTTCGGCTGCTGCTTGCTTTAAGAATTTCGACTGGAAGAGAAAAAAATAATTGGTTACAAACTGCTTGCGGCTTTATCGTGAATCAACGATTGAAATGTTGAAACAAATCTTTACTCTCAGTTCAGTATTTTGCGTTTAATGGGATGAGACAAAAATGAGGGAAAAAAGGAATAGGAAGAGAGGAAGGAGATGAGGAGAATGAAGACGGTGGAAAAGTCTGTAAGGATGAAGACAAACAGGAGAAAGAAGATGGTGGAGAAGAGAAAAGTAGGAGAAAGAGATGAAATTGGGAGTTGTTAAGGAGTAGGAGAAGAATGAAGGAGGGGAAAAGGGGAGAAAAGTGAGAGAGAGGAAAGGGGAAAAAGGAAGAGAATTAAAGAAAAGGTTGAAGGAGAGGAGAAATTAAGAAAAGGGAGAGGAGGAGGAGGAGAGATGAAGAAAAATAAAAGGGTGAGAAGGAGGGAGAGAAACCAAAAGGAAGAGGAAAAGGAGTAGAAGGGGAAAAAAGAAGGAGGAGGGTAAATAAAAAGAAGAAGGATGAGTGACGGGTGAGAAGAATGAGGAAGAGTAAAAGAGGAGGAATGAAAAAGAACGAGGTGAAAAACTAAATAAAAAAACACGAAGTGGATGAAGAACGAGAGCAGGAGATCATTTGCCGTGTATAAGATTATATAAAATCGGAAAGAAAGAAGAAAGAAAGAGAGGGTTAAAGGAATGAGGATGACTAGGTGAAAAAAACGAAGAAGCAGAAGAAAATCGGGTGGAGTGACAAGAACAGGGAGAATAAGAAGAAGAGGAAGATGAATAAGAAGAATGAAAAGAAGAAGAGAATGAAGAAAAAAGAGGAGGGAGAAGAAGCAAAAGATGAAGAAGAAGAAGAAAAAGAGGAAGTAGAGGGGAAAAAATAAGGAGACAAAAGAATAAAATGAAGAAGATGGAGTGATAGAAAAAGGAGGAGAAAGAGAATAAGGAGGAGGAGAAGAAGAAGAGGATGAAAAAGAAGAAGAAGAAAAAGAAGTAGAGAAAGAAGAAGGAAGAAGTAGAGAAAGAAAAAGAAGATGGAGAGGAGGAAGAAAGAGGAGGAGAAAAAGATGAAAAGGAAGAAGAAGAAAAATAAAAAGAAGAAGATGAAGAAAAGGAAGAAGGAGAAGAAAAAAGAAGAAGGAAAGAGAGGAAGAAGTTGAGAAAGAAGAAAAAGAAGAAGTAAATGAGGAACAAAAAAAGAAGAAGAAAAGAGGAGAAAGAAAAAGAAGAGAAAAAAGAGTAGAAAGAAGAACATGAGGAGGATGTAGGAGACGAAGAAGAAGAGGAAGAAGAGAAAAAATAAGGAAAAGAAATGGAAGAATGAGAGAAAGAAGAAAAATAAGAGAAAAAGAGGAGAAAGAAGAACATGAGGAGGAAGAAGGAGACGAAGAAGAAGAGGAAGAAGAGAAAAAATAAGAAAAAGGAAAGGAAGAATGAGAGAAAGAAGAAAAATAAGAAGCGGAAGAAGAAGAAAAGAGAAGGTAGAAGAAGGGAAAGAAGAAAATGTAGAAGGAGAAGGAAAGAAAGAAGATGCAGAAGAGAAAGAAGTATTAGAAGAAAAATGAGTTGAAGAATCAGAAGAGCGAGAAGGGGTAGAAGTAGAAGGAGAAGAAGAAGGAGAAAAATAATAAGAAAAAGAATAGGAGGAAGAAGAGAAAAAATAAGAAAAAGGAAAGGAAGAATGAGAGAAAGAAGAAAAATAAGAAGCGGAAGAAGAAGAAAAGAGAAGGTAGAAGAAGGGAAAGAAGAAAATGTAGAAGGAGAAGGAAAGAAAGAAGATGCAGAAGAGAAAGAAGTATTAGAAGAAAAATGAGTTGAAGAATCAGAAGAGCGAGAAGGGGTAGAAGTAGAAGGAGAAGAAGAAGGAGAAAAAGAATAAGAAAAAGAATAGGAGGAAGAAGAGAAAAAATAAAACGAATAAGAAATCGTTAAAAGAAGTAGAAAACCGATGGATACATAACATTATATTGGACCAGTTTGTCGTACCAGAATTATTATGTCTGTCGAGTTATAATAATGTCACCGGCGCTCATTTATTTATTGTGACTTGTCGGGGTTTTCGGTTGGCAAAGGTCATTGTTATTCAGCATTGGATTTGGGGACAGACTGTCATTTATTTATAAGATGGCGGTTTTTCGAACGTCAAAGGCAGCTCTTGGTCGCTCTCTTGGTCTGAACTTGACCCCCCTATATTATCAATCCAACCTATATCGTCGGTCAAGCGAACATTGCTAAATGTTCTGTTTAATATTGCACTGCTAAAAATTATCCTGTACTTCTACTGATTAACATATTATTTTTCGCTCTCTTCCATCGACATTGAATCCAGAACAGGATAAATTAATCCAGTATAAATAATAATAATTTATTTTAGTTGTTCTCAGGGTGCATAAAAGTGAGTTGAGTATAAAATTAATTTTATAACATGAGAAATATTGAAGCCATTCAAGCAATTAAAATACTGTTATGGGTTCTATGTCTAAAATAACGCTGGCAACACTTAAATTTTATCACTCGCACATTATTTACACAAATAATCACAACACTCACTGATCAGTAATGTCTCACAGAAAAAATAAGCAATTAAAAACAGATAAATCGATATTGTTCAATTGATAAAGAGATTTTAATAAACTGTACAAAAATCAATCACTAAAAATTAAAAGGCCGATCTAATATTAATTAATAACTGTCCAATAAACTTTCCAATAATATTCAAAAAGAAACGTCGAAAAAGAACAATTAACACGTAGCACTAGTCCGTAATACAATAAAAACTATTTAGTAGCTCACTGGTATGGATTGAATAGGAAAAAGGATTATCTCTATAGGCACAGAGTAAGAATTATCACTATATAAGCACAATATATAGAACTGTCACAACTTGTTTATCACGACGAGTTTCAAAGAACTAAACTAATTTACAAAAGTCTCCCTCTATTTATATAATTTACCATAATTGAGATATCTCTAGACTTTTCTATCATTTTCTAAATAAATAAATAAGGAAACTCGCACTTTCCACAATATTCGATAAGATTCCATTAATGTCTAATCAAACAACTAGAACATTCTACAAAGTAAAAAGTGAACACCAAAAAAGTGTCAAAAGCAGAGTAATTAATTGCTTAGAAGTAAACATTTACATAGCAGATAACACTGAGAACGACTTCTTTCTCTCAATTCTCACTACAATACGTTGAACCATTAGCAAGAAATAGACTCCTGGATTTCCTGTTCCATGACGAACTGCGTTGTTAATATTAACTTTTCATGTGAAATTTAACGACTTGCAGTCAAATATTTGTTAAGAATAAGTATAATAACTCACTTTTATAATGTGAGTTATTATACTTATTCTTAACAAATATTTGACTGCAAGTCGTTAAATTTCACATGAAAAGTTAATAAATAGACCATGAAATATCATTAAGCATGCAGAATTTAAACTTCAAAGTTTTTGTGAAACAATAATACATTTTCCTGAATAGCTGAACCAAAGAATAATTTCACGATTCAAAATACAACTAACTCAACATTATAATAATAAAATGATTTTAAGAGAAGTAACTATTATAACATAGCAGAAAATATATTATGAATTCCATATAAATACATTATAAGGGTCACGAGAATTTCACAGTCAATTATTGATAATATAATAACAATCAATAGGCATAGAAGCTTGTAAGACTAGATTCGGTGATTTCATATAATTATTATGAAACCAAACTTCCTAAATTATATACCAAGCGTTTAACAATTTAACAATTAGATATTATTTACATATTTAGATATTTATATTTATCACATATTTATTTACATATTTAAATATTATTAGACATTATTTAACAATAGATATTGAAAACTCCTAGATTCCACAGCAACCATTGTATACAAAAACAATGAGAAATTCAACAAAAACATTAATAAGCGGAGTCCGGTCCTACTAGGCGTCAAATCTGCAAGAAAGTAGAAACCAATCTATCAAAACAAAACAATGCAGTATAAATAATAATATCATCAAGTTTTTTCAAAATGTCAAATTGTGACGAAATTGTCACAGCCACATTTATTAAAAATATATATAGAGAGAGAGACTGTGAGAGTAAGCAAAAGATTCATTCAGATAGCTTTATTTGAGTAGAAGTACAATTCATATGACTTCTTACTATTACATCACAATAAATGACATCACCTAAATTCATGGAAAATAGATGAAAAATAGATACAAGACGATACGTTACTAATACATTGTTTTGTGATTTAGAATACTGACATTAATAAGAATATTTGCATAATAAATGAATTGTAATATCAAGGTGATGCATTCACACAAAAGAGTGGAGTTAGGGCAAAATAGCCCTATCTTACACTTAACCTACCAGTGAGAGAGAGCGAAAAAGAGAATGAAGGAGAGCAAAGAAGAGAGTGAGCAAGAGTGAGTAAGAGTGAATGATGGAGTGAGAGTCTCTTTGTAGTGATGAAAGGGATATTGTAGAAGATATCCATAATGAATAATAAGACGAAATATCCACAAACACATTTATTAAAATATATAGAGATACTAGTTTCGGATGTTACTCCATTATCAAATTGAGACAAGTGTCTGAGTTTGAGTTTGTCTGAGATTGATAATGAAGTAACATCCGAAACTAGTATCTCTATATTTTTAATAAATGTGGTTGTGACAATTTCGTCTTATTATTCATGAGTAAGAGAGTGCAAGAGAGTGAGAAAGATTGATAGAGAGTAAGTGGGAGAGAGAGAGTTAGGTTAATAGTGAGCAAGTGTGAGGGTGCGAGAGAGAATGTGTGAGTGTATTAGAGGGTGTGAGAGAGTGTAAGTGTGTGAGAGGGAGAGAGAGTGAGTGTGAGTGATAAATAAAAATAGTGTGAGAGACAATGCAATTGATAATGAAGAGAAATGTATTGTTACGGGTTCTATGTCTAAAATAATGAGTTTTCAATAAACTGTACAAAAATCAATCACTAAATGTCAAAAAGGCCGATCTAAAATTAAATAATAACTGTACAATAAACTGTCCAATAATATTCAAAAAGAATCGTTGAGGAAGAACAATTAACTTACGTAGCACAAGTCCGTAATACAGTAATAGGTAAAAGAATTATCACTATAGAACTGTCAAGAGAATTATCACTTTAGAACTGATAAGAGAATTATCACTACAGACAACGAAAGTTCATTGCATGGTTTGTAATAGAGCCAACGGGATTTCACTGTCTGTATTAACGGGAACTGTCAATACTGCCACTTATCACGACGAGTTTCAAACAAGAGTGAACTAATTTACAAGAGTCTCCCTCTATTTATATAATTTTCATAATTGAGATATCTCTTGATTTTTCTATCATCTTCTAAATAAATAAATAAGGAAACTCGCACTTTCCACAATATTCGATAAGATTCCATTAATGTCTAATCAAACAACTAGAACATTCTACAAAGTAAATAGTAAACACCATAGAAGTGTCAAAAGCAGAGTAATTAATTGCTTAGAAGTAAACATTCACATAGCAGATAACGCCAAGAACCACTGAGCCTTCTTTCTCTCTATTCTCTCCATTTTCATATTTATTACAGTATGTATAACAAACGACACTGGACCAATTGAAGAAGGAAGTAAAAAGAAATAAAGAAGAAATACAAATAGAAGAAGACAGCAGTACTCAAAAACTTGGGTTACTAAAGTGTTGGTGCAAAGCATCTGCAGCTACTGCTTTGTACTTGATAAGCACCGGACTTTATATTCCCTTCTTCCTAGTCTGATACTTTTACTCCTTGTGGAAGTACACTTACACAAGTGTCAACTTCAAAACTTGTGATATGCGACATTCAGTCACGTGTTTCTAATGTAAAGAAACAACTCGGATAAAATATTTCCGTTGTAAAAACGTTAATATGCAAACACCAGTTCAACAGTTATTGCCGGCATCTTGTTTGGAAACGACGAAAATTTGAATTATTCCACATATTCTTAGCGAGCGGCTACTCTCTTAGCATGAGCGGCAATTATCATAATCTGCTCAGTTTTTAGATTAATGCGCATGCGCTAAGCTATGCAGTTGATGAAAAAACGCACATCACATGCTGTTGCCAACAAATTGAATGCATTTCGAACAGATTATGCCCGGTTTTTGTTGTGTGATTAAGCTGTCTCTCAAGAATGCAACTTTTTCGAAAATATCAAGAAAACTGGTACAGGTGAGGTCAATGGTATTGGAAAATACTCGGGATAGTTGAAAAATGTGGTAGACGAGATTGTTCTGTTATTTCATTGAAGCATCTGGAGTTTCAGGTTTGTAAAGATAAGTAATCATCTCCAAAGGACTCTTGATAGTATCCCTAAAGAGTGATATGAACCAAAATCTTAACGTATATAAATCAAAAACTTAACTTTAAAAAGAATAATGAATTTGTATAGGAAAGTTTTTGAGGTGAAATTTTGACAGAAATAATGGCGTTAAACGTTACTATAATATAAGTAGGTATATAAACCATAATCTTAACAGCGTATATAAACCATAATTTTAACGAAAAATCTTAACGTAAATCTTACGTATATACGTTAATTTTAAAGTAACTTTTTACGTCTCTAACGTATATAATACATAAAGCAGAGAACATTATCACTTGGCGAGTGATAATAGGAGCTTATCTAAACAAAAGCCTAGTTATATTGGCAAGAAATTCTACAACAAGCTTATATGAAAATATTCAAGAAACAAAATTGAAAAAAAATATTTAATTGATAGTCTAATGCTTTTTGAAGGGAACAAGAGTTCCATCAAGTTCAAAATTAATTCTCATTTCAACTGATTGATATTTTATGTGTTATATTGATATTGATATAGTAGTGATATTGTAATTGATAGCAAGTGTAAGAGATTCTACTTTTCCTTTTTCTTTTCCTTTTCCTTTTCGTTTTCCTTTTCCTTTTGCTTTTCTTTTTCCTTTTCCTTTTCCTTTTCCTTTTCCGTTTCCTTTTTCTTTCTCCTTCTCCTTTTTCTTTTTCTTTTCCTTTTCCTTTTTATGGTGAATTTATAATCATGTTATTATTAGTTCTTATAAGGTTCGCATTAGTCACAAGGTAGAAGAGATGCTGACCATACTGCTGCAGATGAAGAAAATTGTTTTCCTCTTCGAGGAACAGTAGCCTTATCTTATCAGAGATAAGCGCCCCAACTGACTGAACTGCCGAAGCCGATAGAGTCATTTGAGTCATTAAGGACAAAGTTTACCTAAAGCTTCTAGAGGGCTCTAAACCACCTGAAAGGAAATGAATAACGTCAATTTATAGCATCAGTAATTTTAAAAAAAAATACCAACTTCCATGACATAAAGTGATGGCAATATTAGATTCCACCTTCGAGATAACATATTTTGTAAATATGATTTATAACCGATATATCACGAATTTATAAGTGGAATCATATTTTTTGAATAACTTTAAAACTGTTATAAATCTTATACCGTAACTTTCGTAATTTTTATGTGACTTACGAGGCCAAAGAATGGCTGATGATCGCCAAATCTGTTGAAAAATCAATAATGGATTTAACCATAAATATATATATTAATTTCCTATCAATTTTTTAACCCTCTCATGCATCTTGACCTCGTATGACAGATGATGAAAGCATTAACTACCCTAATACTTTAGTTTTGCTGTTTTGCATGTTCTCATTACAGAAATCAAGGCTCTATTCAAACGTTTTTTTTCGGAGGATGAAGCCCACATAGGTATGAGACCTGTGCGTCGGTTATGAATTGAATGATGATGATTGATGAGTTGGACCTACAGTTTTAGGTGGGTTCCGAACCACCGGGAAGTGAATTGACAGCAGAGAACAGAGTCTTTTTTACTGGCCAATCCAATCGGTCACCCTTACAAAGAGCGCCCAGGAGTTTCGTAGCTTATCTCTGATTGAACAGATACCTGCTACGGCACTCGGCTATCACTTCTCATAAGATTTATAACTCATCAATCATCATCATCATACAACTCATTACCCACGCACAGGTCTCAGACCTATGTGGGCTTCATCCTTGGGGGAAAAAAAGGAAAAAACCTGTTATAAACAGCATAATTTCAAGACACGGCTGCACGGTCACCCAAGTAAGAAAAGTCTTAGACGTTCTCACCATTCAATCCCAAATTTATTGGTTAACATTTGAACAGGTCAATTTCCTCAAACATTGGAACAAATAATAATGCTCTCTCCTCTCACCAAACTGTTATGACTCCCAGGCCTTCATGTTTCTGGTGGAGTACAAGCAAAACACGATTCCACCGCCTATAAGCTGACCGATCAAAGTGTCTGCCTCAATTATAAACAAGCCAACCAATGGGATGCACCTAGATTTCACAAACAATAATGTGTTCCAGCCAGGGTTCAAACACGATTATCTCTACAATCGAAGCCAGGCAATAGGAGAGTGAAATAAATTTCGAAAACTAAACTCGGAAATACGCATTTCGTTTCTTATCTAATCGAAAGATTGTCTCTGAGAATCGCTGGGGAATAAATTTCAAGCGGGCCGGCACATCTCTACCATGACTGAGTATTTTTCTGCTAATTAGAAGTTTGGTCAATTCAACACACTTAATTAGCTTTCTCCTGTGGATCGAATAACACGCTGACAGTCTCTTCTAATCAGTTGAATCTTGTTGCAATCACCAACGCACACCATTCCAGTCATCAATACTTCCCCATTCAATTTGTACAGACCTGGGTGTTCTTTGTTGTTATCATAATCAGAATTTGGGTAGAGTCTATCGTGAATCTCCAGCGGATTTCGCTGCTCATTATAGTGTGCGTTGCAGAAGATACGATTTTCGCTCTTTTTAAAGGTCTCTCATATAGTTTATTGGTGTGGATGCGGTCCCAAACTGTGAAGTGAAGATGAAGAAAAATAAGAAGAAGTAGGAGGAGGAAGTGGAGGAGGAGGAGGAGGAGGAGGAGGAGGAGGAGGAGAAGGGTGAGAATGAGAAGAGAAAGAGGAAGAAGAAGGAGGAGGAGAAGAGGAGAAGAAAGTAAAAAAGTAAAATGGTATGAGGAGGAGGTGAACGAGGAGAAGGATGAAGAGGTGGAGGAAGAGGAGGAGGAAGAGGTGGAGGAGGAGGAGGAGGTGGTGAAGAAGGAGAAGGAGAATATTTAAAAGAAGAGGAAAAAGAAGTGGAATATGAAGAAAACGAAGAAGAACAAGGGAAAACAATTGAAAAAGAGGGAAGAGGAAAAAAAGAAAATGAAGGAGGAGAAGAAGAAAGAAAAGAATAAAACAAAAAGGAAAAGTAAAAAAAGAAAAAGGAATGGAAAAGAGAAAGAAAAAGAATAAAAAGAAAATGCAAAATAAAAAGAAAAGGAAATCGAAAAAGGAAAGACTGATTGCCTTGGATAGAATGAAGTTTCACTCATTCTCCTTCACCTCCACATCCTCCTTCTTCTTCTCATGCTCCTCGAAGGAAAAAGGAAGACGAAGAAGAGAAGAAGAATTGGAAGAGAAATAAGAAGCTGGATCAAGATTAGGAGAAGGAGAAAAAAAAGAAAAAGAATAAAATTACGAAAAGAAGAAGAGGTTTCAAATGTTAAGATGATGAAGTGAAACAAGAAAGTGGAAAAAAAAAGTGAAGAAGAAGAAGAAGCAGCAGAAAGAAGAGGAGGAAGCAGGAGGAAGAAGAAGAAGATGAAGAAGAAGAAAATGAAGAAGGAGATTAAAGAGAAAGATGATGGGGAAAGATGAGGAGAAGGAGGAGAAGGAGGAGGAGGAGGAGGAGGAGAAGGAAGAGAAGGAGGAGAAGGAGGAGAAGGAGGAAAAGGAGGAGAAGGAAGAGAAGGAGGAGAAGGAGGAGAAGGAGGAGAAGGAGGAGAAGGAGGAGAAGGAGGAGAAGGAGGAGAAGGAGGAGAAGGAGGAGAAGGAGGAGAAGGAGGAGAAGGAGGAGAAGGAGGAGAACGAGGAGAAGGAGGAGAAGGAGGAGAAGGAGGAGAAGGAGGAGAAGGAGGAGAAGGAGGAGAAGGAGTAGAAGGAGGAGAAGGAGGAGAAGGAAACGAAGAAGAAGTAGAAGAGAAATAAGAAGATGGAGGAGGGTATGGAGGAAGAGGAGGAGGAGGTGGCGAAGAAGAAGAGTAAGAAGACATAGAAGAAGAAGAAAAAGATGAAGAAGGAAGAGGATGAGGAAGAAGAAGGAAGAAGAAGAAGATGCAGAAGAAGAAGTAGTAAGAAACAGTGATCGTTATCAACAACGGGGAGTCTCATCTGCACTGTTCCACAAAACCATTTCCACAGATTATGGATTGAGAATTTTCTCGTATAAATGCTTCGCTAGTCTATCTTTGAAATCCACTTTGAATAATATTGCATTCGAGTCTATTCATGGATGTAAGGTGTGGATGATGGCCTATTCAAGTCACAAGCACCTTAATTCTGTCTGATATTATTATGAGAAGAGACGTTTCCATGATAATCATTTCATATCACTGTTGGGAATAGACCTACAATTTGTCCCATATCATTGTTCGCGTGAAGAGTTCGTTGTTTGTTTGAATATTCTTGGGTAATACTAATATTGCTAAAATTTCAGAATACTCCAAAGAATTTCTGAATATACTTGTCTGATATATGCTTAACACAAGAGATTTGGTACTTTTGTTCAGAGTGGAATACACAAAAATATTGATTGTAATGATCAGATGGTATGGATTAATTTTGTGTCTTTTATTATGTCCCGTCCTTCAATTATGAAAACTTATTTCCACTTTCTTTCATTCTTTCTCCTCTTTTTTGTTCTAGTTCCTTCTCTCTCTTCCTTTTGCTTTTCCTTCCCGCATTGATATTATTATTATTATTATTATTGTTGTTGTTGTTCTTGTTGTTATTATCATCATTATTATTATTATTATTATTAGTATTATTATTATTATTGTTATTATTATTATTATTATTATTATTATTATTATTATTATTATTATTATTATTATTATTATTATTATTATTATTATTATTAATATTATTATTATTATTAATATTATTATTATTATTATTATTTTTAGGGACTCGGCATCATTGTGTTCTAGTTCTTTGTTTTGAAAGAACTTCTAATTTCAGATGTGAATTTCTTCTAACTTTTCCACTGCTGAACTTCAAACACATTATTTTCATTATTTAAAGCATGTGTCAACCATTGGTTTGCCCATGTTTTGCAATAGGGTGTTGAAATTCATTTACAATGGGATTTTCAAATTAAACATTGATTTATGGATTTAAACCGCCAATGCCAATACAATTCCAAAAAGGGAATTAGGAGAAAAGGAAATATTGATACGAAACAAATTTATTGCTTTCGCTTGTAAATTGAAGATATAAGCTAAACACATTTTAAATCAGTCATATTGCTCATAATCCAAATTTGAAAGGTCAGAAAGGAAAATGAAATAATCGGGCTTCGAGGTTGCTTTGCGCCAAATTTAGTGTTCCGAATCGTTAATTTTTATTGAACACATACACCCTTGTCCTCTCTTATTACATATAAATATGGATATTAATATAATCAATATTCTACATTCGAATTCTTACGAATTTTATCACTTATTTACTCCCTTACTCTTTAATGATAATAATGGTTTTGTCCAGATTTCACCCTTATAACGTAAATGCTTCACATAAAGTCTCATTGTTAATATCCAAGCATTTTTCTCATATACAATCTATTGTGTTGTTAATAATATGCTTTTTAATCAGTCGCAAGGGAATTTTGTATATTTAAGTGAATAGAGTATAATCTAGTATAATCACTGAAATTGATTACTACCATCCATCAATATAATCCATATATAATTTTAAATTAATAGAGGTAGAGTGAGAATATTTATCTCATTATTTTTCGAGTGGTTTTAAGCATATCTTAAATTTTTAGTCCGTGTTAACCTCAATGTTTTGGACAATGTAAAATACTCAAAATTTGTGAAGGGAGCAGTTTTGGACTTGAGTCTGTTGCACCTTCACACTCGTTGTAAATTTGTCAGAATAAATAAATAAATAAATAAATAAATAAAAATAAATAAATATATCTTTATATTATAATGTGATAAAATCAATGGAATAACCTGTTTCAAAATCCTCCAATGATGAAGCTGAAAAAAATTAAAATTTTGTGAGTTTAATCGTGACTAATCGTCACTATCTAGGCCAACCATTGTGATTTATTGAGTTTCTTCATTTCCCAAAAATGAAAATATCAAAATATACTCTGTTAATAATATTTCTCACAAAACAGCCAAGCATAACGAACGAGTTATGAATGAGAATGACTATTTTGAAATCAAGAATCTAACGTTGTACGAGTAGACTATATGAATTAGAAAACTGGTATTCTAATAGAAATATAATAATAATTGTAATATTAAGAGTCACTCTAACATGATTTCAAACAAGGCAAGACATGAATGAACCTGATAAGTGGAACATGTTTCGTGGAATGGCTGTGACCGTAGCCTGGAAATCCGTTACTGACTTGATACAGTGATGTTGCCGAATATTTAATAACCAAGAGGTGGTCTGTTAATTATCAAACTTGTCTCTCTGAGTTAATCCTCGAGGACTGGAGTACTTTGCGGAGGAGAGACGAAGAAAGAAACAAGGTGAGAAAGGATGAGAAAATGAGAGAGAGGAGAATAAGAGGCGAATAAGTCGCTAATGACTTCTTGAAAATCAAGCTGTGGATTTTTGTTTGCAAGCATGCCTAATAACACGTCCGTCTTCTACTTGTATTGGACTAGCTGCGAGTTTTTATTAACCTATGCTAGTATGCAACCTAGGCTTGGACTAGACGGAAAATGTCGGGGTCAAAGTAGGCTGGCGGGATAGTTGGAAGATGGATAAGAAAAAGATGAAGAAGAAGGAGAAAAAGAAGAAGGGGAAGAATAGAAGAAGAAGAGAGAAAAGAAAAAGAAGAATAAGAAAAAAAAATTAGAAGACTAATAGGATGATAATTGAGGCGTGATTGATAATTTGCCTTGAATAGGATGAAGTTGGAAAGAGAGGAAGAAAAAGGGAAGAAGAAGAGGGATGAAAAGCTATGGAAGAATTAGAACAAGGAGGCGAAAAGAAGAAACAAGAAAAAGAATAGGGAGATAAGAAGGGGTCCGAAATGTAAAGATGATGAAGTGAACCAAGAATGTGGAGAAGATAGAGAAAAAGAAGACTGTGTATAAGGAGGGGAAAAAAAAGTGGATGAAGAAGGAGAAAAAGGAGAAGAAAACAAAAAAGAAGAAGACAAAGAGGAAGAAGAAAAAAGAATTGCAGGAGATGATTATGTAGGAAAGAAGAGGAAGAAAAAGAGGTTGATCAGAAAAAATTAATAGGTGATAAATGCAGAGATATGATGAGAAATAGTGAGTGGAAAAGAAAGGAGGAAAACCTCACGTGGTTGAATACAAAGAAAAATATGGGAATAAGATGAAAAAGAAGAAGAATGAGGGAAAAACATAAGGTATGAGTAAGAGAACGAGAAAGAAATGTTTCAGGGGAAATAGAAAAAGTAAAAAAGGATGGAGAAGATTAAGATAACAGAAGAAAAGGCCAGATTTAGTATGAGAATCATTGTAAAAGAAGAAAAGAAGAAGGGGTTAATGAATAAATAGAGGATGAGAGAAGAATGAAGTATAGAGGTATAGAAGTATAGAAGTATAGTAGTGGTAAAGAGGAGAATTAAATTTAAAAAAAACAAATGAAAAGAATAAAAAAGTAACAGCAGAAAACAAGGTGATTAAGAGTATAGTAGAGAGATTAACAATTAAATATGTGAGTAGAAGGGAAAATCATGAGAGGAATGAATAAAAATGGAAAGTAATGGTGAAGGTGCTGATGGAGAGGATGGAGAATGCGGAGTGGTGGAAGAAGTGATAATGATGAGGAGGGTGGAGGAGGTGATGAGGAGTGGTGAAGGAGGTGCGAAGGAGCGGTGGGGAGAAAAAAGGAGTGAAGGAGGAGGGCGAAGGAGGGGATGATGGAGCGGAGAAGAAGGAAGAGGAGGATAAGGCGGAGGATGATAAGGAGGATAAAAGACATGTGAGAGATCGGTCGAGATGGAGAGGAAAGGGAAATAAGAAAGAAAACGGGACGTAGTGGAAAAATAAGTAATAGAAGATTTTAACAAAAAAGAGGGAAAGGATATGAGATGGAAAGAAGGACGAAGAAGTAGTGAGAGATTTCGTTGTAGTAAAAAGAGTGGGAAGGGAGGAAAAAATACAGAGAAAACCTTTTCTAGGAATAGTTTCACTTTTGAAATCCTGTTCGAAAAAAATAAAGAGAAGAGAGAGAAGAGAGAAGAGAGAGAAGAAAGAGAAGAACAAGAAGAGAGAGAAGAGAGAGAAAAGAGAGAAGAGAGAGAAGAGAGAGAAGAAAGAGAAGAACAAGAAGAGAGAGAAGAGAGAGAAAAGAGAGAAGAGAGAGAAGAGAGAGAAGAGAGAGAAGAGAGAGAAGAGAGAGAAGAGAGAGAAGAGAGAGAAGAGAGAGAAGAGAGAGAAGAGAGAGAAGAGAGAAAAGAGAGAAAAGAGAGAAAAGAGAGAAAAGAGAGAAAAGAGAGAGAGATAGATAGAGAGAAGAGAGATAAGAGAGAGAAAAGAGAGAAAAGAGAGAGAGATAGATAGAGAGAAGAGAGATAAGAGAGAGAAGAGAGACAGGAGAGAGAGAAGAGAGAGAAGACAGCGAAGAGAGAGCTACGAAGAAGAGAGGATGGAGAGTTAGATAATTATAGGAGAAAAGTCAATCAAGCGTTTCCTTTGAAGTATCTTTGGAATATTTCTACTCGTTTTTTGTAGAAAAAGAATGAATTTAGAGAAATGATAAAAATTTATATAAAGTAAGAGAAGGATCAACAGGTAGAAGCATTATAGAAGAGAGAAGGAAGAAAAATCAAGAGTCAGGCAAAGAAGAAGATGAGAGAGGTGGAGTAGTAAGATAAATGAGTGGAAAAGAATCCGTTAAAATGTAATCAGCCGAAGAGAGTGTGTATAATGGGATTATGCTGTCTATTTGTGCTAGTCGGCTTGCTGCCACCGTCTTAGATGCCTTTCATAATTTCCTCTACATCTATCCGTTTGTGTGTGTGCGTGTGTGTGTATATATGTTTTCACATTAGACCGTAAAATGATATTTTGTTTACTTTCGACGAATGGGCCTAACCGTAGGCCCCGCTTGTTCGGCACGGTTAGGCCGGTTTAGCGAAATTATAGTGTTTACACGGCAGCTCTAGTCCGACCGTCCTTATAATAAGATTGTACCCGAGATCTTTTGACACATATTAATATTTATAATATCAACTCTTGCCTTACGCGCCCGATATTTATGCAAATTTCAATTTTTTCACTCGTATCCAAGTAAGATTGGGATTGAGCCGACATATGTCCACCATATCGTTATCAGATTGTGATTAATCTTGGCGTTGATCTATACATACGAACTTTTTCTGCTAACGATTTTCTTCGTGTTTCCCGACCATCGATACAACTCACAACTCGCTAATCACCTTCTATCTTCTCTCTGGTATCGTCTCTGAATCTCTCAGATTTCCAGTTTCCTGCCTACTAGAGCACTCTAAGATAGTCTCACCAATAAACAAACCAGTCCTCTAATAACTTGTTACTAAACTCGCAATAGCAGGCCGTCAATTTTTGTTGAGTGATTGCATTCCTGCAGATTTATTCGCTAGCAATTGAGAAATAACTGACACTAATACATTTCATTTCAACCAGTGGTATTATATTCTGTATCTATGTAAGTTGATCAGAAATATACGACTCATTGCTGCGACTGGTTCAACACTTGGTCATCGGAGGCATTCCTCATTATGTTGATAGGGATATTTTTATACATTTTTCCGCTCAACTGATATGGTATAATCAGAATGTGGTAGCTTGCGGGCGATGTAGTTGAGAAGGGGTTGGCGAGCTTGTAACTTGTAAACTAGCTCTAGAAAAAAAATTTGGTAGAATGATAAGAGAGGCACTATTAGAAGGGTAGGAAAAAAGGACTGGTGAAGAGGAAGAAGAAGAAGAAGAGTTGGAGGTAGAAGAAAAAAATAACATGAACAAGAAAGAAAAGGTTTGATGAATTTTATGAAATAAAGAAACACCTCGAGGAATAAAATGTCAGTTTTTTCCCCAATCAAACAATTCGTTTTTTCAAAATACAGTTTTTAAACATTATTTTGAAAAATATTTGTTAGATTGAAATATTAAATATGTCATTTTATTCCTCAAGGAGTTTCCTAGTTTGGAAAATTAATCAAAAGTTCAAAATCACTTTCACATGAGATCATTTGCCTTCAATAACCGAGAAATTGCAACTTTGAACCCCCATATTTCGTAGTATAATTGAAGAGAAAATTTCTCCTCACAGCAATAAATAACATTCCGAAGCCCTAATAATATTCAATACAAGAAACTTTGAAAAAAATGTGATTGAAAACCCTGCGCACAGCCTTAAAGATTAAAGGCACAAGTACTGTAATTTATTGTGAGGGGACAAGTTGCATGGAAAGATTAGTTGCACTTACGAGGATAAAATTCATAGAAAATCTGGTCCTGACTTGACTTATTTGCTAGTAGTTTCATAATCATCGATGTCATAGAACACTTTTGGTATTACTTTTCAGAGAAAATCTTCATTCTCTGAAACTTGAAACCTGTTTCATATCATTTCAAGATCAACATTTTTCCCTTATACTATACTTGAGAATGTAGTGCATCAAATGATTGAGCTGCAGAGTAACAAGATGTTTATATTGAGAAATAACATGAACTGAAAATGGGCAGTAGATTTCTCTCAATGTACATATTGAAGAAATGTAATTTGTTGATAGCATCCATTGATTTAACATACATATATCTTGTTCATATAACAAAATACTTGTTAATTGAAATCATTGCAATGAGTTAGTATATTTGGATATTTTAATTGAACAATTGTAAAAAAAGCAGTAGTGGGCTGTTTCTCTTGTATATTTACTAGATTATGTTTTTGTAATAAGCGAATAAATAAATAATAATTTCATTAGATTTTAGAATTGAGTTCTGTTGAAAATGTGATAGTGAAGCCATTCAACCGGTCTTGTGCTTAAATAAAAACGAGCAATTAACAATAATTAACTTTGTTACTTCAAGAATAGTATTTATATAAAATTTAAAATTTATAATCCACGTAATTCAAAGAAAGTACAAACTGTATTTATCATCTAAGTATTCATGTATTCTAGTTGATGTTTGGGTAGGGGAGCATGCTATTATGATAAATCTCAAGGCAGTTATTCGAATCTATCAGTTACAATTCACAGTTTTTGCTGGTTTTCATCAAAAAGTAGCGTAATTTTTCAACAGACTCTCCATTTTTGATCGAATACTACTGTTATTTTCAAAAGTACTCGAAAAATATTGTTAAATAGAGTAAGTAGATCTGCTTTGTAGCATACGTTTATAAAAGAAGATTCACCTTTTCATGTGAAATTTAACGACTTGCAGTCAAATATTTGTAAGGAATAAGTATAATAACTCACTTAATCTGGCCGAGCGCTTTCGAATCTATGAGATCCATCTTCAGAGGCGTGGGTTCCTAGATCATCATGTCAGTTTTTTGGTTAGAAGTGTTGTTTTGCCGACCATATCATTCAAACTGGACACACTTTTACTGACATCAGTACCAACCTACACATTCTACATGTAAAATCTAAAGGACACGAACTCAACACCTTGGAACAATTTGAAATATACAAACACACCACACACAATAAACAAAACATTCTCAATGGACAACTAAATTTTAAATCTCACAAACTTTTTGATCACATTTTACAAAAACCACAACACTTCTAACCAAAAAACTGACATGATGATCTAGGAACCCACGCCTCTGAAGATGGATCTCATAGATTTGAAAGCGCTCGGCCAGATTAAGTGAGTTATTATACTTATTCTTAACAAATATTTGACTGCAAGTCGTTGAATTTGACATGAAAAGTTAATATTAACAACGCAGTTCGTCATGGAACAAGAAATCCAGGAAGATTCACCATTGGAACTCACACCTATCATTTGTTTTACTAGAGAAACCATTATTATTGAATAATTCTCCATTTTGATTGAATCCTACCACCATTTTTGGAAGAACTAAGAAAAACACGTTACATCAGGTTTTTACTGGACATAAAACTAAAATAATTCAACGTGTTGTATATAAAAAGATAAGCATCGCAATTAAAAGACTTGGATAGGAACTAATAACAAAATACTAATACAAATAATTGAAGATTCTAAAGCAGATTGGTATCCTCGGAAAAGGAAAACAAGGAAATATTTGGGGAATATGTAAATAATATAGAATTTAGTGGGACAGTTTTAACACAATAAAAAATATTAAATTTGAGTCAGCTAATAAAAAGAAATATCATATTTTTTCAAAATGACTACACATTTTTGTTTCTGTCTAGTTTTTCTCTACTCAAATATTTCTGAAGAGAAGGAGGTCCTTCTTTAATCTTTACGGTGTACTAATCTTTGGTGTTGAACGCTTCTTAGAGGAAGCTGGATCTTCTTCCAATTGCGCAGATTATACTAATTCTATTAACTAACCTATTCTATTTCCATTTATCTATTAACTATCTTTATCTATTCTATTAGCTAAATTTATCTCAAATTTCACTTTCTATTCCTGAAGTAAAACATAGTTTGTACTAAACGTCTTTGGAAAATACAAGAGAATTTCGGCGAAGCTCAGTTCCTTTCAAGCGAGCGTAGCTTAGCGTTTCACGGTACGTTATGATATGAAATACGGTTGGGACGATATAAATCGTATTAAATTACATTGTAGTATCGTGGTTTGTGAAGCTGTAAGGGTTTTGGCTGGTCAGCCATAGAGAACGTTTTTAAAGAGAAGGGAACACAAATAAACAGACGGACGGACAAGATTAAAGCGGGTGTGGGAGAGAATCAACATTAATAACACGGATTTTGAGAGAAAGAGATGGACCGATAGAAGAAGGAGATAGAAAGATAGAAGGTTTATGTGAGTGCGGGAGAGAAAAAAGCCGCTGTTTATTATTTGTAAGTTGATTATGTCCGGTATTATGTACCTATGGTTATATCCAGATTATATACAGGTATAGTACACGTGCTGAGCCATGACATGTGGATATAATCCAGGCTGCTTTATGATCTTAGAGCATGTTTTGATCGCAGTGCTTCACGCTCCAGTGTATAATTTTCATTTAGCACCTCTATGATTTTATTTATTTTTTATCAACTTATATTCTTGTCAGTTTTGGGTTACCATTATCAACAGTTTCTAGTCATGCCTGATGAAAGAGATAGAGATCAAGAAATAGAGGGTTGTGTAAACACATTGTGATTTTGGGATGGAGGCGAAAACTGAATATTAGAAAAAAAAGAAGAATAAGATGAATGATATATTGATTACTTCTTTGGACAGAATTGATGATAGAAAATTTCAATAATAATTATAAATATATTAAAAATTATTTTTAATAATAATAAAGAGTAATACCAAAGATGACAATTGAAGAACCAATATTAATCTTGAATTACCTTTGCAAGTTTTTTAAGTTTTCTTCTTCTACTTTTCTTCTTATTCCTTTTCTTCTTCTCCTGCATTTTCTTTTTATTCTTCCTCATTTTCTTCTTCTACGTCTCCTTCCTCTTCTACTCCTTGACCGTTTTCTTTTTGCAAAGAATACTTCAACTACGTATGCTCCATATTTTCTCCACTTTTCTCCTTATTTGAATTTCGATTTTCAACGTTCTCAACTACCTCCTCCTCCTTTTCATCTAAATCTTGCTCCACCTCCTCTTCCTACTTCTTATCATCCTATTTATCCTTCTCTTCCTCCTCCTCCTAATTTGCTTTTTTCCTTCTCCTTCTCCTCCTCCTCTTTCTCCTCCTTTTTCTTCTTCCGCTCCTCCTTCTCCTCCTTCTTCTCCTTCCCCTTCCTCTCCTCCTCTACTCCTTTTCCTCCTTTTCCTCCTTCTCCTCCTTTTCCTCCTTCTCCTCCTTCTCCTCCTTCTCCTCCTTCTCCTCCTTCTCCTCCTTCTCCTCCTTCTCCTCCTTCTCCTCCTTCTTCTCCTTCTCCTCCTTCTCCTCCTTCTCCCCCTTCTCCTCCTTCTCCTCCTTCTCCTCCTTCTCCTCCTTCTCCTCCTTCTCCTCCTTCTCCTCCTTCTCCTCCTTCTCCTCCTTCTCCTCCTTCTCCTCCTTCTCCTCCTTCTCCTCCTTCTCCTCCTTCTCCTCCTTCTCCTCCTTCTCCTCCTTCTCCTCCTTCTCCTCCTTCTCCTCCTTCTCCTCCTTCTCCTCCTTCTCCTCCTCCTCCTCCTTCTCCTCCTTCTCCTCCTTCTCCTCCTTCTCCTCCTCTTCCTTCTCCTCCTCCTTTTTCTCCTCCTTCTTCTCCTTCTCCTCCTTCTCCTCTCTCCCCTCCTCCTCTTCCTCATCATCCTTCTGCTCCTTCACCACCACCTCATCCTCTATCTTCTCCATCCTTCACTTCCTATCACGTTCCTTATCATTCTCAATTCTCGTCAGTTTCCTTTTATATCTACTCACTTCTCGCCATCTCCAGAAATGTCCAAATTATTGTTATTAATCTTTAGTGGCAAGAAAAAAAACAGGCAATAGAGGCAATAAATTATAGTGCAGAGGTGGGATGATAGTTTAGATTGCCCCCTCATTAGTGCCGAATCAATCGCAGCACGTATTTCCTCTTCAAAAGTAGTTTAAAACCTAGAGCATTACACGCAGCTTCTCGATTGTTTGCAATTGGTAGCCGCACCTTCCAGCAACGCCAGAAAAGTAGCAGAAAAGACAAGTAGGCGGTGTTATTTCAAACTGAATGATTCACTCACGGATCTGAAGCTTATGCGTGGGTGTTTCGTGAAATGTTACTCTAAAATGCCTTTTATAGATCCGGAATGAACTGATGGCAGCCAGAATTTCAATTGCCTTATTCAATTTCATTCAATGTATTTACTTTGATCATCGAAATCCAGTCATGCTGCTATATAAGATAGAATAAATGGCTCAATAGTGTATAAGTAGGTGTCAACTGAAATAACCAAAAACAGTGAATTATAATAATAATAATAATAATAATAATAATAATAATAATAATAATAATAATAATAATAATAATAATAATAATAATAATAATAATAATAATAATAATAATAATAATAATAATAATAATAATAATAATAATAATAATTATAATAAAATAATAATAATAATAATAACGGAAATAATAATAATAATAATGAACTATTGTGATTATAATTAGAGCATTGCTCGTTTAACTCATGAATTTGGTAATACAAAAAATAATATAAAATAAATGACTTGTTACAACTGCACATAGGCTAACACACAACAATATATATTAATCAGAAATTGGATAAATATCAAATTTTGGGGGGTTAAGACCAATAATAACAATTTTGACATCCCTTGTTTCAGTATAATCTAGTAGAAAGTTTGTAAAACTCAAAGATTAATAATGACAAGATTCTCAAAGTAACGTAGGTTCTAAAAGGCTTTAGTAAATGTAATGAGCGGCTCGGAACCCATCTGAAACTGTAAATCCAACTCATCAACCATCATAATCCAATAGGTCTTGGAATTCTTTAAAATTATGAGAATGTGAAAGTCCAAAATGAGTGTCAATTAATTATAAGAAAAACTAGAATTTATGTGATTTAATTAGAATAGTGAAAAAACACTTGGGTGGACCAAATACCAACAACGTCGAATGTTGGGCGGCGGTTAACGAACCCGACAAACCATTGAGGGCCAACGGCTTAGGGCGGAGGAGCCTTCAATGGAAGGGAGATAGCCCCTCAGTAGAGGAAATGCTACTGGAAGCTATAACTGTGAGTGACTGGTACCCAAATTGGGCGGCTCATGGGAAGCGTCTGTACCCATATTGGGCGGCTTTACATTGTAAATCACCCTGTCTCTTGGGGGATAAAGTCAAGAGGCCTGGCCCTCCAGGTTGGGGGTTGAGGCTTTGGGTCTGCAGCCCACTCCTCGGAAAACATTCTTAAAGCAAAAAACTCAACACGCAAGCCTCGGAATTGGACTGGATTTATCGGAAAAACAAAAAGGAAAATGACAATTTTTTTGTATTTTGGATGCTGGAATGTTCAAGGTGTATCTACGAAGGAAATGGAAGTATATGAGGAATTGAAAAAAGCTAATATGGATGTGGTGATTTTGTCTGAAACCAAGAAAAAAGGGAGTGGTAATGAGGTTAAATGCGAATATACAGTCTTTTATAGTGGTGTAGGCAAAGAAAGAAGGGCCAAAGCAGGTGTTGCCATTGCCATTCATAAGCGGCTGGAAAAGAGGGTGATCAATTATGCCCCAATAAGTGAAAGGATCATTACAGTGGATTTAAAGTGTGCTGGGAGAATTGTAACTTTAATAGGTGTTTATGCTCCAAATGAAGATGCGGATTCTCAGTTGAAGGATGATTTTAATGAAGCATTGGCTGCAACCCTGAAGGCAGTAAACAGAAATAGGGAGATTGTAGTGCTAGGGGACTTCAATGCAAGAGTAGGCTGCAGAACCGGAGATGTGATAGTTGGTCAGTATGGAGAGGACACTCTGAACGAAAATGGACAGCGCCTGATAAACATTTGCGCTCAATTTTCCCTGAAAATCATGAATGGTCTCTTCCAGCACAAGCATATACACAAATTCACTTGGACGCAGCCCACAAGGAATTTGAGAACAATAATTGACTATATCCTAGTAAAAGTAGGGTCTCATGTTAAGATGAATGATGTGCGAGTGTACTTGTGGGTCAGATCATTTTCTGGTAAAGGGAAAGTTCCTCATAATACCTGCTTCTCAAAGAGAGAGTATCAGTGATGAAGGTGGAAATACAGCTGACGATCCAAAATATAACTTGGAGAGTTTTAATAATGACTCAACTAGATTTCTCTACAAATTGAGATTAGCAGGTATGAATCAAGATAGCAGTAGGAGAGAAATGGAATTAGATGAAATGCATGAAGTGATTAAGAGAGGTTTGCACCAAGCAGCATCAGAAGCAGTTGGAACAATGGGAAGAGACAGACTAAATAAAAAATCTTATTGGTGAGATGAAAATCTGAGAATACTCATCAATGAGAAGGAAGAGGTGGCTTTCTACGCAGGATGCAGAAGACAGAAAGGCATATATAAGGCAGAACTATCTAGTGAAGAAAGAAGTGAAAAAGGCAAAAAATAGATTTTGGAAACAAAAGTGCTATGAAATAGAAAATATGCTTGGAAGCTCGAAATCTAAAGAAGCATGGAAGACTATTAATAGGCTGAAGGAAAATAGAGAAGAGAGGAAAACAATTCCAGTAATTGATTTGAAAACGTGGAAGGATTATTATCAGCATCTTCTGACTGAAAATAGGCAAGAATTTCAAGAAGTTCAATATGATCATGAAGAGGAAGATCAACCTTTCCCAGAAATATTATTAGAGGAAATGTAGAAAGCCTTGAAGGGGATGAAGAGAAACAGAGCAGCAGGTCCTGGAGGTTTACCCATAGAATTGTTGAAATTTGCTCCAAGTGATACTTTGGAATACCTGAGGAAGTTGTTTAATAGATCTGTGTCCATGGCAGCAGTGCCTAGAGAGTGGAAAGAAGCATGGATCACGTCTATATACAAAAAAGGGAACAGAGCTCTATGTTCAAACTACAGAGGAATAAGTATTACAGCAACTATGGGCAGACTGTATGGACGGATTTTAAAACAGAGGCTGGAGCAAGAGATGATTGAGTTAGAAGAGCAAAGTGGGTTTCGGTCAGGAAGATCATGTGTTGATAATCTCTTCTGTATCAAGCATATAATGGAGAAAAAGTTGCAAAGAGGAAGGGAACTTCACTTGCTGTTTCTGGATTTGAAAAAGCCTACAATAGTGTTCCAGTGAATAAGATATGGGAAGCCCTTAAGAATGCCAGTATCAGTACTTCTCTCATCAATGCCATAAAATCACTCTACCGGGACAGCTTCAGCAGAATTAAAATTGGTAGCAAGTTATCAGATGATTTCATTGTAAGTAAAGGCTTGAGACAAGGATGCCCTATTTCGCCTACACTCTTCAAGATCTTCATTGGCCAAGCGTTGAAGAATTGGTCTTTGAAGTGTAAAAGTTTGGGGGTGCTGCTAAATGAAGAGAATATTCACACACTGCTGTTCGCAGATGAACAGGTTCTTCTAGCTGAAGATGAAAATGACATGGCATACATGACAAAGCAGCTCATACAAGAGTATAACAAATGGGGACTGGAGATCAGTGAGGAGAAGTCCCAATATATGGTAGTAGGAGGGATAGGATGCCCGCTGGACATTACCAACTATGTAATTGCAAGTATGAAGGAGAGTCGGTATTTGGGTGTGATGCTCAAGTCTGATGGACGAGATGAAAGTGAAATTCATGGCAGGATTGGCAAAGGAGAGTTTTAACAAGGAAGCTGCACTTAATCCTGTGGACTGAGGATATATCTGAACAAGTTAAAAAGCAGATATTCAAAACAATGGTGGCAAGCTGTATGACTCATGGAGCGGAAGTATGGACAGTTGATAAAAGATTAAAACAAAAGTTAATGGCCATGGAAATGAACTACTGGAGAAGATGCTGTCGACTGACCCTGATGGACCGTGTGAGAAATGAGGTGATCAGAGGGCGGATGAAATTAGACAGATCAATAGTAGACAGTATTGAGGAAAAGCAGCTGCAATGGTATGGGCACTCGAGGAGAATGTCACCAAATAGAATTCTGCAGAAAATCTTCAATTGGATTCCTCCCGAAAGAAGAAAAAGAGGTCGCCCACGAACCGCATGGCTACAGAACGTGGAGGAGGCCATGGACAGGAGAGGCATCCAACGCGAGGTGTGGAGAGATAGAGAGAGATGGCGGGTTGAGTGCGGGAAACGGCCGGAACAGCTGTAGAAACCCGCGTAAAAAGTATAAGGTAAGGAAAAAACATATGGATTGTGAAATTTTAAGGAGGAAGGAATAAGGAAGCACAAAATCACTCTGTGCCATTTATTTTTTTTGTTTTGCAAAGACTGTAATAATTGTGTAGCTGCGTAGCCTGCAAGAAATAACATTTTGCACATAGCCCACTTGGTCGGTACCGTGGGAGTCACCTTTCTGCACTTGATACACCAAATTACAATCGGTGCCATGAAACATGCATAAAAACGGCATTTAAAATTTGCCATTACAAAAATTCCAACCACTTTCAGAATGGCACTTGCCATTTAATACGAATGTTATGACTATCGGTGATAAAAACATTGGTAGGAATTTTATTACGAGGGAATTTCGTTTAGCGGAGCATTCATCTGCCTACAATGAGTGGAATGCGGTAAAAATTCGTCAAACCTGAACGTAGCTGAGGTTAAACTGTATTTAAACATCCAGAAAAACAGAGACATAAGAGAATAAAGGAAGATGATATGGGAGAAAGAAGAATCTCTTGTGGAAA
>OX418226.1:12482990-12755445 GCA_948455865.1 Conomelus anceps | reverse complement strand
TAAGAAACTGGTGACTGGTTCGACACCAAAGACCAGTACCAACCAGTCTTTTAAAAGTGGCGGTGGTGCGGCAACGTTCAACTATACAAATATATTATTATTAGTGGCAAAAGCAGTTCTCAAAGATAACCGAGCTCATTAACTGTTCTCAAATGGAGCTTTTAATGGCAGACGACCAGTGCTTCCGACTGGTCAGCCAGCTAAGCATCAATTGTGCACCACCTCACCCAAATACTGTCCTAATAGTATCGATCTATACGGCATTCCCTTGCGTATCAACAGCTCAACCGTGTGTTAGCAGCCTTAGCTCAATCTGCCCACAATCAACTCCATTCAGAAAGCCACTTCCTGCTCCTGCATATCGATGTTGGGTTATTTCCAAAAATTACTGTAAATTTTTTTTTCTTTTTCTTCTGAGGATGAAGCCCACATTGGTCTGTAAAGAAGTGGGATTATAGTGATTGATGAGTTGGACTTACAGTTTTAGGTGGGTTCCGAGCCACCTGGAAGTGATTTCACAGCAGAGAACAGTGTCTTTTTTGCTGGCCAATCTAATCGGTCACCGTTACAAACAGGACCTACGAGAACGCAGCTTATCTCTATTTGATTGAACAAATACCTGCTACAGCTACGCTGACTTCCCTGTTGTGAATATTGTGATGAATATCCTCTATTGTTGTGAATACCCATTTTTCGTGAACTGCAGTAGAACTATTCAAAGGTATAAACTTGCTGTGTAGAACTGACAATTTTTTAGTCACGGTGCGCCGAAGAAGAACCACATAATGAATAATATGACGAAATTGTCACAACCACATTTATTAAAACTTAGAGAAACTAGTTTTGGTTGTTACACTCTTATCAATCTCAATCAAACTGTGTTTGAGATTGATAATGGTGTAACAACCGAAACTAGTTTCTCTAAGTTTTAATAAATGTGGTTGTGACAATTTCGTCTTATTATTCATTATGGATACCTTCCACAATATCACCTTCGCCACTAGAAAGAAAGTTAAAGAACCACATAGATAGATAGATAGATAGATAGATAGATATTTAAGAATCCACTGGCCTCCCATCATGGGAGCATCTGGATTTGTCCAATGTTAAATTTAAATTTATTATTTCCATTCAGGCAAAATTAATTAGGATTCTTATAATAATCTCTATATTCTTGGCTTGAATAGAAACCACAGTCCTCTAGCTCTCTCTCGAAAACCTCTTTAAATTTTTTGAAAGGAAATAGTTCGAAACGCGTCCGCCGTGACTCAAAAAAGGTAAAATGTTATTCAAATCGATAGAGATCAGCTACCGAATCCCTCCGCTTAAAAGTCAGTTTTGGGAGAAAAGAACATTTTTGTGCGAATTGGGTCTATATAATAAGACATAGTATGGTGTGTGATTGATGATAATCCAGCGTTTTATGGCGTATTTTTGACACTATTTGTGAGATTAGTTGGGTAGATTTGTGAATGGACTCCACCGATGACGTCACCAAAACTAAGTCAGGGTTTGGAGAATGCCAATGATTCCAAGTGTTCAACTAACTGACGACTAAAGACATTTTTAGCTGTTTTCTGGTGAATAATCTATTTTTTTTATTTTTTTTTTTTTTGAGGATGAAGCCCATATAGGTCAGAGATCTTTGCGTTGGTAATGAGTTGGATGGTGGTGATTGATGAGTTGGACCTACAGTTTTAGGTGGGTTCCGAACCTTATATAATAAGGAGGAGTAGTGGGTGTGTGTGTATGTGTGTGTGTCACTCGTGCCGATTTCACAAAAACGGCAACGATTTGGAACACTAAATTTGGCACAAGGCTTGCTCTAAAGTCATTTCAGTTCACATCGTAGCCCGATTTCCTATTTTCTTCCTACAGTTTTGAAAATTATTCATCAAAATTCACTCAAGAACACTGTTACAGTTTTAAAATTTGCTTAGAAACAGGAAGCTCAAGAAACAGCTGATAAATGATACGTCACTGTGATGCAAATAAGATTTAAGTCACAAGTAAGCAACACATTTGTTCCGTATCAATATTCCAGATTCTAATTGAGTTTGAGTTTTTGGCATTGGTGGTTGAAATCCATAAGTTACACGTTCATAAATAACTAAAATCTGACTTTAATCCTGTTGCAAAGCACGGGTAAAACACTAATAATAAAAATAATGTACATAGATACTAATAAATGCACTAATAAGTGAATGGCTTTCCTCCTACTTCTTTCTCTTATTTCTCTTTTCCTTCTACTCCTCATCCTCTACCCCCTTCTTCATCGTCACCTTCTACCCCTCTCTCGACAACTACAATTATTCTTCTTCCAATTTGTGTTGTGTGACATTTGAGTCGGTGTCGGGAATTCATGAGCTTTGGACAGCAAGTGATCAGCATTTTAGAGGAAGCCGGCTCCTTGCTATTCTGCCAATCAGTGAGTTTGTTCTTTGAAGGCCAATCATTTGTTTCATTGTGACGACGCCAATCAGAATCAAAATCAGCTACAATATCACCATCAGACACCATCATCATCATTATCATCATCATCAACATCATTATCACCATCATCAGAGGGTCCACGACGTTTTAATTAAGTTTGAAAAATATCTGCAGCTTCCGACAGGAGTTACGCTTCCAGTAGCGCTTTCTTCTTTCTTTTAGCGCAGCCGCTGCCGATTTATGAAGATGTCACTTGATTCGATTCCCGGAAGAAATTGTTTTCCTTTTTGGATCCGGGTCACCGTTGACATTGCAAAGATGCTCCACATCGCCCTCCAAGGATACGACAGGACCTGAATGTCCTTGACAATCATCCCTCAATTGAAAATATCCTTGATTCCTTGCCGCTTGTTCGCAATGATATTGTCCTTTTTTTTGTAGATTACGTCTTGGAGACTCCAGTTAAGGAGTATAAGACAAGTCAGATCAACAATTATACAATCTTATACAATCTTATACACTAGTTACCTAGTTACCATAATTACTATATCAATTATTAGTTGGGGTGAGGCTTAATTTTTATGTTAAAGGAACTCTTGCACACCATAAAAATCTTTAACAACTAAATATTTTTTTCAATTGTTTTTTTAATATTTCTATATTTTCAAGACTCTTTAAAAACTGCGATAGCTTGTTGTAGAATTTCCTACCAATATAACTAGGTTTTTGTTTGAATAAGCTACTATTGTGACTCACCAAGTGATAATCTCCTCGACCTCTTGTATTATAATCGCGTATATCAAGATTTTAATTAATATCATTCGTTTTTACATATGAAGTAGCTTCATACACATACAGTGTACCCTGTATAAGCAGGGTACTGTTACGAGACCAACAGCCTACATAAATCTAATCTATTGTATACACCTAACCGCTTTCTTTTGGATCTTAAACACCCTATCAAGGTTTTGTTCTGATAAATTACCCCATACTAAGATAGCATACCTGATATGTGACAATAAAAGCCCCTGGTAAGCTGTAAAAAGTCTAGGATACCAAAGGTCCAGGATATGTGGCAGATTATAAAATATCCTGCTAAAAAAAGTGGGAAGTGAGTAATTTATTGAGAACCAATGAAAACTCTGTCAAATGTCTGTTAGAACCTGTATCTCTGAAAATGAAGTTACTTAAACATGAATTATTCTTTAAAAACTAATTTACCGGTCAATTTAACACTCACTTATACGTTTGATATCTTCTTGTATTTCTTGTTCCATAACGAACTAAGTTGATAATATTCTTTTTATTGTCAATTGACTGCAAGTCGTTAAATTTACAATAAAAAGTTTGATAGCTATTTCGCACTGTTGTAATACTTCTTCAGACCAGTGACGTAGCCAAGATTTTGAGATTGGGGGGTCCGATTGACCGGGGGGGGGTCTGGGTTTACTTTCCTGGAAATTTTTGAAAAATAGAGGACCTAGAACAGTCTTTTTTAGCTCTCCTAGCATTGAAAATAACATCAACATCAGTGCTTTGTCTTATTTTACGTTTAATTTAATGAAAATTATATAAAATTTAGGACCGGAAGGGGGGGTCAGGACCCCGAGGACCCCCCCCCCCTGGCTACGTCACTGCTCAGACACGGTTGGAAGCCTATTCACGGTGAGTAGGACTCCAGCAGTGTCTGAGAAAGCATTAAAACGATGCTAAATAGCTATCACACGAATAAATAAGAGTTAAATTCACTTGTGAGATACTTTCAACAATTGATTATGTTGATCCATAATCATAACATAACCTAACCATAACAAGTGATGAAGTAGACTTATATGAACTACATCAAATTGAAAAATTATTTAGTTGATAAAGCTTTTTATAGTGTACAAGAGTTTCTTTCATATAAAAATTAAGCCTCACCTCAACTACTTTATATAGTAATTGTGGTAACTAGTGTATAAGATTGTATAATTGTTAATCTGACTTGTCTTATACTCCTTAACTGGAGTTTCCAAGACGTGATCTACAAAAATAGCATTTTTGAAAGCACTATTTTAAATTAACTCTTTTTTTTAAAAGTTAACTTTCTTTGTAGTGGCGAAGGTGATATTGTGGAAGATATCCCTAAGGAATAGTGAGACTCAAAGCTGTCACAACCACTTTTATAGAGAATGAGAGCAGTGAGATTCTAGTTTCGGTTGTTACACCATTATAAATCTCAAACAAACTCTATTGTGCCCTCGTAACCAGCATTATAACCAGCCTTCCCACAACTAAACACTCCCATCATGATTATTTCACTATCGATCAACAACATTCATGACCTGTTCTTGAAATATCAATCTTCAATCTTTATTAGCTCTGCAATAAAATGTTATTATTGATACTGTCGACTGTAATTCAGGTGGATTCCAAATAAAAGTAGTTTCATGTAGGCATGCTTCAAGCGTGGGATCTTTTATATGTGTAGAAAAGAGTAGGATAGTTTATTACTTTGATTGTAGAAAACAGATCAAACATGTGATTGAACAATCACAATAATCGAACATACTCCACTTCAATTCCAATCCTACTGGTTGTAAATCGACTATTTTACGACAGATTAACAAGGCTTAGTGAGAAGTAGTTTCCAACACTGTAAGAGATTAGCTTAATTGTAAGCCTAATATACTTCAAATTATTTTTTTTTCAAATATTGAATATCAAAGAAGTTAGGTGTGATGCAGATATTTCTGGGCTAGGATGTTTGAACAGCAAACTAAAAGACTATGTAGTTTCAATGAATAATAAAACGAAGTTGGCACTAACACATTTATTATAAATAGTGAGATACTAGTTTCGGTTTTTATACCATTATCAATCTCAAACGAACTAAAACTATAGTAAAGATTAGCTAAATATATACTAAACGCGGAATGATACTATTTTGGCTAACCTTCATTGACGGTTTGTGATTGGCTGAAGGTCAAACCAAGACACGCCCACTGGTGGGAGCAGCAATAAGTAACAATAAGAATCAAATCAAGAACTAAAAACCGTGTAGTAACAAACACGTGTAGTAACAAACCGTGTAGTAACTAAAACCTACATCTAGATAGTAACAAAAAATACACAAGTAGGCTAGAATTGAGTCATTTTTTAATTAAAAAATTGAAGCTCACTGAAATGGAATCAAGTTCAACCGAGAAAGACATGAAATTGCCGTTAGTAAAATGTAGGCCAGAATTATGATGAAACCAAGTTAGTTGTGTTGAATTGGTTAAGATAAATTTGATATTTAAAACTAGTATTGGAATCGTTTTCTACCTACCTAACTATCTCTAAAGCTTCTAAAATGTTCTGTTGTCTACCGTTGCCAATCAAATGCAGAAATTCAACATTTCTCCAGCCTTGAACTTGTATCATTAATCACCTTATTTCACATTCAATTAAAGTTTATTTCTGAGAAAGAACCACCCAAAAAAGCAAAAAAATACAAAAATTCGTGATTATTTTTTCCTGGAGCAAGCTATAGACTGGTAAAGCCACGTAGTAAATTATCAATCACTTCACTAGCCTACTGCTAGACACCACTTTTTATTGTGAGTTGTTCATTGACAACTACAGTAGTTGTTCATTCATTCAACAAACAGTGTTCATTCATCGAAGTTAACGGACAGATGCTGGAGGATATGAGATGACTTCGTCCTTTGGTTCCCACACAACCGAGTAAGTCCTTAGCAAGACTTACAGGACTTAGCAGGACAAGAAACAATTCCGGGAATCGATCTCGTTACATTGTACGTGCTCTGTTGTACAGTTATCGGCTAGATCAAGCTCGACGATTTTATCGACAGTCTTTCTTTATTCTTGTTGACAGAGTACCTCTATGTATCTATGTCTCTAACTCTCTACATGGTATCAGTATTGTTCAATACTATTCCCACATCTACTTCTTCATCTTCTTCCTCCTCTTCTTCTTCTTCTTCTTCTTCTTCTTCTTCTTCTTCTTCTTCTTCTTCTTCTTCTTCTTCTTCTTTTACCTCTTCTTCTTCTTCTTCATCTTCTTTTTCTTCTTCTTCCTCTTCTTCTCCTCCTCCTTGTTCTTGTTCTTGTTCCTGTTCTTGTTCTTGTTCTTGTTCTTGTTCTTGCTCTTGCTCTTGCTCTTGCTCTTGCTCTTGCTCTTGCTCTTGCTCTTGCTCTTGCTTTTGCTTTTGCTTTTGCTTTTGCTTTTGCTCTTGCTCTTGCTCTTGCTCTTGCTCTTGTTCTTGTTCTTGTTCTTTTTCTTGTTCTTGTTCTTGTTCTTGTTCTTGTTCTTGTTCTTGTTCTTGTTCTTGTTCTTGTTCTTGTTCTTGTTCTTGTTCTTGTTCTTGTTCTTGTTCTAGTTGTTCTTCTTTTTCTCCTTCTCCTTCTCCTTCTTCTTCTTCTTCTTCTTCTTCTTCTTCTTCTTTTTTTCTCCTTCTCCTTCTTCTTCTCTATTTCCTCCTATTTTCCGCTACCTTTTTCTCCACTTCGCTTCTTTTCCTTCTCTACCTTTATCTTCTTCTTCTTCTAATTTGCCTCTTTAGCTTCTTCGCCTCTTCTTTCTTGTATCTTGTACTTATTCTTCCTACTTCTCTTTTACTTCCTCTTCTCTCTCAATTTCTCCTACTCCTCTTCTTATTATTCTTCTCCTTCGTCTTTATCATCATCTTCTTCTTCTTCCTGTTCCTCTGCTCCTTCTTGTGTTTTTACTTCTGCTTCTTCTCCTTCTATTGCTTCTAAACTTTCTTCACCTATTTCTCCTCCTTTTTCTTTTCCTTCTCTTCTTCTTCTTTCTACATCACCTCCTATCCCTTCTCTTTTTTCCTCTTCTCCATCCTTCCTCCACTCTTCTTATTGTTAATTTTCTTGTTATTGTTGCTGTTGTTCTTGCTCTTCTCCTTATCCTTTTTTTCCTCTTCCTTCATCTTTTTTACATCTCCTATTCTCCCTACTATTTCCTTTTTCTGCTTTTTTCATTCTTCTTCTTATTATTCATTTTGTTTTCGAGGCAGTTTTTGTTATTGTTCTTCTTCTTCTCCTTCTTCTTCTTCTTCTTCTTCACCCTCTTCTTCTTCTTCTTCTCCACCCTCTTCTTCTTATTCTTCTTCTCCATCCACTTCTTCTTCTTTTCATTCTTCAACTACCACCTCTCTACTACTCCTCTTTCTTCTATTCTTTTTCTTCTGCTAATTCTTCTTCTTCTACTTCTTCTACCTCTTCTTATACTTCTTTTTTCTCTTCCTACACTTTTTTTCCTACTTTCACTTACTCTTCATGTTTTCCTTTTCTTTTTTCCCTTTATACCCTCCAATGTCTATCTCTCTGTATGGTATCAGTTTTGTTCAATAGTCTTGCCCACAAATCTTCACACAAATGGAAAACAATTTTATACTTCTCCCCCCCCCCCCTTAAATGTTTCTCACACTCTCTCTCTCACACTCTCTCCGTTGTTTTCACGTTACAGCATGAGCTTGTAGAAGCAATGAAGCAGCAAACATCACATCATGTAATCTCCACTCTCCGCTTGAGTTCTCACGGGATCACTTATTTCAAACATCTATGAACTATACTGTATTTAATGTACCTTTATATATTGTTATGTTCTAGCTAAGATAGTACTGATAAGGAGCTGCGATTATTATATCTGTATTACATAGATGTTCGTATCTGAATTGCTATGTACTTGTTTGTTTAGAAATTGATGAATAACTGTAGTTATTTTATCTACATTACCCAGAAATCAATATCCGAAATGTGTACTTGTTTAACAAGAATCATAGATTCTACAGACTGAGTACAGTGTAAGGTTGCAGGCTTAAAGCTTATTGACGCACAATATAATTTCGTACTCTTGATGCCAAATAAAATAAGAGTGAAATATTATAGAAAAATTAATAGGTAATAAAATTAATCTAATTAATTATTAATTAATAGAATTAATCTCCTCTCCGTTCCCATTATATTTGAAATTATAATTTTTGTCAGGAATCCATTAGTGCTTGATTACAGTACTTCGAAAGCCTGTAACAATACTTATATTCCGATTATAAATTTGAACTTTCATTGATCATTCATGAACTTATTCCATTTATTAGACGAATCAATAAGCTATTTCAATGTGTGAAGAGCAATTTAAATATTAAGCCGCGTCTCCAACAACCGAACATGCTCGGCGAACAGTGTTCGCTGGAATTATCTGATGCTGCCGAAAATTGTTTGTGTTGATTTGGTGTGGACGTACAATCGAACATTACGATCGGTGTGGTAGGAGTAGTGGCGGGAACCTGTTGTTGGTCGTCGCTGTTCGCTCACAGACCGAACATTTCAATTGAACTCACGAACATGTTCGGTGAACCATATGTTTATTGTTAGCCCGTTTTTTTGTATTCGCCAACAATGTTCGGCAGACATGTTCGGTTGGTGGAGTCGCGGCTTTAGAGAGTATCGTCTGATTACCTTCTTGATGATGAATGTTGGACAAAATTATTGAATTAATAAGCTTAGAAGAAATTTATTGTTTAGCCAGGGGGTTACACGGGGTTGAATTAATGTTACACGGAGCCTTGGTATGCATACTCTAGCTTATATCCTGCAGCTATGATGTAGAATCAATGATGAAGAATTAATTTTATTTAATTGATCAATATCATTGTCAAAAATGAAGAAATTTCACCATGTCACATTGATTATATATTATATGAAATTAATTGAATTAATATTCGTGAGCGCAGAATGACAATAAATTTCGTTAATAATTTTTGATAATATCATTTTCAATCATAGAAAAGCAACAACAGAAAATATTGTTTTATAAAATATGGAAGTGATAGCCGTGAGCCGTAGCAGGTACCTGTTCAATCAAATAGAGATTAGCTGCGTTCTCCTGGGCACTCTATAAGGGTGACTAAAAAGATTGACCAGCAAAAAAGACACTGTTTTCTGCTGTAAAATCAATTCCCAGTGGTTCGGAGCCCACCTAAAACTGTAGGTCCAGCTCATCAATCATAAAATCCATAACAACTCTACAAGAAGCTACCGCAGTTTTTAAAGGGTCTTGAAAATATAGAAATATTTTAAAAACAATTGAAAAAATATTAGGTGATAAAGCTCTTTATAGTGTACAAGAGTTCCTTTCACATCAAAATCAAGCCTCACCACAACTAATTGAAATAGTAATTATGGTATCTAGTGTATAATTGTTGATCTGACTTGTCTTATACTCCTTAACTGGAGTCTCCAAGACGTTATCTACAAAAACAAACTACCCACGTACAGGTCTCAGACCTATGTGGGCTTCATCATCCAATAAAAATCTCTAGCCTACATACAGAGTTCTCATGAAATGTTCATTTTTACATCCATACAATTTCATACTGAGATTTGATTTGTGATTTGTGTGTATTATTTCATCTAGTAAATTTATCTTAAACTTTGGCTAAAATTTCTGGAAAAAACAGGTATTGAATTGAATTAGATTGATTCTACAGGAGTTATTGATTGGGATATTGTCCTGCTGCGCAAAAGACTACGTTGACCATACTAGTTGGGCACCCATATTAATTTCAGAAACAGAGTCTTTCTTTGACAATTATAATAGCTTAGTATCTGGTGTCGTGTTTTTGAGAATAGAGTAGGTAAAGACTGAATAGCAAACAGTGGAATCCAGTTCTGTTGTTGTTTATGTCAGTGATCACATCAAAGGAGCCCGAATGCTTGTTGGAGAAATGGTGGATATTTTTCTTCTATTCGCCGTTTAGCGGGAGTTACGAGAGTTACAACTCAGCACTGAGACATATGGGACAGTGTTCACGTTCCCAATGACCATATTAAGTGAAAAGACTCCGAAAATCAGTGGCAGATGGATAGGTACAACTTCAGTTAGTGGAAATGTTCTCTCCCTAATCTATATGACATTCAGAAGTTTCTAATTCGTGAAAAAATACCATTCATCTCATATTTTATTCCAAATTTGGTTTTTATTTGATGTATTTATAAATCTGTTGCATGTAAGTTTTGACTTGGAACAAATTATGATACTAATACTCAATAATAATAATAAAAATAATAAAGTATTAATAATAGAATAATAATTATATGAGTATTGATGATAGAATATATAAATGTAATAAATGGAATATGAAAATCAAATATTATATATTAAATCTAAATTTTTTCATTGACTATTACATATAAATTATAAAATATTATTGGAAAAATATTGATTCCGACGAATAGAGAAGAGAGTGAATGGAAGAGCTAAAAATTATTAAATAATTGATTCGAGGAAGAAAAACAGAAAGGATATAGGCTATTATTTGGAAAATATTTATTTCGAAAAATTGAGAAAAGAGAAAATTAATAAATTCTAAATGAATGCATTAAGAACCAGATAAGCGAAATAAGAAAGTGAGTTCTTATTCAGTAACTAGAATTTTACCCAGTAATCCACATTCAAGTTTCTCTTTTCTGGTAGATAACTTATGCTAGCCGTCACAAAATTATTAAATTGGAAAGGGTGTGAAATGACAATGTTCAACTCTTTGAAAAGAAAGGTGCACAAATTAGCGGTGTTCTTTGACGCTGAGCAGTTATTAAAAAGAAAGTAATTACAAAGTACGTAGATTACGTAAGTCATAGAGTTATTATGCTATGAAACAAATTTTAATATTGGAGTTCGATATGAATGGTTTCATTAAAACCAATTATTTGGTTTAAACAGCTGACTCATCACAGCACAGCACATAACAAGTTATGGGGGCCGGGTGTCCTAATACATGTTCTGTTGAAAGTGTGCGGAAAATACAACTTTCATCGTGCACTCTCAGAACTCTCACGAATCTTAAAGAAGTAAGCCTATGTGTAGGGTTTTAAGGTCACAATTTTTTCCGAGTCTCGTGTATTGGAGATTATCAAGGTATTAAAATTTTTTTGCCATATTTTGCATCAATTATTATTTTATGGAATATGAGGGTTCAAAGCTGAAATTTGTCGATTTTTAGGGGCAATTGATCTCCCCTACTAATATCTTGAACTTTTGATAATTTTTCTCATATTTCAGACACATCAAGGAATAAAATGGCATATTTTCACTTTCGATCAAACAATATTAGCTTTCTCAAAACAAATTTTTGAAAATCTGGAAAAAGTTCAGTTTTTTCAAAAAATTGTTTTGAAAGAACTAATTATCAATATGTTTCATTCTATTCCCCAAGGTGTCTTTCAGTTTTAAAATATTATCAAATGTTTAAAATGACTCGTAGGTGGGATCGATTGCTCACAGTAACCGAAAAATTTTAACTTTGAAGCCCTATATTTCACAAAATAATATTGCTTTTAATATTTTCAAAATTAATTGATGAAAAACCTTTCTCTCACAACATAAGATAACATTCCAAAGCCCTAATAACATCCAAAACAATAAATTTCGAAAATAATTATGGACAAAAACCCTGCGCACAACCTTAAACTCTCATCTTCCATCCGGAACTTTCGATCGAACGAAGCAGTTCTCTAGGCTTGAAAGTGTGCTACAATATTTTTCATTGGCATGACAATATAAAAATATATGGGCACGTGGTACTACATGATTTCACTTGTTTGCTAATTTGGTGAACACTCTTGCGATTGCATGAGCCTTTAATTAGTGATGCATTGAATAGCGTGTTTTACTAATGAACCTCAAGCCATGCATATTTAAATTCCCATAAAGCACTAACGAACAGGTACAATATGCATCTAAAGTGGATAGCGCACGCACGCACGGATACACACACACAAAGGTTCCATAAGGTACGTACGCTAATTGAGGATATATTAGAAATTTTGCAAATTCTTGTTTCAGATTATTGGAAGGGGAATAGCAGATTTAATGTCGGAGGTCATCCTACCTCTTGCTTGGATTAGATGCGAGGGGAGCATTGCACCCTGTATATTATATAATTATGCTGTATGATAAAAATGCTGGTTTTTTCTTCAAAATTGGTTCCACAGCCAAACACCAATGGACTCACACCCAAAAACAATAATACTCTTTTTTTAGGATGAAGCCCACAAACATAGGTCTGAGAGCTGAGCGTGGGTAATGAGTTAGATGAGTATGACTGATGAGCTGGACCTACAGTTTTAAGTTGGTTCCGAACCACCGGGAAGTGATTTTACAGCAGAGAACAGTGTTTATTTTGCTAATCGGTCACCCTTACAAAGAGTGCCCAGGAGAACGCAGCTTATCTCTATCTGATTGAACAGATACCTGCTACGGCTCACGGCTATCACTTCCCTGAACTCATTATGACTGTTCAGTGTGAATACTACACCCAAAATACCTATGGATATAACTTATTGATTACAGAAGTGAGTAGGATGAAGCAAGAAACGCCGATGAGAAGTCTAAAGCTGTTTTATTGAACAGCGATTTATATGAGTCGCTAGGAGCAAACGTTCAGGTTAAAGCGACAAATAATAGTTATGAGTTTGTTATGGGAGCTGTACTGTTATGGTAGCCAATTATAGCTATTCTTGAAAAGTATTTATTTATAAATTTAAGAAAACACAACAATCAAGTAAAAATATAAAAGGCACAGCCCACTAACCCTTTCTTTACAAATTTTTAACCAATAAAAAAAAATTATAGGCTATATCCAAATTCAAGTTCAGGAAAGTGATAGCCGAGTGCCGTAGCAGGTATCTGTTCAATCAGAGATAAGTTACGAAACTTCTAGGCGCTCTCTGTAAGGGTGACCGATTGGATTGGCCAGCAAAAAAGACTCTTTTCTCTGCTGTAAAATCACTTCCCGGTGGTTCGGAACCCACCTAAAACTGTAGATCCAACTCATTAATCACCATCATCCAATTCATTACCCACGCACAGGACTCAGACCTAGGTGGGCTTCATCCTCCGAAAATAAAATCCAAGTTCAACTAGAAATTTCACTTTGAAGTACAACTACTAATTGTAAGTTAGTATAGATTGATAAATTAATATATATTGATAAATTATTAATATGTATCTACAATACCTTCCACCATGATAGTATTCCTATTCTAACAAAATATAGGTAGAATTAATAATGAATATCTGTACAAGAAGGTATCTTACCTGAGAGGCGTCTCATATTTTGGTCATGATTCTCCACCCACGCCTCTGGTAAAGTGCACATCACATTCTTCCTCGTCGTTTACTTCTTCTCTTTCTTCGTTTTCTTCTTCTTTGTTTTCTTCTCCTCTTCGCCATCTCAGCTTCCATTCTTCTTTACAAGCAGCGGAACTAATGGTTTCGGATAAATCACGATAACAGAAGTAGAATGAATTGAAAACCAATTATTACCCTGAGCCGCGGCGGGCAGCAAACGAGTAATCATTAGTCGAAAGTCGAGTCGATTGTAAAGAATTATTGAATGTTCTCTAGCCGTTCAGCCTGGTTAACAGGCGGTCTCATTTCTTCAACTGACTTTCTTCCAGCAGTTTCTTTCAAAATTATCCCTTTTGTGTTCGAGTTTCGATTGTTTAAATTTATACGCAAGCTTTGTCTTAAGTTTTAATGAGTAATAAGACGAAATTGTCACAACCATTTATTAAAAATAGTTGGATACTAGCTTCGGTTGTTATACCATTATCAATCTCAAACAAACTGAAACTTAAGAACAGAGTAGCTTAATATATTATACTAAACATAGAATGATACTATTGGCTAAGCGAGAAAGAGGCTGACCTTCATTGAAGGTTGTGATTGGCTGAAGGCCATTACAAGACACGCCCCCTGGTGGGAGGAGTAACAAGCAAAAATAAGAGTCAAATCAAGAACCAAAATCCGTGAACATCTAGAAAGCAACAAAGAAAAACAATACACAATTAGGCTAGAATTGAATCAATTCCAAATTAAAAGTTAAAAGATTTAAAATATAGAAGCTCAATCATAAAATGATTTTTTTTTTAATCTTCTAATTTTAAACTGATCCAATTCTAGCCAAATTGTGTATTGATTTTCTTAGTTGCTTTCTAGATGTTCACGGTTATTGGTTCTTGATTTGACTCTTATTTTTCTTGTTACTCCTCCCACCAGGGGGCGTGACTTGTTATTGTATAACAACCGAAACTAGTATCTCACTATTGTTAATAAATATGGCTGAGACAACTTCGTCTATTATTCATTATGGATATCTCTCACAATATCACCTTCGCCACTTCACAGAACGACAAATGAATGTGTTTGTTTCAAGCGTACCGTTCTGCTAGCTGTTTTAGACCTCGCCCATTTCACCCTCTATAAATAATGAAATCTATCATTGGAAAACTCCCTAGTTATTCATAAGTTGAACTGAAAATAGCTTATAAGACCTGGCATAACCAACGACGATAGATTTAACAAATAAACTACCAAATTTCATTCAGCAGATAAAGTCTCGTAAACAATGAGACTAGATCAAAGACTCTTTTGGTAGAATATGTCTTGGAGACTCCAGTTAAGGAATATAAGACAAGTCAGATCACCAAGTATACAATATTATAAACTATTTACCATAATAATTACTATATTAATTAATTGAAGTGAGGCTCAATTTTCATGTGAAAGGAACTCGTGTACACTATAAAACACTTCTTTTTTTCGAGGATGAAACCAACATTGATCTGAGACCTGTGCGTGGGTAATAAGGAGGATGATGGTGATTGATGAGCTGGACCTACATTCATAGGTGGTCCCGAACCACCGGGAAGTGATTCTACAGCAGAGAACTGTGTCTTTTTGCTGATCAATGCAACCGGTCACCCTTACAAAGAGTGCCTAGGAGAACGCAGCTTATCTCTATCTGATTGGACAGATACCTGCTACGGCTCACGGCTATCACTTCCCATAATCAATTAAACTTTATCAACTGAATATAAAATAAGACTAAAAGTTCAGGAACTGTTTTCAATTGATTTGACATCTATTTCCAAAGTTATGTTATTGATAAGTTCGTACAATTTGAACTTTTATCAATAATAAATTAACAAAGGAAGTTGAATTTCATTGTTATTTATATTGTTTAGGAGTTATAATCAATTGTGATAATAGTAGGCGACTAGCTGTTACATAAGGCTAAGATGTTGCTGTGTTAGAAACCTGAAAAAGAGAAGAATTCAAGTTTAATGAACACTAAATTAGTGGTTGTTTTTTCGATAACTACTGTTCCGATCACTGTTTATAATTATTTGAACGGTAGGAAGCTTTCAAGAATGAACCATTGATCTACAACACATGTACAACTTCCCATTTCTCGAAGTCACCTACCAATTTCAGAAATGCTTTTTTAATGGACCCAGTAGGCTATCAGATATCCGTTGAGACTTTTTAAATTGTGGGGCTCTCTGGAGAGCGAATCAACTCATTGACGATCGTTTTCCATTAAACAAACGGTGTTTCGCAAAGGATGCTGTATCTACCAAGTAATTAATGATAAACAGACCGCCTAAGATATCCTTAATTAGATTTTCGATTCGGTAATAAGTTTGAGTTTGGGGTCGCCTTGATAAGTCAGTTGGAATTTTGGTCGTTTAAGTGATGATGTCTTAATTAGGCTAGGCGTCTACAGCACTTGAAATCAAGCCACTAAAGTGCCACTTAAGTGTTTCACTCGCGCTTATTTCCTACCGCTTACTAGCTTCGTTATTTTCGAGATTGAACCAGAATGCTTTCTCTTTAATTGGTCAGTCACAGCTCGAAACTGGCATCAATTAATGATCTCAATTATTTTGTTTGATAAAAAATTTTCGCGCGACAGCTTATTCAGTGTCCGACACGTTTTTGCTGCTCCGTCCAGTCCGCGAGATGCAACGGTTAAGTTGGGACTTTGATAAGTTAGGTCAGTTCGTTGCTGTGGAAATGTTTATCCTCATTTGTTGAGAGCATGAGATACTGTGGAAACTGGAATATAATTTAATTCTTCAAAAAACTAGTTGAAACTGTAAGTTAACGCTATCAACTTCGTTTCTGATATGATAAAAATTATTATCATATTATTTCAAGAATATATTATGAACAATTTCTTCCCGATTTCTTGAGAGCAATGTTGAAAGTTGAAAATAAAATTGATCTTGAAATCCCAGAAATGTTTAAACGTTTATTAAATTTACTTTGTAGTGGTAAAAGTAATATTGTGGAAGATATAAATAGTGAATAATAAGATTAGAAGTTGCCACGACCGCATTTATTGAAAACAGTGAAATACTAGTTTTGGTTGTTACAAAATCTAGTTTTATTGATATTGATAATGGTGTAGGCTAACAACCGAAACTAGTATCTCACTGTTTTCAATGTGGTTTTAACAACTTCAAGTCTTATTTTTCATTGTTTATCAAATTAATGGGAATTGTACTCAAATCACTCCAGGTAGAATGTGAACAGTTTTATCGTAGTAAAAGGTTAGTTGAAATAGAGGTTGGAATACTAAGATGACTTGTGTTTGGGAAATCAGATTTGTGAAAAAATTAAATTCTGTGAGACACAAAGTATTGGTTAAAGATGTCTTCAAATATATTAATTCATGAAAAACATACATGAAAAAGCAAAAACGTATAAAACAAAAAATGAAGAAAACTAATAAAAAATCTGTTGACTCTGTGGTAAGGTGTCTTGGGAAGGATGAAGGGAAGGAAGGGATAAGAAACCTTCATCCAAGTATAGTCAATTCATATCATATACAGGATAAGCACTAAGATATTCATACAAAATATACATATAAGATATGATATTCATATGAGGTAGATATGATATTCATATGAGATAAGATATTCATATGAGGATATTCATACAACTTAAAAAGTGGCAATTTTTTAAGAACCAATGAATATTCAATAAAAACTGTAAGTTCTGTAACGCTTCTTTGAATTAATATGTTTTTAACTTTGAAACTTGATTCAAATCTTGTTGAGAACTGATTCAGGCTGTAAATTGGAGAAATAAATAAAATAATTATTGATATTCCGCTAATTATATGTATGAAAAAAAGAGATAACAAAAATTAATATTGAAGCCTGTGTGATAATTTTAGGATAAAGTTTCAGTGTTGAATGTAATTGAATCAAATCTAAACTTATTGATAAAAATGTGGTTACAAAATCTTCTTACAATTAACTTGAATAAATAATAATAAATAACTTTGAATAAATTTTCTCACGTTTTTGAGAAATGTGGAAAAATGGAGAGTGAAAAACAACACAATTCAAGTACCTACCAAAAATATTTTTCCAATTAATAACTTAATTTAATGGGAATTTTTCTTTTCAAAATTATTTATTTAAGCCTCACTATACAAGGCTACGAGGCTTTGAGTCTAGTTAATATTATTTAAGAAATTGTCGGTTCCGTTAATCATTGTTTACCAGCTTCAGGTAGGCCTAGAGATATTTCGTCATGGAACACAATCAGACTATCTAAGCGCAATACCACACAAAATGATAACAACACTACTAATGGTAGACAAACGAAGAATCGTGAACTGCAGAACTGAATAAAACGAAATTGAAAAGCAAACCGATTAAAGCAAAGCGAAATCGTGGAATGCAGTACTGAATAAATGGAAATTGAAAAGCAAATCGATTAGATTATTAGAGAATCGCGCGCGCGTCACAGCGAGCAAGAAGCGAGCACGAACGAGCGAACTGCGCCTAATGATGGCTGACTGGCCAGTCATGATGCCACGCACTTTGCATGATGGGTCACGTGACTAATTTAGTCACGTGACTATTTGGTCACGCGATCTAGGAGTGGATGCTTGCTGATCTTCTAGCTGCTGCTGATTGCTGAAAACTGCAATGTGCATCCTGTCCGACAAGATCCAAATTACATCTACTTGGACGCGCGCGTAATATTTGTCGTGACTGCCTTCTTATCAGTCACATGCCTTTCATCTACTAATCAGTGAACAAGAATAATCAGTGGAGGCTTGTAGAAACTCAAGTATTTTATACTTGTAGAAATTATTGTTGATATAGCTTGTCAACTTATACTTGGCAGTTGCATAAATTTGGCCGGCGAATGTCGGCTCTCTACTAAAACATGCTCTACTAGAAGGCTGACATTCATTGTCATAATATGGAAAATGACTATAGCCGCCTGGAACACTTTGTTACCAGGGATGCGTAGTGAGACAACTAGAATTGTGTCTTCCTGCGCACTGTCAAGAATGTGTTGACAGACTCTACTAATTGCTTTTCAAAAAGTGTTGTTGAGAGAATAATTCTATTCCACGCTTGAAACTAATAGCTTTCATTGTCTGAGTGTCATTGACTGTGACGGCTCAGCTAATAACAGCTATATGTAACGTCGAGACAACTCCACGCTTGGCAAACGTTCCTTGTGCGAACTGTCTTTATATCTACCGACTACTCAAATGACGTACTTATGACTGAAAAGATGGCGAGTTCACGCCGAATAGGAAATTTCTCTCACGAAATTGATACGTTCAATGGTAATCATTATTTCAAGTTGAATTTAAGAAGTTCATAGTGTTTCATGGACGTATCAATATCGTATTAATGCTACTGTATTAATCACTAATTAAGAATTATATTGATTGGAAAAGCACGGTATAATAGCCCAATCTACGTTTTCCTTGTCCGGTAGATTAGTGAATGACTTTTCAATCTTATCTCCTCTCTATTGAGATTGAGGAATTATATTAAGTTTAATAACCAAGTGAGAACTAACCTTTAATTATTTTTTAACTTATTATTTCATTAATATATATTTTTTACTATTCCTATCGGCTTCATATTAATATAAAAGTAATTTTCACTTTCTTTGTTGGAAGTTATATTCAAAATAGTATCTTTGTGCATACAAGAAACTTGTTGGATAGAATTCAAGTGTCATTGAAATGATTGCTTTTCCTTTTTGTTTAGTTAAATTATTATAAATTGAAAATGAAATATTGTACAAGTTTCTTGCTGTAATTTTAACTCTTGTAATACTTCCAATTCATGTTCCATTATTTCGTAGGACTTCCTGTGCTTAGCAGCATCACATCTCTGCATATCAGAAGACAAGAAACAGCTGGTTGAGGGATGAGAAAGATATTAATCTGTCAGCACATCCAATTCACAAGCACATTCTACATCCTTTTAGATTCTCCAGCTTCTCTGAGGTTCAAATCCAGGAAACCCTCTTGGTTTTACGCTTTAGAGACTACAACTGGAAGAAAGTAAACAAAGGCCTGTATCAGTCAAGGCATTCAGTATCAGTCAAGAATGAAAAAATAGTATCTGATCTCAGAGTGTGAAGGAATCGAGCAGCCCCAACAATATTAGGTGTTCCTGAATCGCTTCAGATCTGGTCAGGGAAGAAGCCAAACGAACATGTGCACCGGTGGGGCCTGGCTTATTCCCCTATCTGCGAATGTGGCGATGACTACAATTAACCACACGTCCTTTAACAAAACTTCCAGGAGAGCTATACAAATTGTATGTTTGAAATTGTATCATAATGAGGCCATACTCGCTAAAAAAAACTTGCCTTCAAAATACGACCAGAATATTTTGACTAAAATATGCTGCTTGAGTCATACAAGCATAATTATACTTTCTATATTTCATGATGCCAGGGCCGTACTCAGACCGGACTTCCCGGACAATTTTACCGGGGCCCGGGCCGGACCCCGCCAAACATCTACTTGAAGAGACCGTCGTGAATTGAATTACCAAATAACAACAATTGTAATTGTAATTTTTTGAATGATTCTTTTTTCATAAACAATACAGTGCAATTACAAAGGATAAATTCCATAGTGTTACAGTCATATAATTATTACAAAAAAATTATCACATGCAGAAACTACTCTCATATTACCTACACTTCAAGTGTAATACGAACAAAGATACTGACAAAATCCCTATTAATTCCACACCTAATAATATTCAATATATGAGAATATTGTATGGTTATGATGAGCATATACCATAAAGAATAATAATAATAGTCTTGACTGTTCCACTTCAAGCCCAGGTGTGGCTGGTGATAATAATCTAAACTGAGGTATCAAATTTTTAAAAGTGGAAAGTAGAATTTCAACAATATGTAATACAATACGAGGCAAAGAGTTAAGAATTTTGAGTGCTTTTATGTCTGAACTCTCATCTTATCCAGTTCTTAATGACTTTTTCAGTGCGATATTATCACACGTAGTAACTGGCTTTATAAATGCTTTTTTCGAGAGTCGTTGAAAGTTCAAATATGAATTTAGCTTTAAATTTTATTTTGTTGTTACGCCACAATAATTTATAGTGCTTTTTCAAGCATGGGTAGTCTTGCGTTATCATTGTAGCAGGCTTTCTCTGAGAGAAGGAGAGTTTCAGAAAGTTTCGCCATAAAAAATGCAGATTTAATGCAAAATTTTCAGTTAGTTTGAGAAATAATTCATGGAAACATTCAATTCCTGGCCTATACTGTTGTATGATTCCCTTAAATTTTTCCAAATGTGGAGGTTGTTGGTGTGATAAATCCTATCGTTCATTTTCTCACAATAAGATACCTGTTGTAAACTGTAGGGGTTTTGAATTGTAGTATCATAATGTGACAATTATTTGTAAAATTAGTTTGAATTGCTTTGTTTTGGGAGATTAGTTTCTACTTTCTTGCAGATTTGAAGCCTAGTGGGATCGGACTCTCGCACTCTCAGTGGTAACAAACACTTCAACTGTAATACGACCAAAAATAATGAATCTGATGAAATCTATAATAATTCTAATAATGTCATAAGAAAAACAGACTCTTACCGTGCCTTATGCCTATGTTACAAGTGAATGTTTGTTATAGACTTGCTTTTGCGAAATCAAATAGATAGAAAATAAAATTTTATTTCACTATTGACATAATTCTTCGAAATTCCGATATAATATGACACAAATACACCGACATTGAACCATCTCACATACACGGGTGGTCCCAGCTAGAAAGTTTAGGTGTCACAAATTAGAATTTTTTAAATCCTTTTCGCACCCTTTTCCTAGCAATGTTCAGATTTTGGGAGGGTCATTTACCTTTCATGTGGTCACCCAGGTGGAATACTGGTTCATCCAACCATGATGGTCAAATAATGTAAGCTAAATTATAACTAGAGATGTAAAATTCTCACAAATGTTCTTGGGATGTATTTCATCACAACTTGTTAGGTACTAACAACTCATACCTTTCATACCCAAAGTTTAACCGCCTTTATTGCTGGCCTTTTGGTAATAATATATTGATGAGGTGGGGTTACAAAATTTGCGACTTTACCTGCTTCAATTATTAGACTATTAATTTATTTATTATGACAAAATTACAATGAATGTAAAGAAGCAACAGACTCAAGTTCAAAACTGCTCTTTTCACGTTTTGAATAAATTATGTTGCATTGTCCAAAACATTGACTAAACGCAGACTAAGAATTTTGCTATAAAGCATCATTCGAAAAATGAACCTACCTTGAGGATATGAGGATTCCTTGATTGAAGGGAGAGTCGAGAACCTTTTTGGGTGAATTTTTTTCGACTCTCACTTGAACTTTAAGGCAGGTTTCAAGGTAGTTTTATAAATACGGCCTACTATTGCTCAAGAATGAGAGTGTGCTTTCTTTAATTCATTTTCTACAAAACTATTAAATTATATTGATAGCTGCTTTCACAGGATAGCTTGTAAATAACAGTAGCAGTTCTCAGCCAGTTACTAGCTTTAAACGTATTTTTTATCTCTCATATTATAGGTCCAGTCGCTACTAAGTATTACACCATTGACTCGTCTTTCAGCTCAGCACAATTAAATAAATGGGATGTGATAAAAAAAAATAATGTTCTATGTTATTCTAGTGTGGAAATTATGTCTAATTCCCATAGTCTCGTGAACGATAACTCAAGTATTACGAAGACACCTGACTATTTTTACGACTAGTTTCGTAACAAATAGCGATCATTGGGACGTAGCAGCTGTGATTTTAGACATCGTAATGGCAGGTTGCTGACATTTATTCACGATCATATCGGCCTGGGTAACTTCTTATCTGAGTAACAATTACCTGGAGAATAATAGCCACGAGCCGTAGCTTGTATCTGTTCAATCAGAGAGATAAGCTGCGTTCTCGTAGGTCCCGTTCGTAACGGTGACCGATTAGATTGGCCAGCAAAAAAGACACTGTTCTCTGCTGTAAAATCACTTCCCGGTGGTTCGGAACCCACCTAAAACTGTAGGTCCAACTCATCAATCACCATCATCCAACTCATTACCCACGCACAGGTCTCAGACCTATGTGGGCTTCATCCTCAAAAAAAAAAAAATTGCAATTCAATTCTTCGGGCAATGACTGATTGAAAAGGTTGTAGATGTCAGTTCCAGGTTATCAGTTGAGATTTCAGACATGGCTGTATTCAATTCAATTCAATTTTTATTGCATGATAAGACATAAAAAAATGGTCCCGCTAAACCTGAAAAGGTTTTACAGCAGGTGCCTATAATAAAATAAAACACAAATGAATGCTTACAATGAATTAAATAATAAAAAGAACTAAAAGAAAACTTTTTACAAGTTTCAAAATGAACTTTATCTACGACCATGTCATAATGTATACATTACAGTTTCACAATTGATGCCATAACAGCTGTCTTCTCGAAATGCTTTTTGAAACCCGTTGCATAATGAGCTCATTATAGTACAGGTTCTACATTATAACACGGGTTCTGGACCAATCAGAAGCATTTTTGATGGAATCAATATCGTAATTCAATATTGTGAAACTATCAGCTGATTTCATCAAACTGCTACACCAGCTGCTTTAACCTAACAATCTACTATAACTTCTCGTATTTGAGATGAGAGGTTAGGTATCTCTGACAGTCACAGGAAGAATGAATTTTTTTAAATTAAACGTATACTAGTGGTCGTAGTTAAAATAATGTATGCAACGATTATATTTGGCCATTAAAGCACTCGTGAGATATTTATAACACTCGCATTCGCTCGTGTTATAACTTACATCTAACTCGTGCCTTAATAAGGGTCAAAATAAAATCGTTGCATAAACTACTATTAAGGTAAATGGAAGGGGAGTAATTGGGGTTGGAAATTGTTAAAAGGAAAAGGTTAGGGGGAGAAAAAAGAATAGAGATAATGGCCTACTATAAATTGGAAGTTAAAATCAAAAATAAAAAATTTCTACAATAATTGTCCACTATACTCTTGCTCATATTGTGTTCTTGGGTAATGAAAACGTAAATGGGTGGGTCATGGTACCAGAGCCCGTGTTTCTACATGATAAAATTCCGCAAAAATTTTTGTATTGTCCATTCTTACTGCTCCTACACATCTCGTTTATTCTTAGATGTTTTGGGAGATGCTCATCCTTGGGGCCCCTACTAGTTATCAAAAGGGCATCTAGTGGGTGTTGCAGTAGTGGCTTACTCCGGTCGATAAGTGTTGTGACTGTGTAGATCTGTTGGAATTCAATTTCAAAAGCATAATCATTCAAAGAATTTCATAGTGAATAAATGTTTCAAAAACTGTTGGTTTTTAACACCACGCTAGTGGAATCTGGTGAAAAAGTCAATGGATTTTGGGTAGTGATAGCCGCGAGCCGTAGCAGGTATCTGTTCAATCAGATAGAGATAAGCTGCGTTCTCGTAGTACCTGTTTGTAACGGTGACCGATTAGATTGGCCAGCAAAAAAGACACTGTTCTCTGCTGTAGAATCACTTCCCGGTGGTTCGGAACCCACCTAAAACGGTAGGTCCAACTCATCAATCACCATCATCCAACTCATTACCCATGTACAGGTCTAAGACCTATGTGGGGTTCATCCAAGATATAGAACAAGAATATAGATTGTTCTAAGTGTGTGGTCAACATGCACACTCTTAGCTTTGTTAAAGCGGGAACGTTAATTGGAGTTATCGTTTCAATTCTATTTCCTATTTCTAGGCGATAAGCTCTATATTTTTACAACTTTTTTTTTATCAATTAATCAAATTCATTCTCAAAACTTACAAACATTGTAGGGTCCTGCGAAACACGTAGGTTTTTCAGCAGGTGCCAATCTTCACAATTATTGCAGCAAAGGAACAAATTTATTTATATTTTGATATTATAAAGAAAAAATAGTGATAAGTTAATGAAGATATACATTACAAAAGAATGTAGCGATAAAAATGAAAAATAAACACTGTAAATACAGAACTGAGAAAGAAAAAAAAACTACAATCCTATAAAAAAAATAATTAGAAAAGAAAGAAATACGATGAGAAATGAAGAGGAAAAAGGAAATTAATGATGTACAACTTAAAAATATATATTCATAGTCGCTCGGGCTGGCGGCAGTGATATGAGGAAGATTTAACCAGCAAAACTGTATAAAGAAATAAATTGAAGTAGACTAAGTTTACGTTTCAAATATCAAGATTTAACTTTTATATCGATCTGGAATTATGTAATATTGATGTTATTGATTATGTATTATTTATTATTATTATTTTAAAAATTAGTTTGAAATTTCGCTTTTATGAGAAAAAAAATTGAATGATCTACTACTTGTCGAAATTTTCTTCAAACAACCTAAAGAAGTCATCAAAATTTTCACCTGTGATATCTGTAGCTATTATATTGTGTGACTATTATATTATAAGTTACCCTTTTAGAGTCATGAAACGGATCGTTTAGACCTTCATTCCCAAAATCGAGTTCTTTAGGTTTCCATGAGCCATTTTCTTCTCCAAATTTATTTTTTCCTGGATATTTATGAGTGATCAATTAAAAGACTATCATCACTAAAAATACTATTTTGCTGGAATAGATCTTGCCTTTCGTGTTGTAATGAGCTCAACCGTACGTTTTCTTATATTTATCTAGTAAGGTGAATAGAACATTCCAGCACGTCATCTGTGATCAAAGCAAATGAATGCTTGGGTTGAAATTGAACGATTTAAGACGAAAATGTGGTAATGGCGGACTACTAAACATTTATGATCCAAACAAGTCGATAGTTATTTAGGCGGCAAAAATCGTTGGCGGCATTTTAATACTGGACAACAAGGTTACGATAAACTGCTGTGATGAGTGATTATGAGAGTGCTTAACCTTAAAGTACTCCCTCTTTATTTTTCTACATATATTTTCCTTTTCATTATCATCATCATCATCTTCCTCTACTCCTTCTATTTCTTTTGTCCTTTTCTTCTCGTTCATCTGCTTTTTCTTCTTTTTCTCTTTCTTCTTCTCCTACTTTTCAATGTCTTTCCTTCACTTCTTGTCATTTTCGTTGTTTTTACTCCTTCTTTAACTTCTATTGTATCCCCTCTCCTATTTCTTCCTTTTCTTCTGCTACTTCTTTATCACTTCTTTTTCTGCTTCTTATTTTCTTTCACTCCTTTCTCTCTTTTTTCTTCTTCTTTTCATCATTTTCTAATCTTGCTAATCTTCCACTCTCTTACTTATCCTCTTCTTACTGCTTCTATTTCCTCCTATTTTTCACATTTCTCACCGAATACTTGTTTTCCCAACTGTTTTTCTCTTTTTTTGTGTTTTTACCTTGTCATTTTTATCTACAAATATCCTTCCATCTTTCTTCCTCCTCTTCCTAGACTGATTCCATCTAATTCAAGGCCTCTTTTTTTCTCTCCTTCTTCTTATTATTTTTCATTCACTTTTTGTTGTTTTCCTTGTTTTTCTCCTCCTCCTTCTTTTTATTTCCCTTCTCTTTTTCATTCTCCTTCCTATTCTCTTTTTTCTTCTTCTTATTTTTCTTCTTCTTCTTCTTCTTCTTCTTCTTCTCCTCCTCCTTCTTCTTTTTCTTCTTCTTCTTTTTTTCTTCTTCTTCTTCTTCTTTTTTTCTTCTTCTTCTTCTTCTTTTTCTCTTTCGTCTCCTTCTTCTTATTCTTATGAATTATTGTTTTCCTCCACTTCTTGTTATTTTCCTTGTTTTTACGCCTCCTTTATCTTCTATTCAATCCCCTTCTAATTTTTCTTCCACTTCTTCTTACTCCTCTTCTGCTACTTCTCTACCACTTCTTTTTGATTTATTTTTCTCTCTTTTTTCTTACTAACTTCCTCTTTTATCATCCTAATTATTTTTCTCCATTCATTTTCTAATCTTTCATTCTCTTCTCATTCTCTTCTCATCCTCTTCTTCCTCATGTTACTTCATACTGCTACTACTTCCATACATTCTTTACATTTCTCGCCCAGTACTTGTTTTCCCAACTATTTTTCTCTGTTTTTTCGTGTTTTTACCTTGTCATCTTTATCTACAAAATATCCTTTCATCTTTCTTGCTCCTCTTCCTAGACTAATTCCATCTAATTCAAGGCCTTTTTTTACTTCTCCTTCTTCGTATTGTTTTTCCTCCACTTCTTGCTATTTACCTTGTTTTTCTCCTCCTCCTTCGTTTTAATTCTCTTCTCTTTTTCATTCTCCTTCCCATTCTCTTTTTTCTTCTGCCCTTCTTTCTCCTTCTTACTCTTCATTCTCTTTTTCTCTTCTTCTTCGTCATTTTTTGTTCTTATTCTCCACCTTCTCCCTTTTCCTCTTTTCCATTGCATTCTCTTCCTTTCTCTTCTTAAACTTGAAACATTAAACTTTAACCGTTGCCTTAGTTAATGGGGGAGCAAATGCTCTTTCTTATGAGTCTGTATGTGTGTGTGCGTGTGTGTGTGATAACAATTATCATTTTGTTCTCCAAGTGGGTAGGTAGCTTAAAGGTGCTACTGTTACGCTACCACGTCCATTGTAATCGATTTTGACACTAATGAGGTCCATTTAAGTGTAAGAGATTTGAGTTTGGATGAGCTACCAGTATCCTGAAGGTGAGAGGGGTGGCCGGTACCCGAAAATTGGTTTTATAAAATACGCGAGTCCATAACGGCGTGTAATGATCTCTGAGACAGGCCGAGGCCCGTCAGGGACTAGAAATTAGTCATTTTTATGCTGCAGCTATTTCGTGAGCCGCCCGATTCACAGTCAGTTCTTTCATTATTTTTCGGACGTTTACATGGGATTAATCATCTGGAAATGGGACTTTTTCACAAGCGATTTGATTATTCCTGTGGCATATCAGTTCAAGGACAGTTTTCTAATTCACAAGAGTTCAAGGACAGGTTTTATAAAAAAATTCGATACAGTTCAAGGAGTTTTGTATCAAATATTTGATACAATTAAAGACTTGTTTTGTATCAAATCTAAGGTTTGTATCAATAATTTGATACAAAACTCATATTTGATACAAAAAGCCTTGAACAGTATCAGTTTTGATACAAAACTCATATTTCATACAAAAAGCCTTGAACCATAACAGAGTTCTGATTGAAAACTCAGATTTCGATAAAACTCAGTTATCATAAAATTTCAGATTTCATTCAAAACGCTTTGAACTGTATCAAATGTTTGATACAAACCTAAGATTTTATACATAACAGACTTTTGAAGTGAATTCAACGACTTGCAGTCAAATTTAAATTAAGAATAAGTAGAATTTACTTTGTAGACCAAACGTTTTCGAATCTTTGAGATCCATTTCCTCTGAAAATGGATCTCAAAGATTCGAAAACGTTCGGTCTAAAGAGTAAGTAAATTCTACTTATTCTTAATGAAAATTTGACTGCAAATCGTTGAATTCACTTTAAAAGTTATTATCAACAACGCAGTTCGTCATGGAACAAGAAATCCAGGTTTTTAGTTCTTGATTTGTCGGACCTTGAACTGTTTCAACATTTTGATACTAAACTGAGATTCGATAAGGAACAGGCCTTGAACTGTATCAAATGTTTGAACAAAACTCAGATTTGATGCAAAACTCCTTGAAATTTATCAAAATTATTTATAAAAACTTTTGATACAAAACTTTACCCAACTCATATCAAATGAATTGATGTTTTTTTGCTAAATGTTGGACAATTTTGAAGATGTCACTGGTTAGTATCTATTGAAGAAGACCGTGATGACCTAAATTGAAGAGGAAGGAGAAGGGAGAAAGAATAATGCTTAGGAGGGAAAACGCTTTGATCTGTATCAAATGTTTGATACAAACCTAAGATTTGATACAAAACAAGATGAGATGATAACTAACTAGCAAATAAGGATGACGCAAAAACAGGAGGAAGGAGAAAAAAGAAAAAGTTGTTGAAGGAGTAGATATTAGTGAATAAGAAGAGGAAAGAGATAGAGAAAGAACCCCAGATCGAGTAAATACAGTAGATAAAAAGATATTGAAATTTGATATCAAGCAAAAAATAATAATGTGCCGCAATTAAAGCTATTTCAATTGAGTAATTGAATAGTTTGTTTACCATAGCAACGAGATAGTATTTTTGTGCTTAAAAGTTTCAATCAAATTGGATAGTATTATTTACGGTATTTAGTGTTTCGTTTTGAGTCAATTTTCAGATGTAAAGGAATCATTAATTTTATTATTTTCTAGTGGAGTATTGGTAAATCTGAATTTTCAGCATTAAAATTCAGCTCAATATTTTGGACAATACAACATTTTGGTTGGAGTTCGATATCCCATCCAATGAAATACAGTAGTGAATAATAAGACGAAATTTTCACAACCACATTTATTAAAAAATATTGAGAAACTAGTTTCGTTATCAATCTCAATCAAACAAGACAAAATTCAAAACAAGAATTTGTCAAACAAGACAAGATCAAACAAGTCACAAGCGAGAATTGATAATCTCGATTGAGATTGATAATGGTACAACAACCGAAACTAGTTTCTTAATATTTTCTAATAAATGTGGTTGTGACAATTTCGTCTTATTATTCACTACTGTATTTCATTGGATGGGATATCGAACTCCAACCAAAATGTTGTATTGTCCAAAATATTGAGGTGAATTTTAATGCTGGAAATTCAGATTTACCAATACTCCACTAAGAAAATAATAAAATTAATGATTCCTTTCACAATATCACCTTCGCCACTACAAAGAAAAAAAAATACAGTAGTCACAGGAGCTCCGATGCCGGATGGAAGAATCGATACTGTATCGACACTTTGAAACACGAACCATTTGATACACAATTGCAATCGATGGTATCTAGTATCGATATTCCCAAGTATCGAAGCTCCTGCGACTATTTCATTGGATCGAATAAATGGAACAGCAGCCAAAATTGTGAAGAGAGCAGTTTCTGACTTGAGTCTGTTGCGCCTTCAAATTCATTATTGTAATTTTGTCACAATAAATAAATAAAAATAAATGGATCTATAGAGTAGAAGAGTTAGTTCTATGTATGTAATTCACTGATTTTATTCATTGTCACTCCTGCAATGACATAATAATCACATCCTAAAAACTGAGTGTTTCAAAAAGCCTGTGGACACTTGAAGTTCAACTGCTATTCAAAGGTGATGAACCTCGCCTAAAAAAATCTTGTAGATTTACTGCACTGAATGTACCATCAATAAGATCTCTTTTGTTGATGCATCTGAAAATTTCCAAACTGAAATGTCACTTAAATCATCATGAAATGCGGTACTCATCAAACTTCGCTTATCGGATACAATTTTTAATGCTTTCGAGCAAAAAAACTTACAAGAAGATTTGGAGAAATTTAGGGAGTTGGATTTGGAAGGTGCTTCTTTTCATCTTCTTCTTTTTCTGTGACAGCTACATCCACAGAAGCTTGAACAATCTTGTTCTGGAGAGAAAGACATCTCGAAATATTTCAGTTTATCAACTCTGAACATCGTACATTCAACATGAATCGTTTTAAAAATTATCTACCGCTTTTGCTGATGCCGCTTTTATATCGTCGATATTTTTTTTTGAGAATTCCGAAAATTTATAACTTTATATGCGCGGATTAATTGCTTTCAAATTTAAAGACGTAATCAGTCTTCTGGTCCAAAAATAAGCGCCTCTTGGAAAATTCTCGTTGAATTTAGACAGCATTTTCAAATTTGACCTTTATCCTCGACCGTATCTTGAGTGAACGATAATATACTTCTCGAATATTCGTCGACCAGTAAGAGGGAACCAAAAAGATTGAAACGTGGAAGAGAATGGGAGAAAAGAATAAGCAGAAGAAGAAAAAGAAAAAATTAGAGAAGGAAAAAAGGAGAAGAAAAAGAAAACCAAGAAGAAGAAAAAGGATACCAAGAGAAAGAGAGAGAAGAAGAGAAAAAAAAGGAAAATAAGAAAAAAGAAGAAGAGCAGAAGAAAAGAAAAAAGGAAGGGAAAGAAGAAAAAGGAGAAAAAGGGAAACAGGAAGAAGAAGACGAAGAACGAGAAGACGAATAATAAGAAGAAGAAAAAAGAGAAGAAGATGAAGTGGACTAAGAACAAGAAGTAGAAAAAAACGAAGAAGGAAAGTTGAAGATACAAAGAGGAAGAAAGAAGAAGAAGAAGAAGAAAATAAAGAAGGAGAAGAAAAGTAGAAGATACTAAGTGGAAAAGCAAGAAGGAGAAGAAGAAGAAGGAAGAACGAGAAGAAGAAAAAGGAATAAGAAGTGGAAGAAGGAAGAAGGAAGCAAATGTAAGAAGAAAGGAGAAGGAAGAAAGAGAAGAAATGAGAAGGAAGAAGACGGGTGAAGAAGGGAAAAGAAAGAAGAGGAAGGGAGAAGAAGGAAGAAGAAGGGAGAAGATGGAAGAAGAAGGAGAAAGAAGGAAGATGAAGGAAGATGAAGGAAGAAAAAGAAAGAAGAAGGAAGAATAAGAAAGAAGAAGATTGCCTACTGAGGGGAAGGAAGAAAAAAGAAGAAAGTAGAAAGAAGAAAGAAGAAAGAAGAAAGAAGAAAGAAGAAAGGAGAAAGAAGAAAGAAGAAAGAAGAAAGGAGAAAGAAGGAAGAAGAAAGAAGGAAGAAGGAAGAAGAAAGAAGACAGAAGACAGAAGAAAGAAGAAAGGAGAAAGGATAAAAAAGAAAGAAGAAAGATGAAAGAAGAAAGGGGAAATAAGAAAGGAGAAAGAAGAAAGAAGAAAGATGAAAGAAGAAAGAAGGAAGAACAAAGAAGAAACATGAAAGTAGGATGGATGAAGAAGAAGGAAGACAAAGGATAAAGAAGAAAGGAAAAAAGATAGAAAGAGAGCAAAAAAGAAAAAGGGAGGAGAACTGAAAAGATGGAATAGGAAGGAAGGAAAGGAAAAGGAGATACTAAGGGGAAGAAGGAGAAGAAAAAATAAGAAGAAGGTAGAAGGAGGAAGAAGAAAGAAGTAGGAAGAAGATGTTTATTTGAGATTGATAATGGAGTAACATTCGAAACTAGTATCTCTATATTTTCAATAAATGAGGTTGCGACAGCTTCGTCTTATTATTCATTAAGAAGAAGGATGAAGAAGGAAAAAGAATGAAAAAGAACGAAGAAGAAGGAAGAAGGAAGAAGGAAGAAGGAAGAAGGAAGAAGGAAGAAGGAAGAAGGAATAATGAAAATATTTATACGAATTCGCTCTATAGAAAGGTTTCAGTAATATAATAGAGACAAGCCAATCCTGTTTTTTTAAGTGCTACTGATAATGCTCTCAGATGATGCCGAAATCCTAAAACAATAAATATTTTTCATCGAGTGACTCATTCCATTAACCACATTACTGCCTATCCATCTATCTATTGAATAACTCTGGATAAAATTAAAATTTCCAGTTGCTTTTTACGATAAAACAGCAATTTCCTTTCTAAAGTTCCTACTGTCGTGATATTTCCCTTAGCTGTATCAGCTGGACAATCATATAATGTTCTTAAAAATTATTTCTATAACTTTAAACAACCTTTTAGAAAACTACATTATTATTTTATGATAACATTTCATGGCTTTTCTCACGGGTTATGCGATTAGAATTTAGCGAGGTCCCATATTAAAAGATGGCTGTTCTTCCGGAACACTTTCCTCTCTGAGGAAACAGAGTTGTATCCATGCCAAGCCCACCGAAACAAATTCTGAAGCTCTATGCTTATCATTTCATTTCCAACTGTACAGTAGAAACAATTAGTCTGGGCGTGCGGCCGTTTGGTAGTCAGCCATGGCAAGGGGAGTGTTTATCGCTCATTTCTAAAAACATGTGGCCCGTGCGACACTGCAGATGTCTTCAAGGTCAACTAGTCAACTTTCAACAGGTCGGCTAGTAGTGAAACCAGAGCCACGCGCCCAGACTAATTTTTTCTACTGTATTTAGGGTCTGGCTGCAAAGGTGAGAGTGTAAGCTGTCTAGCACACCTCTGAGCTATTCCCTCCCATCGACAAAGCCGTTTGGAAAGCAGCACAATATTTACTGAAAGAATGTATGAGAACATACATTCCAGGAAACAAGGCACACTTGTGGACCGCTGGAGGGAGTTGAAAGCAAAATACAAAAATAAATTATGATAAGAGAAGGAGAAGGATAGATTGAATTATAAATTATGTATTGAAAAATGAAGGGGTAGATTGTAATTTTAAGGGATAAACAATAAAGAAGGAAAACATAATGGGAAACATATTGATGTAAGCTAGCCTTTTTTAGGAGAGATATTAGATCAGATTACTTTTCTCATGATAAATTTAGCCTACAATTAACAAATAATAGTCGTGTTACACCGCCGCCGCATTAGAGCGACCAATCATTTTTATAGTATTTTATTTATTCGTTTTTTTTCTCACTTGTTTAGTTTCATTTCTTTTTCCTTACATACATTAGACTAATATTCAATTCAATTTCTACCATAACCTTCATTTTCCCTATTCTTCTTTTCCCCAATTTCTTCTTTTCTCTAATTTCTTTTTTTTGTAATTTGTATTATATAATTGATTTCCATTTTGTAATTTATATTATGTTGGCACCTGCTGAAAACCCCACAAGGTTTAGCGGGACCTTTATTTGGAACTTGTAAATAAATGATTGATTGATTGAATTTTTTCAAACGTGTGCTGACATACAATGTTCTCAACTTCCCATAGAAAGTAGTACTCGTCGGAACTATTTACATTGTGTTGGAAATATTAACAGTGATTTCATGGGTAGAGTTAATAAAATGAGTTTCTAGATGATGAGGATGTATTGTAAAATTGTTTTTTATATTGAAAATGATACTAAAAGTGAGATTTGAGAAAAAAATCAACAAAAATTTATTTAAAAAGTTATTATATAGAATGATTTTATAGATTGTATGGATGATGATGAGAGAAGGGGTGGTAATTTGAGATAATGATTTTGAAAAAAATATCCTAATGGAAGGAGGATGAGAAAGAAAAGGAGAAGGAAAAGGAGGAGGAGGAGGAGGAGGAGAAAGAGGAGGAGGAGGGGAGGAAGAGGAGGAGGATGGTAGGAGAAGGAAGAATAGAAAGGGAAGGAGAAAAAGTAGGAAGATGGTAAGGAGGAGGACGACGAGGAGAAGGAGATGGAATGGATGAAGAGGAGGAGGGGAAGAAGACGAGGAGGAGGAGGAAGAGGAGGAGGAAGAGGAGGAGGAAGAGGAGGAGGAAGAGGAGGAGGAGAAGGTGGAGGAGGAAGAAGACGAGTATGATGAGAAAGAGGAGAAGGAGGAGTAGGATGGGTAGGAAGAGGTGGTGGAGGAGAAGAAGGTGGAAGAGGAGAAGGAAAAGAACCTGGCTTGAAAGGAAAAGAAGATCCTTGGGTAGAAGAAAAGAGGGAGAGGAAGAACAAGATCAAGAAAGAGCGCGAATGAGTTGGTGGACAAGTTTGGATTTCAGAGCCAATCACTCTGTTTTATAGCTCGCTAAAAACGTCTGGCAGCTCTCTGCTATTATTTAGGTATTATTATTACGATGATACAGGTTATCGCTTCAATTACTATAGGAAGCTATGTGCACTCCATTACAATAATTAATACTAGATTCAGGGGTGTGCAATTTCTGCATTGAAGGCTGTTAAACGCTGAAATAGTCTTATGTCTGTTGCTTCGTTCGAGACTTGTTTCAAATAAATTACACAACGGCATACGAGATTATTATAATTACGTTCTAATTGTGAGGATTATTGTTACAGGTGTAAGTATTATTCACAGTTTATGACGACAGGCAATGTTTGTGCACGGTTATGCGTTGAACTGGATTGCACCAACCAACACTTATTACAAAAGAGTCGGTGCTCAACAAAAGCATTGTATTGAATGGATGCATTCACATACAACCGTCATGCGTGATTGCGCTGCAAGATGCTTGAAATGATGTATCTAGAATCGCCCGCATGTCAGTAACTTAATATTTCTGGAAGTTGTTATTTATTAATTGGGTTGTATATTATATAGTTCATATTTAGTCTATTAAAATTCTTGGTCTTTGCACTATAAAAGCCGTATTTCTTAAATATTTTCTATAAAGTTAATACTGCAACTAAGTTTATTTGTGATTATTTCCTAACCTAACCTAACCTTACCTAACCTTACCTAATCTTACCTGTTTGATAAAATATTTGAATATTGAAATTTATATTGGTCACCAGAATAGGAATCTACTGTTCAATGACAATTTTCAAGAAATACGGGGTTACAGTGCAAAAGACCCCAAAAAAATTCCCAAAAAGTATTGAAACCCTATTTTTAGATCACAAGTGAAATACTGTACTTGAGACTTGGTGTTCAAAAATGTTTCCCACAACTCATAGCTGATGAGTTTTTTACGGTATTTTTCATAACCTAAATGATGTCACATTGTAGGGAGATGATAATTTTATACATTGATCCAAATCTGGAATTTAAAGAAAAATTTTGTATGACAGGCACAAAGCCAGTATTTTTTATCGGGTGGGGCTGAAACCGGGCTAGTTCTATAACTCATCACTCATTTTCAGCAATTCCATTCTAGATAATTTAGAAATAAGTGCCCATATAGGTATGCAGTCCATTGTTCAATTTTTAAATCAGTTGAAATTAACTATAAATAGTAAAAAATGCCAATACCTTCAATTCAAAAACAAACATAATTCAAATGAAGATAGGGCTATAAACGTGTTTGTAAACGATAATCAATTAGACCAGGAAGAAAAAATTGCATTTCTAGGAGTTATGTTGGATAGACGATTGACCTGGACTCCATACATTGAGAAAATATGTAGTAAAATTTCATCTGGGGTATTTGTCCTGCGACAGCTCGCTAGATTGAATGACAAAAAGTTACTTTTTACAGCTTACCATGGCTCTTACTGTCACATATTAGGTATGCTATCTTAGTATGGGGTAATTCATCAAAACAAAATCTTGATAGGGTGTTTAAGATCCAAAAGAAAGCGGTTAGGTGTATAGAAAGAGTAAATAGATTAGATTCATGTAGGCAGTTGTTCAAGAGACTTGGTCTCCTAACTGTACCCTGCTTATATGAGTATGAAGCTACTCTATATGTAAAAACGAATGATATTAACCAAAATCTTGATGTACATGATTATAATACAAGAAGCCGAGGAGATTATCACTTGGTGAGTCACAATAGTAGCTTATTCAAACAAAAACCTAGTTATATTGGTAGGAAATTCTACAACAAGCTACCGCAGTTTTTGAAGAGTCTTGAAAATATAGAAATATTTAAAAAACAATTGAAGAAATATTTAGTTGATAAAGCTTTTTATAGTGTACAAGAGTTCCTTTCACATCAAAATTAAGCCTCACCTCAACTAATTGAAGTAATTAATTACGGTATCTAGTGTATAATATTGTTGATCTGACTTGTCTTATACTCCTTAACTGGAGTCTCCAAGACGTTATCTACAAAAAAAAAACAAAAAAAAAAAACTATAGTAACGCCGAGGTTAGGTGCAATGGAATAACCAAATATTTCACAAAATTTCTGGGAGGGGGCTGAAGTCCCACGAGACCCCCACCCCCTCTACTAGGCTATGTGCAAATTGTGATCCTTCTTTGGAAATAAAGAAATTCAGTGTATAACTTCTTTTATCACTCTGGCAAAATTACAGCAATCTGCTACGCGTCATGAGGTAACTTATTAGCACGAGAAATAAAGTCACTCACAGTGCCATAGCTGATTCGACTGTAGATGACTCTTCAGACCTCAACATTTTGTTCAAGCCCAAAGAGCGTACTACACAAACGAGGAGTGAAGTAGTTTGTGATTGCTTTCCTTACTGACCTAATAGAACTGTATTACTATGACAAGCTAATCGAATCAAATTTTGAAGCTCCATGCTTGACAGTCCAATACCACATTTACACAATATCTGGCTGCACAGGTAAGTGTGCATACTATCTAGCATACCACTCTTGATTCATTTGAAATATGAATAACTTCAAAAAAGCATATTTTTTATACATTCTGAGGAAAAACCGTAGCCTACTTGTTTATATCGAGAGTTAGTGTGAAACCGCCAAAACAATTTTCTTAAAGCCACATCTAGCTATTGTCACTAACTAAAAGAGTCAATAGCTTTTTGTGTAACTAGAGTCCAAAATGAGGGTTTTATGCACCAAGAGAAACACTTTTTCTCGAGTGCAGAAACAATACTTTGCACTCGAATAACACATTAAATTTTTCCTACAGTAATGTATAAAGTAATTTAAACAGAACAAAACAGGTCATACATAACCTGACAATTCCTCACATAACCTATCTTCGAATCAAATCGATTTCAACAACAACTACAGCTGACTGTATTTCGTAGCTGAAGCAGAGTAGCCAACCTATTTTTGAATGCAGAATAGGGAACCTGCGTATTACATGCTCACTATTTTGTGTTGTTAGGTTGCAAATCTGGAGTGCAGAAAAGAAAACGCACACTGGAAATTATTTTCCCGCGTGCTACAGTAAGGGTCTTTAATAGGCACTTTTCGACACTTTTTCGGGTGACTGTAGGAGAAGTAATTTATAGGAATTTACAATAAATCTCTAAATAGACAACCTAAAACTTTTCACATTCTCTTCTGTGGAATGTATGCATTACTGTATAACCGTTAATGTGAATACCAAAATGGCACTGATATACAGAATATCCCTCACATTAATTTATGGTGTCTAAAATCATGCTCACAATATTTTTAAAGCGTTTTATTTTTGAACAGTAAGCACTCACAGTAATAGCAGAAGTCGAGGAGCACATAGTGAGTAATTCCATTGAAAAAGGCAATGTATCTGTCAGCATGAAATATCGACCCCTTGCCTGTATAGCAAAGTAGTAGCACATGATTAATCTGAAGGTGCAGTGTTGAAGTCGCAACATGTGAAACATGGATGTTCACTTCAAACTCCCCCGCGTTCCCTGTTCTGGTACTTCTTCATCTTCTTCTTTATCTATCTAATTTTCTTCTTCTCTCACTTCATCATCTTCTCTTCGTCTTCTCCTTGTTCTTAACTCTAAATTTGAACTTCTTGCTCTTCTTCTCCTTCTCCTTCCACATCACCGTCTGTATATCCTTTTTCTATTTCTTCTACTTATTCTTCTCTTTCCTATTCCCTTCCTCTTTCCCTTTTTCTCTTCCTCTTTCCCTTTCATTTTCTCTTTCTCGATCTTTTCCCCTTTCGTCTCTTCCTCTATCACCTTTTCCTATCGCATCTCCCACTCCTTCCTCTTTTCTCATTCTCTTCTTCTCCTTTTCTTCTTTCTCTTCCTTCTCCTCCTTCTCCTCCTTCTCATTCCTTCTCATTCTCTTCTTCTCCTTTCTTCTTTCTCTTCCTTCTCCTCCTCCTCCTTCTACTTCATCTCCTCCATCCCCTCCTTCTCCTCCTTCTCCTCCTTCTCCTCCTTCTCCTCCTTCTCCTCCTTCTCTTCTTCATCCTCTTTCTTCTCTTTCTTCTCCTTCTTCTACTTCTCCTACTTCTCCTCATTCTCCCACTTCCCCTCCATCTCCTCCTTCTCCTACATCCCCTCTATCTTCGCCTTCTCCTCCTTTACCTTTATCCCCTCTATCTTCGCCTTCTCCTCCTTCTCCTTTATTTCCTTTATCCCCTCCATCTCCGCCTTCTCCTCCTTCTTCTCCTTCTCCTCCTTCTTCTCTACCTTCTCCTCCTTCTCCTCCTCCTCCTCCTCCTCCTCCTTCTCCTCCTTCTCTGCCTTCTTTTCCTTCTCCTTCTTCTCCTTCATCTCCTTCTTCTCCTTCTTCTCCTCCTACTCCTCCTTCTCCTCCTTCTCCTCCTTCTCATTCTCCTCATTCTCCTCCTTCTCCTCCTTCTCCTCCTTCTCCTCCTTTTCCTCCTTCTCCTCCTTCTTCTCCTTCTCCTCCTTCTCCTCCTTCTCCTCCTTCTCCTCCTCCTCCTCCTTCTCCTCCTTCTCCTCCTTCTCCTCCTTCTCCTCCTTATTCTCATTCTCCTCCTTCTCCTACTCCTCCTTCCCCTCCTTCTCCTCCTTCTCCTCCTTATTCTCATTCTCCTCCTTCTCCTACTCCTCCTTCCCCTCCTTCTCCTCCTTCTCCTCCTTATTCTCATTCTCCTCCTTCTCCTCGCTTTCCTCCTTCTCCTCCTTTTCCTTCTTCTCCTCCTTTACCTCCTTCTTGTTCTTCTCCTTCGTCTTTTTCTCTTTTTCTTCCTCCTCCTATTTTTCCTTCTTCTCCTCCTCTTTCTCATCCTTCTCTTCTTTCTCCTTCTTCTCTTCTTTCTCTTCCTTCTCCTCCTTCTCCTTCTTTACCTCCTTATTTTCCTTCTCCTTTTTCTCCTCCTCCTTTTCTCCTCCTTCTTCTTCTCCTCTTCTCTTTTTCCACTCCTCATGTATCCCATGTCAACACATTCTCCAGTTGCTTCCCGCTAAGTTGACCTCACTCAATACTTCAGCAATGTTACACAGGTTACATCTAGAAAACAGCATTAATATAAATTACTGTATATACTTCAAGCTTTAACATCATAGAATCAGAAGCTTTTATACAAGATTTATATAAGTCATCAACTAAACAGCTTCCACGGTTAGTGGGTTACAAAAAGAACCAAACCAGTAGGAGCTTTTATGTTTTCAAGTGTGTATATGAAAAGATTAATTTAGGAATTATTGTGACGAATTGACTAACAAGAAAGATCTCAAATCCTCACATGGTAACACGTATTAATTTCGGTTATTTTGTGTTCTAACACAGTAGAATGTGATGAAAATAAACAGTTTTCTGGAGGGAGAACTATAATTATGTCGGCTGTTTTTTGTGTTTTGACTATTGTTGGGGAGTTAAGTAAAATCACAGATAATTTTGAATTCCAGTGTAAGACACGTAATCCCCAAAAATGTCCATGAAAACGATTCACGTCTTTGTGAAAGATTGGAAATGTAAGGAAATATCAATGCTACGATTCCAAGGATAAACAAACAAGGAACTTCTTGGATGTTTCTAAACACGAATATTTTGTTGTTTCTCGTGTTCTGACAAGGTGAAGACACCTTTCTTCAAATATTTTACATTGATGGGCATTGTAAACATGAATGTTTTAAAAATGTTCAACAATGTCCAAGATTGTGTAGTTTGGAAGGAAACTTTCCTTTATATACATTTTTCATCTAAGTGTTGCACATGAAATAATATAGGAAGCTTCATTCTCAAAAATATTTGGATATGGTATCAATTATAAACAGGTCTCATAGTATTAAACAAAAAATATCATATTAAAACAGTAGTAGTTTACCTGTGCTTTGTAACACGATTTATGTCACTTTTTTCAATTAAATGTGAGATGTATGGATTTTAACCGCCAATGCCAATATAATTCCAAGAATGGAACTAGGAGCTGTAAAATTGATACGGAACAAAATTAATGTGTTGCGTTGGATTGTGGCTTTTAAAGCCTATTTGCATCATAGTGACGTACCATGTATCAGCTGTTCGTTCTATGAGCTTCCTGAATCTGAACACATTTTAAAACAGTAATAGTGTCAATGAGTAAAATTTGAAAATTAATTTTTAAAAATGCATAAAAAACAAAAATGAGCGATGAGTTATGAACTTTAATAGGCCTATTAATTATAGGTACATACAGTATGCCAGGATATTTTTTAACATAATGGCAATAGAACTCCTTGGTGTTGATTGGTTTTCAAGTCTTTAAAACTCTTTCTGATATCTTCAAAAACATTGAGGTATCAAAAATGTTAAAAAATATTAACTGAAACTTTCAATTTTTTGTGATGATGGCACTCACATGGGTTTCAGACTTGTTCGAAGGTACAAAAAAATAAAATTAATGAGTGGATGATAATGATGTTGAGAAAGGACCTACAGATTCAAGTGAGCTCCGAACTGTTAGGTTAGTTATATAGATTAATTGCGGAAAAATTGTCATTCTGATCTGTGTTGTCATTTCCAATTTATTATTAAAAAAAAAATAATCATAATGTATTATGAAAAATAATTATAATATATACTTGAAAAATATCATTAACAATAATTATATTATTAAAAAATATTTATAATATGTTATGAAAATACAGATTGACTCATATGAAATTTGTATTGGTTACCCGTATGTATGGGTGCCTATAAAAGAGCGTAAATTTCAACCGTGAACATTTTACAGAGTAATTGACCACAAAGCCCTCTTTTATTTATTTCTATCTCAAACCTCAATTATTGTTTACCTAAGAAAGAAGCATTGAAAAAATCTGATCAAAACACAAGTGTCCAGTCTTGTACAAGTAATGAATGTTTCATTGAATTTGTACTCAGTTTCCAGCTCTGTATTCCGCAAGAAAACCAGCGCCTAATTCTAAATTCTGTTTACAGTTTGTCGTGTCAAAGTGAAGGGCCTTGAAAAAAGAATCGAATTAAAAAAATAATTAAGGTGATCAGAAGAAGATGGCATGCACAAATGGGCGGGCAACAATGCCACATTCCAGCGATAAGGAAGAGCATTCCAGCTCCAGCTCCAGCCAGCTCCGAAAGGAATCAGAGTGGACAACAGATAACGAACATGTCCAGCGGTCACTCTTTTTTCTTTTATTCCTTTTTTGCACCTTATTCCCCTTATTCTTCTCTTTGTTCATTCTTCTAACACCTTCGTCCATTACCTCCTAATTCTCCTACTCAACATTATCCTCATCCTTTTTCCACATGTTTATCATCTCGTCTTCCAGTTGCTATCACCCTCTTTCTAATCCGCTTTCTCGTCCTCTTTTTCATCCTCTTTCCCATCCTCTTTCTCATCGTCCTTTCCGTCATTCTCACCATTCTCCTCTCATTCTCTTCCTCTTTCTCCTTCTCCTTTTTCTTTCTATTCTCTTTCTTCTATTAAACCATTATCTTATCATTCTTTTTCCAAATCTCATTATTCCTTTTCTCATATTTTACTCATGTTATTTCACTTCTTCTCCTCCATTTCTTCTTCTTCTGCACCATTTTCCTTTCGCTTTTTCTCCGTTTCTTCTTAATTATCTTCATTTTTATTATCTTCTTCGTTTTTCTTCCTCTTTTATATTCTTCATATTTTTTCTTCTTTCTCTTGCACTTTTTCTTCTTTGACTTATCAATCATCTTCATTTTCTCCTTTTTTTCCTTTCTCTCTTTTATTCGTCATCCTTTTTTATTCCTTTTTTTTCTTTCTCCTCTTTAACTTATTTTTTCACATGGTTCACCTTCATCTTCTTTCCCGACACCTACAAATCCTTTCAACACTCCTTTCTTTCTGTATGCTTCTCAACTCTATTTTCTTCTTCATTCTACCTCAAACATTAATTTTTCCTCCATCTCTTTTTGACCGCATCTTCAAAATTTTCCTCTTGATTTCTTTTCATTTTTATCGCCTCTTTGCCTCCATCTTCAGTTTCTTCTTCATCCACTTCCTCTGCAAATAATTTCTTATACTGTTGTAAATCCCAATTGTCTTATCTTTCTCCTTCCTTTTCTCGTTATACCGGTTTCTTTCATCTTCTTCTCTTCCTCGTGTACCACTCGCATAATTTCCTACATGATTTTCTCTTTCTTTCCTCTCACACTCTACACTTTCTATTTCTCCACTTTTGCTACATCTTCTGTTATTTCTACATCACTAACAAATCGTTACAAACTCTTCTTTCCAAATCCTTCCTTTGCTAGCTTTTCATCAATATTTTTCTTGCTCTTCTTATATCCTCCTATTTTCTTTGGCTTCTCTTATTTCCTTCAATTCTGAAACATCTCCACTTTGTTATTTTCTTCTTGTTATCTACTCTTTTTCTCCAACTCATCACTCTTCGTCACTCTTCCCTCTCTCTTCGAATTCTCATTGCTCCTTCATGTTTTATAATTTTCATCTCCTCCTTCTACTCCTTCTTCTCCTTCTACTCCTTCTTCTCCTTCTCCTAGCTCTCCTACTTCTCCTCCTTCTCCTCCTTCTCCTCCTTCTCCTCCTTCTCCTCCTTCTCCTCCTTCTCCTCCTTCTCCTCCTTCTCCTCCTTCTCCTCCTTCTCCTCTTTCTCCTCCTCCTCCTTCTCCTCCTTCTCCTCCTTCTCCTCCTTCTCCTCCTTCTCCTCCTTCTCCTCCTTCTCCTCCTTCTCCTCCTTCTCCTCCTTCTCCTCCTTCTCCTCCTTCTCCTCCTTCTCCTCCTTCTCCTCCTTCTCCTCCTTCTCCTCCTTCTCCTCCTTCTCCTCCTTCTCCTCCTTCTCCTCCTTCTCCTCCTTCTCCTCCTTCTCCTCCTTCTCCTCCTTCTCCTCCTTCTCCTCCTTCTCCTCCTTCTCCTCCTTCTCCTCCTTCTCCTCCTTCTCCTCCTTCTCCTCCTTCTCCTCCTTCTCCTCCTTCTCCTCCTTCTCCTCCTTCTCCTCCTTCTCCTCCTTCTCCTCCTTTTCCTCCTTCTCCTCCTTCTCCTCCTTCTCCTCCTTCTCCTCCTTCTCCTCCTTCTCCTCCTTCTCCTACTTCTCTCACTTCTCCTTCTCCTCCTCCTCTTCCTTCTCCTTCTTTAAACAAGGATGTCGAAAATTTTGTTAAAAAGGAATGACCAATGAAAGTGGCCGAATAAAAAGTCGCCGACTGGACATCACAGTCAACGATGACACAAACAAGTCAGTAGCGACGCTGTTCTGTCTCCTGTCCACTCGCTTTATTTTCAACCTTCTACTTCTTTTATTTCATTTATTCTTCTTTTATTTCTTTGGCAGCGGCCAAGAATGCCGATCGCCGATGGCCTCTGGTCGCATTGTGATCGGGAACAGCTTCCAAAAATATTTCGCGAAAAAAAGAAACAAACAAACGAAAAAAAGAGCTTAAAGTCATTAGTCGCCTGTTTGGGCTTCCTGTACTGCTTGACCCGTTACTGGGCATGCGCTGATAGGACTTCTTTTGAACGCTATTAGGATGTTTGGCATGCCGAACTTGACTTAATACTGTGGACACCCGATGAACTCAAATGATAAGAACACCTTAAAATCCATATTTATACTAAAAATAGAAAAAATATCGTGTGATATTTCTAATCCATTGAATAATAAAAAACTATGTCGATTATACAGTGGCTAGATATTGCCAGCCTCTGAAAGACAGAAATAGACAGGAAACATAATATAAGAAGCTCCTCACCAATAAGATATTGTTCAGTCATTATTTTTATACATTCCTCCATGCAAATCAATAATTGATTATTGAAATAAAATAAATAATTCAGATAAATTATTATTTTAACTCGTTTAAGTGTCGAATTATTGAGATTTTTCATGTTTAAATTAATATACGATATGCTAATTCCTAAAATGTATAGTTTTGGGAATATTTAACCAAAACCAAAATACTGCAAAATTTCGAAATTTTTCGCGCATTGTGCAGGTAGCTCAGGGGTTTTGACGACGCAAAATTAGTTAAAAATTACTCTCTACAGACTACTACAACATACTAAGGAAATCAGAACTGCAATAAGTTTTGCAAGCACTTTTTTATGTATAAAATGACTGGACTGAGAGTCTTATACAAACTTCCAGCATATCAAATAATTTGAATACAAGATAAATAGTTGTAGAAGAGAATATTGTTGAAACAGTTGTTGGGAGAAGAATTTGAGGAAGATGTAGAGTGACAATAACGTATGAATGAGGAAGGGGACCACCACGAACGCGAAAGGACATGGAGGAATAGCTGATGACAGGAGCAAATAAACATGTCAACACACTTTATTCGCCCACTAGCAAACTTCTTAACGCATGTATTGAAAGAGAAAGAGAGTGCGAGTGAGAGAGTCAGGGAGAGGAAGAGTGTGAGAGAATGAGAGAGAGTGAGTGCGAAGAAGATAGAGGAAGTGGGAGTGAGAGAGAGTGAGAGAGAGAGTGAGAATATTGAGTGAGAGAAAGAGTGCAAGAGAGTGAGGGATTCAGATTCAGATGACTTAAATTGTGTAAATTTACAATGTACACGAATGATAAAAGTATTATTAATATTAGCAACTCTCAGTTCCCATATTTGAAGTGATCTACAGTTATTTTTGCCACACTAGGACGTAATGAGCTGTTTTTCGTGCGTCATATGGAAGCCAAAAGTGTTCGGTTTCCGACGAGGTCTGTAAACGTTTACCGCCCTAGGGCGGAAAAGAAAATGACCTTGAATGACAGCTGATCATGTCCAATCACACAAATCATAGAGAGATGATCACATAATATTACAGTAATAAGCTATTAAAATCGTAGTATCATATTTATAATATATTTTTTAAATTATTGTTTCATAACTTGATATGTATTATCCTGTTTATTTCGTAATTTTTATTTTTTATAATTTAATATGTACATAGTATTTAAAATGTCAATAAATGATCACTTTTTATAACTTAATATGTTGTATTATTTTGTAGTTTTGATATCAAACAATAGAGTACGATGATATTTTCATAACCTCAAGAGGATTGTATTCCTGCTTGTACCATAGCCAAATTTCGCTTTCAAAATTGCCAAATTAACATTGTTGTTTTCTTTCTTTTTTTTTTGTGGTGTGGCGAAAAATAGCGTTCGCCAAGCGGGCAAAAATGTTTTGCCGGCTCTCAAACGCTTCAAGTTCTCGACTTCGTCTCGAACTTGAAAACCGCGATCTCGAGCCGGCAAACACACATTTTCGGCTCTAGGTGCGAAATATACCATTTGAACACTAAACATAATGGTTGAATAGTTCGAATATAATACTATATTAATTTCGCACCTAGGGAGTGAGTACTCGAGCGAGCGCGAGCGGGTGAGAGTGACCGAGAAAGAGGAAAATAATGAGTGGGAGTAAGCGAGTGGGAGTAACTAAGAGAGAGTGAGAGCGAACGAGAAGGTGGGAGAGGATATGAGAGAGTGTGGTGGCGACAACGAAGAAAGTGGTAGTTTGAGAGTTGAGTGGGAAAGTAGGAAAGTAGCGGAAAGGGAAAAAGATTAAGTAAAGGATAGACAGAGATAGTTCGATAGAGAACACTAGAAATGAGACACATAGTCATGTGGATGTTTACGTACTAGATTAATGTATATCCATCGGTAATAAAAGGAAGTAATTCCATAAGATTGAACTACACGAAGAACAAAATGACATTCACAAGACATGAAGGTGAATTTATTTAGTTTCAAATGCTGAATGATCGTAGTTTCCCTATAAACAACACAATCCAATGATCCCTAATGCTGACTTGGTTCGCATGAGTCTTCAACGCTTTGACTTCGGACATCTGGAACATGACTTGGAGGTAAGCAGCTAAATCAAGTTATTGAAATGTAACATAATTATTTATTGCGAAAGAAAATACAGCGGTAATACGGTATGAAATAATAGCGGTATTACTGATTCATGTCCTATGTAACTCACTTGCGTTTACTCTTGAAATAAATTTAGTGCCAGATACACTATTGTGGGGAGTCCGATCTCACTAAAATCTTGAAGAAAGTAGAAACCAATCCGTCAAAACAAACACAGCAAATATATTGGAGTAAGTTTGATTGAGGATCGGTATGAACCACTGCTTTATTTCCTTCATACAAGAAGACTATTTAACAACATAAACTTGAATCTTTGATCGGTTTATTAATCTTTGCTTTTACGCTGTTTGAGCCACGTTCTCAATAATGATAACCAACTAACATTAGTTAGTGATTTCTATTTTCCATCCAAAGAAAACCCCAAACGCTTTTCAGCTCAATAACCACTCTTAATACTTCTAAAATTGTGATGAGTTTTTTTTTGTTGTTTTTTTTTTTGAGGATGAAGCCTACATAGGTCTGAGACCTGTGCGTGGGTAATGAGTTGGATGATGTTGATTGATGAGTTGGACCTACAGTTTCAGGTGGGTTCCGAACCACCGGGAAGTGATTTTCAGCAGAGATCAGAGTCTTTTTTGCTGGCCAATCAAATCGGTCACCGTTACAAACAGGACCTACGAGAACGCAACTTATCTATCTGATTGAACAGATAGCTGCTACGGCTCGCGGCTTTCACTCCCTATTGGAGTTTACGAGCAGTCTTTATACGACGCAAGGATAGTAAAAAATTTCCAATTAATGCTAAAGTATCGGAGCCTGGATCAAAACTTTTAGTCTTGAAAGTCAATTATTATTAGACTTATTCAATTATTTAGTCTGAATTTAATTTTTAAATTCGAGTAACAACAATTTAAAATTTCAGTTTCAAAATTAAGAATTTCAGTTTCAAAATTCAGAATTTCAGGTTCAAAATTTAGAATTTCAGTTTTAAAATTAATAGTTTCACTAGTATTTCAGTTTGTTCATTAACAGTTTCAATAATATTTCAGTTTCATCTTCACATCATCATATTCATCCTCATATATCATATTCTATCTTTGATCATCATCATCATCATCATCATCATAATCATCATTATCGCCTTATAATCATTGTTATTTTTCCAATAATTTTTTCAATTTTTCTCTCTAATGTATGACTTTTAGTCACATCTTTTTCCACGTATATTATAATTACATTTTTGTATTAAGAGGGCAAGCTTGGCATTTCCTTGTGATCTCATGTGTACTTATGTCAAATAAATAAATATTTTAATGAATTTTTCAAATGCGTGTACAATTTAGCTTTCAATTAAAGAATTATGTTTGTTTTGAGCTACATGTTACCCTAATAAGTACTTGTTTTGTGGGGAGAATTGACTTGTGGTATCTTGAACAAGAGTGATTAAGAATGAAATTGCCATGTCAAAGTCAGAAAAATGCATAGTAGATGGGTTTGGGACATAAAAATTGACGATCTCATCAGCAAGATGCTCTTCTAATTCATGCCAAAGATTGGCTCTCACTGAAATTCTATCCGCGTTATAGCTAGCAATCTGAAGAATCAGATCAGTTCATAAATAGCTGAAGCCTATTTAGGCCCATAATAAAATTCCTGATGAGAGTCATTAAGTCAGATTCGATCTTAATGAAGACGTAATAAAGAAATGCCCCATAAACTAAGCCGTTCTTAGAAGACGAGTGTGTGCTATCAGTAGCTTCTTAATTGATATTAGGCACTCTTAAGACAAATGTAGGCCATCGAGATTATCTTTTATTGTTTTATTGACGTTGCTGCACGCGAGTTTGAATGAATTCGTGATACTTTTAGCCTTGATATTTTTCTTTGCTAATAATTGTTGGAGATTCGTTCAACAAATTTGGCAATAATTATTATTCTTACCCTCATGATCTCATTTTTCTAACAATGTCAATATACAATAGATCCTTGGAAACCGGCATGTTTTGAACTCAACAAAAAAAATGTCAATAGTTCAATCCTGTTCACTTCATTACTAAGCTTAGAGATTTGAAATCGTCATTTATCGATTTTTCATTCCGATGCAATGGGATTTTGTAAAGATATGTGAATTATTCTATAACATGCAAATTGGGATGTGATAGCCGAGAGCCGTGACAGGTATCTTTTCAGTTAGATGAAGCTACAAACTCCTGGGTCCTCTACGTAAAGGTTTGGCTACGTAGGATTGACCATAATTCATCAATTTCGTTTAAAAAATGAAATGAGGAAAATTTTATTTAAAAATGAGGGAAGTGATAGCCGTGAGCAGGTATCTGTTCAATCAAATAAGATAAGCAACGCTTTCCTAGGCCCTCTTTGTAAGGGTGACCAATTGGATTGGCAAGCAAAAAATACTCTGTTCTCTGCTGTGAAATGACATCCAATTGGTTTGGAACCCACCTAAAATTGTTGGTCCAACTCATTGATCACCATCATATAACTCATTACCCAAGCACAGGTTTCAGACCTACTAGAAAAATCAATAATAATTATTTTTGAGAGATATATTTTTGATTTCTATTCAATAGCTTTCATGTTAAGTATAAGCTAGTGACATTATTGTTACATTTTCATCTCTTTAGTAAGTTAATGGGAAAAATAATAAAGCGTAGTAAGGTAAAAACTAGGCCTATGAAGAATTGGAAAAGAGTGGAAATGAAGATTTTCTGAAGAGAGAGGCGAGAAAAATAAGGATGGAGGAAGAAAAGGAGGGGAATAGAAGTCGGAGAAAGATAGAAAAGGTTTTAAGAGTAATAAGAAGTAAAAGACAAAACAGTGGAATATAAGTGGCGCACTCACTTAAGGTGCCTTACTGTTGCCAAATTATCCCCAACTTAAAATATGAGGCCTGCTAGGTGTAGGAATGTGGGCACTGAGAATAAAAGTATAAAGCAGAATGCCGCCGCTGTAAATATGATCTTATAATATTAGTTGAAGGCACTTGAAGGCAGGTACAGTACTTGGCAGTGAGGCACTTGTTGCACTTCAAGGCATTGTGGAAGGGGTAATAGTAGGCAGCAGACCGCTATATTAGACTACACCACCACCTGCTAGCAAATTTAGGAGCAATTTGTTCACAACTTACAACAAAATGGAGAAAAAGAGAAAGAGATTGATAAAGAGTGAGAAAGAAAGAAAGAGTGATTGTGTGAAAGAGTTGCGTGTTGTATGCGAGTAAAGACATTGCTTCCTTTTCTTCTCCATCTTTTTCTTTTCCCTTTTTTTGTCCTTCTCAACTTTCTTTTTGTTCTCTCAATATGATGTACTTTTTCTCTACTCCTTCTTTATCCTCTTCCCTCATTTATTTTCTTCATTTTTATTCTTAACTATTTTTTAATTTAGATAAATGTGTTCTTCACATCTCATCTCTTCTTTTCTCCTCTCCTCTCTTTTCCTTTTTTCTCTTTTCTATTCTTCTCTTTTTTTCTCTTCTCTTCTCTCTCTTCTTATTTCTCCTTCATCTTCTCTTTTCCTCTCTTCTCTTCTCCTCTCTTCTCTACCCTTCTCTTCTCTTCTCCTCTCTTTTCTTTTTTTCTCTTCTCTTCCCTTGTGTTTTCTTTTCTTCTTTTCTCTTCTTTTCTCCTCTCCTCTCATCTCTTTTCCTTTTTCTTCTCTCTTCTCTTCTTTCTTCTTTCTTCTCTTTTCCTTTTTCTACTTCTCTTCTCTTCTCTCTTTGATCTTATCTTCTTTTCTTTTTTCATCTGTTCTCTATTCATTTTTCTTTTCTTTTTCCTCTATTCTCTTCTCTTCTCTGTCTCCTCTTCTCCTCTCTTCTCTCTTTTCTTCTTTTCTCTTCTCTTCTCTTTTCTTCTCTCCTCTTATCTTCTCTTTATTTCTCTTCCCTTCTCTCTCTTCTCTTTTTTTTTTTCTCTTTTCATTTTTTCCCCTTCTCTTCGTTTCTCTTCTCTTCGTTTCTCTTCTCTTTTCTTTTTTCTCTTTTCATTTTTTCCCCTTCTCTTCGTTTCTCTTCTCTTCTCTGTGTTCTCTTCTCCTCTCTTCTCTCTCTTCTCTTCTCTTCTTCCCTCCTCTCTTCTCTTTTCCTTTTTCATCTCTCTCTTCTATTCTCCTCTCTTCTTTTCATCTCTCTTCTCTTCACTATGTTCTCTTTTCCTTTTTCATCTCTATCTTATATTCTCTTCTTTTCTCCTCTCTTTTCTTTTCCTTCTTCTTCTCTCTTCGATCTTTATTTCTCTTCTTTTTTCTTCTGTTCTCTTTTTATTTTTCTCTTCCCTTTCCTCTTTTATTTTCTCTTCACTGTCCTCTTTTCTCCTCTCTTCTCTCACTTCTCTTCTCTTCTCTCCTCTTCCCTTCTCTTCCCTTTTCTTCTCTTTTTCATTTTCCCCCTTCTCTTTGCTCCTCTTCTCTGTGTTCTCTTCTCCTCTCTTCTCTTCTCTTCTCTTACCCTTTTTTTTCTCTTCTTCTTTTCTTTTCTCTTCTTTTCTCTTCTCTTCTCTCCTCTTCTCTTCTTTCCTCTCCTCTTCTCTTCTCTTCTTTTCTTCTCTCTTCTCTTTTCCTTTTTCTTCTCTCTCTTCTTTTTGCTTCTTTTTTCTCTTTTCTCTTTTCCTTTTTTTTCTCTCTCTTTTCTCCGCTTCTTTTCTTCTCTCTTTTCTCTTCCTTTTTCTTCTTCTCTTCTCTTCTCTCTTCGATCTTTTCTTCTCTTCTTTCTTCTTCTGTTCTCTATTTATTTTTCTCTTCCCTTTCCTCTCTTCTTTTCTCATATGTCTTCTTTTCTCCTCTCCACTCTCTCTTCTCTTCTCCTTTCTTTCCTCTCTTTTCTTCTCATCTCTTCTCTTCTCTTCCCTTCCCTTCTCTTCTCTTCTCTTCTTATCACTCCTCTTCCCTTCTCTTCTCTTCTCATCCCTTCTCTTCTCTTCACTTCTCTTCTCTTCTTATCTCTTCTTCCTCTTCTATTTCCTTCTCTTCTCTTTTCTCCTCTTCTCATCCCTTCTCTACTCCTCTCTTCACCTCTCTTCACTTTACCCTATTCTCTTCTCTTCTTTTCCCACCTCTTCTCTCTCCATTTCTCTTCACTTTTTTTCTCTTCTTCTCTCTTTTCTTCGTCATTTTCTACTTCTTTTTTTCTTCTTTATCATTATTTTTCCCCCTTTTTCCTTCTTCACCCTTCTCCTATCTTCTCCTCCCTTTTCCACCCTTCTCTTTCTACTCTTCTCCTTCATCTTCTCCTTATTCATCTCTTCCTTCTTCTTCTCCTCTCTCAATCTTTTCTTTTCTCCGTCTTCTCAATTAACCGCGTCCAAAAAAGAAAGAATACCGTCTCACACCATACAGCACTCCGTTATTTAGCATGCACTGTACCCATACAAGTACTATGTCATAGCCGTCAAAGTGTGAGTATGTATGTAATAGGCCAAACGAGACCTGCTATATTCCGATCGCCTATCGCCCTGGGCCAGATCTTTACTTGTTCGCCCATACCCGCAAATTCGGTCATAACGAATCATCATTCACCCGCTTTATTATCCAATTCTTCCCTACTTATCCTTCCAATTTTTGCTTGCTCAGCAATATTGTTCCCTGTAGCCCTTATTAGCCACTGACCGCCTTCCAATAATATGCATAATGTAACACCGCTCCACCATTATCACTTATTGATTTATTATCGCAGGTGTTTGGCCATGAGTCCAGACCAATAACATATTTCTGCTGCAAAGATATTTTGCCTATAAATATTTTTTGCGTTCAAATGAACTGCAAAACTTACGTTCGACTTTCTACTATAGTTTAATTTGTGAATTTCCAAGTGAAGATGTGAGCTATTTTATGTTGAGTACTTATTTTTATGCTCAAGTCCTTACTTTAGTTTTAAATAAATACTTTTACAAATTGTTGTTTGACTGCAGTCAAACCTCTGTGTGTGGAATAAAGTAGTTCTTTACGTACTGAAAACTAATTGTAAAGTACCTCTTTACTGCTCAGCAAGCGGTAAAGTACTTTACGCTCGCCAGCTGTTTTCTTTACGCTTCTGTTTTGATTTTGATGCCTTCTCATTGGTGGATCATGGAATCCGTGAAATTTACATAACCTCAGCAATGGCGAACGCTAACCAAATCCACACATGGTCTGTGATGTTACAAACTACAAGCTTTTATTGTGTTGGAATCCAGAACTGCAGTTTTAGGAAAAATATTGTATGCAATTCGCGCGTGAAGCTTCTTTATCGCTCTCGCAAAATTACTGCGCTCCGCTACGCGTCGCGCAGTAAATGTTTTGGCTCGAGCGATAAAGTCGCGCTTCACGCTCTTAATACATAAATAACTATTTTATATCAACTTACTATTGCAAATTTAACAACTTGCAATCAATTTTGATTGTAAATAAATAATATTCCTACTCTCTTTTGTCCGAACGTTTTCGAGTCATGGAAACTCATTTTTGATGGCTGCCTTGAAGATATATATATATATGCTTATGCTAAAGGCCAAAACTAAATAACACCTAAACAGAAAAAAAAATCTTCATCGGTTACGATATCGCCACTGCGCAAAGTTGTGCGCCACTGCGCCTTGAAGATTAGTTTCTATGACTCGAAAAATTCGGCCAAGAGTGAGTAGGAATATTAATTACTAGCTATTGTACCCGTCCTTCGTCCGGATTATGTTTAGAAGTAAGATCATGAAGTTGTTAGCAGTTTAGTGAACAACTTAGAACGTAAACAATTCAGTGACAGTTATCAGAAAGAATATTTGAGAACAGCTGATTGATATATCATGATAAATCACGTGATTTGTTCTTATGTGGTAATGAAACTTAGAAGAAATGTATCCAAAATCGGACAATACTGGGGTTTTAAACATTTATTATTCTGTTTAAAAAAATGAATTTGGTTTTTTATAGCTAAAGACATTGTCAAAAAAGTTTTCAATCCTGATAAATAACTTATATCCCGATCGATGCTCTCGTTTTTCAGGAGAAGGCCGCGTAAAATGCCTTCTGGGCCGTGACAGACAGACAAACAGACAGAAATTGAGAAAAGACTCGTTTCGGCTTCTTTAATGTATAAAACGTAAAAATAGCCAAAAATATATAATTCTGATAAATGAACAGACAAAACTCTAATTTTATTTATATAGATTCACAATTAAAATTGACTGCAAGTCGCTAAATTTACAATAATAAGTTAATACTAACAACGTAGATTGTTATGGAACAAGAAATCCAAGAATTTTATTCTTATAATGTCGAGGGGCCTTCTATGTTCCCTAGGTTATTGTACTGTATAAAGTCTGTATTTTCCCTATGGTGGGGAACCGGAATCTTGGGACCCAGACCAAGGATACTTAATACACTACTTTACTTCCCGTCCCGAGGCCCCAGATGAAGAAGGTTACTGGGGCCCCCAGAGGCTGGGATTGACTCTGTAAACTCTAATCACTCATATACATTGTAAAAGTAGGTCACAAAGAAGACATCTGAATCGTAGTAGGCCTAAGTAATAAGTGACTGTAGAGCCAGATTATAATATTTTTTTTATTGCTGATGAGCCCCACATGATTCTGAGACTTGTGCGTGGGTAATGAAGTGAATGATTACACATAAATGCCTGACGGTGGAGCGGGATTCGAACCCACGACCACTTAAACGACAGCTATCTGAAGTTGCGACGTCCCAACCAACTGCGCTGAGCGACCCACAATATTAATTGTCCAAATTAATAATTTACACAACTATTGGTCAAGCAAAATGAATGTCACTTTGAAAGGCTGAACCAATGGAATGCTCTGATAAGCTGTTTGGTGAATCCTGTCACGCCCACTCTCAACGATGGGAGGAGCTAACCGATAACAGCCGAATTAAACAAAAGTAGCTACCATTTTTTTTAATATTTATTGTCGATGATGCCTGCATGAGTCTGGAGACTTGTGCGTGGGTAATGAGATGAATGGGTGAATGATGAGAAACATCCATTTCTGAATTGATATTTCTGAATTGAATTGGGAAGTGATAGCCGCGAGCCGTAGCAGGTATCTGTTCAATCAGATAGATAAGCTGCGTTCTCGTAGGTCCCGTTTGTAACGGTGACCGATTAGATTGGCCAGCAAAAAAGACACTGTTCTCTGCTGAAAATCACTTCTCGGTGGTTCGGAACCCACCTAAAACTGTAGGTCCAACTCATAAATCACCATCATCCAACTCATTACCCACGCACAGGTCTAAGACCTATGTGGGCTTCATCCTCAAAAAAAAAAAAAAAAAAAAAATTAAATTCGAACCTAAGACTGCAGGAAACAGCCAGCCAGAACCTCATCTGGCCTCAAATTGGAAAGCAAGAACGATGAAATAATGGAATAAAATGAAAGTGGTAGACAAAAAAATCAGCCATCATGTCGAATAGGAGAAGGATTTTAGGAAAAAAAATATAATAAGATCCAGTAGGCTAGTAGTGAAAGGAAAGAAAAGAAAATGAAGAAAGAAATTAAGAGGAAGATGATGAAGAAAAAGGGAGGAATGAGTTCCAAATGATATTAATAAATGGTCTAAATAATAATATCAATGAATTAATCAAGAATTACTAGATAACTGACTAACAAAGTAATTTTATTGGATAGTTCTACTCTATAAGTGAACAGTCATTTTCACTGTACGTTTCCTTTTACATGATACCAAAGACAATGTAATTATTATTAATTAATTAAATTTTATTAAATAATTATTATTATCAATTATTAAAGACAATGTAATTATTATATTGTCTTTGATGAAACCTAAGTTAAGTTAATCATTTTAACATCATCTATGACAGTAATATGACATTGTTGAACTGGGCAGAACGTTTGGGCCAATTTATTGTCTTCTGCATGTTTAGCGTTAGTTTTTACATTTTTTCATTACTATTTGTTTTTCTTTAGTCCTTCACTACAATCTTTCATTTTTTCCACTGAAGTACCTACATAGATTTACTATTTTCAATCATGTTTGTTTTTACCGCTTTTTCTATTGTATTTATTTTAAAATTTTTTCTTTTCTGCAACTCACTGCCAACGCTCAAACTAAGATTTTGTTGACAGTGCCAGAAATTTTCTTTTCTATACAATTTAGTGTATGTAGGAGTTTTGTATATATGTACTCTACATTGTTACTCTACTGTGCTTTTTTCAAGATTGTTGTAAGAATTTTTTGGCAATAAATTTCAATTTCAAGTACTAATTATTATTCTCAATACTCCCACAACTCTTGTCATTTATCACTTACAATACCTATTGTCAATAACTCAGGCAACATTCTTGTTTTTAATATCATAGCATGTCATAAACTATGCACCATACCTCATTAAGTCTTTTATAATTTACGGCCAATTTGTTAACAGTTTTTGATTTCACAGTAAATCAAAACTTGGATGTGGAATTAACAATAGATTTCTAAAAGAGTAACCAAGAGACCTACCTGGACATTCTTTATGACACTGCAATGTGATCTTAACCTTATAAAGACCGGCTAATTAAAACAATGCTTGATTGATTTTCTCGTTCATAATAATGAAATTGGATCCTTGAAATTGCTATAACCCTGCTACATAGATATGAATTTCAATAAACCTTCTGTTATAACTAGCTTTTAAGAATGCAGTGTTATGGTACTTATGACTGTGATATTGGCATTGATCCATCTCATTTCGAGAGATAATACATGTAGCAGGAAGTCTTTGTAAAACGGGCTCGGATCCCGGCGATGACATGATCTTTTAGGAAATTAATATAGGTCTCTTATTGGTTAATAAGAATATGGTATTGTAGCTTGGGGTGCTGCTCACAAATCAATATTAAAAGCTTTGGAGGGAACCCAAAGAGCAATTTTGAAGATCTGTCTCCGGAAGAACAGACATTATCCAACAGATGCTGTTTTCCAGGAATTTTATGTGTTGGATATACGACAACTGTATATTAAAAACTTGTTGATCTACATATTTCTGAACTTTGGCAGCATCTTCCAGAGAGCGACTCATTGTCATCATACTAGGTTCAATAACAGGGTAGGAATAATGGTCCCTTCTATCACAAAAGCATACTCTGTCACTAACCCATATTATAATGCTCACATTTTGTATAGGAACACGTCCATTGAGTGGCAGCATTGGCATTGTGTGACTATTGAGACATTTAAAAAGAATATTAAGCGCTTCCTGAGAAATAGGGGAAGAACTCATAGTCACAGTTTGGTATTATCAGAATACAGGAGATCAACCTAATTTTTCTTCCTATGCTGCTAGTTGTAGGACTATGGTGGGTGATACCATTGGATAACCTTTTTTTTCAGTTATTGCTTGTTGCCTCTTTGTGGTTATTGGGTCTTCTAGTTGAATTCCTTTTTCATCATTTTCTTTATTACCACTTATTTTATCATCTGATTTTTCTCAGTTTTTCTTGAATTTTTTTTAGTCGCTCCTCACACTTTTTCCTTTATTTTGCACATGGGTGTATGAGTGTTTGGGGGCTGAGTGTGTGTTGGGGGGAGGGGTGTTGTGTGTGTACTGGGGGAGGAGGGTTGTATGTGAGGGGTTAATAGTGAGTATTTAGATTCGTGTTTTTAATATAATAATCAGTTTTCAACAATTTTTCATAAGACTCATTCTTGCGCACAGGCTTTTTGCCAATGCAAGAATTACTTTTTTCGTTATTGTTTATTTGTTCACCATTTTTAGAGTATCAATATGAACTACTTATATACTGTAAAGAGTATGTGAAAGAATGTAAAAGTTTATTTTTTTCAAGTTAAAGTTTGTTTATAATCTCAAGTTCATTTTGTACCATTTATATTTTTTTTGATGACGAACAAAAAAAATTGTATTGAATTGCATACGGTAGGCTACTATAGTTGAGTTCACGTGAGCCTTACCTTTTTACCGGTTAATTGCATACTCTAGTTGAGTTCATGTGAGCCTTACCTTTTAACTGGTTAATGGAATTTTACCAGAAACCAGGGTGTCTGATTGGTCTATTCAAATTCTTTCGACCGGTTGCACAAAAGCCAATTAAATTTAATCCCCGTGGAATGACGTCATTCTACGGAGATTAAACTTAATGGAGAATAGCTGCACAGAGCACAATTACAAGCGATAACGCCGATTAATCTAACCGGCGTAAAAGATACATAACCGCCCATTCACTGAGAATTGAATTTCACAAACTCCTGTTAAGTTACATTTTATAGGTTATGTTAACTGTACCAGAACATGGAACTGCAAATTGAGTCGTAGATGTTAAAAATCTTTCAAAATGAATGAATCTATTAAGAATTATAATAATATTGAGATAGTTTGATAATGATTCAAGTAATTCACAATGAAATGATTCTAATTCATCTTTTTTCTCGACTTCAGAATCAGCTGTTGATCAAATTACAGTGTTGCCAGATTGTACCTGTTCGGTTAACGAAAAATAACTAATGGATCCTTTTGCAACGGAAATAAAGCCGTTACACTTATAACAGTTAGTTAACTAACATTAAACTCCTTAAGCTAGAGACACACATGTCCGCACCGCAAGCGCACCGTATGTTGGCCGAGTGTCGGTGAAGGTCATGCCAAGCCACACATATCCAACACAATACCTTGCACTAACCGTGCATCGGCCGGAAAGTCACGTACTAATATAAGTCACGTACGTAACTTCTCTATATCCCTGTGGAAAGAGATTAGAAACAGGCTAGGAAAAGGTTAGATAATTGTCACCGACACCGCACCGTGCCCGTCAAAAAGTAAACGGAACATTCAATAATTATTGGTTTACGTGCAACCGGCCGATAGACTTTCAAAAATTTAAACAAACCAATCAGACATTATTAATTTCGATAAAATTTAATTTTCCGGTAAACAGCAAGGCTCCCATGAACTCAAACATTAATTTATTTCTCTCGAAAACTGTATAGCCTATTCTTGTCAATATTCGTAGCTTGGAAGCTTCGGTACAATAATTATAATAGCATTACGTGAGAATTCGAAAATTTACTAGTCTAGTGAAAATGTATTGCTAATTAATTGCAATATAAAAAAGATGTAATTAATAGACCATTTGGTTCCATAGAATTCTTATAAAAATAGCACCTGGCTTAGATAACAAGAATAGAAATAATTATCAGCCCCATAAAATATATAGTATATACCTTAAACCTTAAACGATCAATTTGCCATTTTATCTCCCTAACCTATACTTTCTGAAATTCCTAATATCCAAATTGATAATAAATATCTGTTATTACTCCAGAATTTGATCAATATCTAAGTATTTGACTGAATTCAACCCAGCAATTACAAGGGTTTTTCAAAGACTCATCCATCCTGAAGACATACTATTATTTTCCAGGTAATTCTATATTACTGTCTCATATCAAATTGCAAATTGCAAGTGCAATCTACAAAGAAGAAGTAAATCTTTTCAGGACTCCTCTGGTCTGAAGATGTTCTTTCATCTAATATTAAAACTGGCATTGAATTTTCATTTGAATAATCATTTTTACCTAATAAAACTTTCAAAAACACTTTCAATGTGACTCACTTTATGGCGTGACGGCCGTTTCACTCTGTTGTCAAGAGCATCGTCAGACGACCCACAATACAGTTAAAAGTGTTTTTCAAAGTTTTATTATATATTAGTGGAAACAAGATTGTTCCTCAACATCATAATTTTCACTTACTTAAAATTTTAGAAGCGAAATGCGTCCCTTCAGTTTGAACTGATAAAAATCATAATTTTAATAAAAATACAGTATTAATTTTGATTGCTCAGCAAATATTTCGTCATTGAAAAGATTATAGATGATTTCGTATCTTCTTACCATAAAAAACTAAAGATCACTGGCACAATGTTCAAGTTAAACTTCCTTGATATTTTACCTGTTAAGTGTCAAGAATGGACGAATGTTTGTCTGAACTTCTAAATTTCGCCAAACGAGATACTTTTTGGCTCAAAAGATTCTACAAAAATTTAATATTATTATCTATTTTTAACTATTTATTGTGTTTTGTTTCTAGTGAATTTTTAAATTAATAGTCGTTAAATGGAAAAAAATCATTTTGTTATTTTTCGAGTGAATTTTTTTAGCAAATCTAAATTTTTAGTCTGTGTTAACCTCAATGTTTTGGACAATGTAGACATATTCAAAACTTGTGAAGAGAGCAGTTTTGCTCCTTCATATTCATTGTAATTTTGTCACAAAAAAAAAATTCATATAATTGCATTCCTTATTATATTGAAAAATAATAATAAGCTTATGGCTTTTAATAGTGGGAGGCCCTTCACGGGTAGTTCCACCTCGCCTTCTAAGTCATGTCATGGGGAACATGGTGAACCTACCATTTTAAGTGGGTTCCGAACCACCGGGTCAGTGATAGTTAAGCTTATAACACCAAGTTATTGGAGCACAGTCACCCATCCAAGCGCAGTTAATAGTTAATATAATTAAGATCATTGTTCATAATTTCTAGCTCTTTAAAATATGATCATCTATGTTTTCTACAGTACCTATGTGATGTTGATAGTTTTGTTTTGAACCACTCATATGAAAAATTTGAAAATTTGCATGATTAAAGAAAGATAATCTTACCTAATCTAGACTAATCTTCAAGATAATTTTATAAACAGAATTTATTAATTTCGAATTCCTTTAAGTGCTATTACTTTTTTATATTTTAATTGCTACTAATTTTATATTTTGGCCAGCCTCTTAAAAAACTACAAACTACAAGTACAATGTACAAGTAAAGACTTCCTTGATATTTTGCAGTAGCTACACGTATAATAAATATTGCGAAAGTAAAGTAAATTCGTATGGCTTTTCGTGGTGGGGAGACCCTTACGGGTAATATTGCGAATAATAATCTAAACTATGAATTCTGTGATAGACAATGAATTTCATAACATTTACAGATTCGTTTTCAGGTGTTCTTCGTAATAATTTTGGCTTCAAAGACAAACGGATACCGGACTAGAGGGATGACTGCGGCAAAAAGCAATAAGCGAAGTTAAAGTGGATGTTTAGAGCACCTGCATAGTCCGGCCACCTGAAGGACCGATGTAGCCCGCAGTTGTAGATTGCAGATAAAGATATCGATCTCGGGTTCCGTTGATCGTGGCCGATAATGTGGCTATTTTCTGCATAATCACTGCGATCAGCGCATTAAAACGGTGTTAAACGAATTTTCCAGATTATATATTTAAGTAGTAGTCTGATACCGCCAATAAAGATCGCTGCATGGAGGCTGAAACACCGGTAAGGTGCTGTGAATACAAACTGATATCAGAGTAGCTTGATTTATCTTTGTGAAAAAATAATGGAAACCGAATTGCGCCATTATTAGGAATCTAAATAAAATGATGAATGATTTTTTTGTATTTGAGGACATTAATATCAAAACTAACAGTAAGTTTATGTAAATGAATAAATAAATAAATAAACAAATAAATAAATAAATAAATAAATAAATAAATAAATAAATAAATAAATAAATAAATAAATAAATAAATAAATAAATAAATAAATAAATAAATAAATAAATAAATAAATAAATAAATAAATAAATAAATAAATAAATAAATAAATAAATAAATAAATAAATAAATAAATAAATAAATAAATAAATAAATAAATAAATAAATAAATAAATAAATATATATATATATAAATATATAAATATATAAATATATAAATATATAAATATATAAATATATAAATATATAAATATATAAATATATAAATATATAAATAAATAAATAAACATATTAATGAATAAATAAATAAATAGATAGATAGATAGATAGATAAATAATTAAAAACCACAGAGAAAAATGAGAATCTGTTAATTAGAAAATTACAAAATTTTTATCAATAATTCATTCCATTCCATAAATAAATATTGGAGACATCAAGGCCTTTTCAGAAGTAGCAAACTGTCTCTCATTGCAATTTTTCATGCATATGATGCTCACGTCATGCATATGATAAGTCTGGAGACTTGTGCGTGGGTAATGAGTTGAATGGGTGAATGATGAGAAACATCCATGGCTGAATGAGATTCGAACTAAAGGCTGCAGGAAGCAAAGCCAGCCAGAGTCTTATCTAATCACAAACAAGCCCCCGGTATTACTGTTTAAGAAAATATTCTACTCTCATTCTTCTGTGAAGACATCACATATTTCTATTTGAATTTGAATACTGTATTTATTTTGGTTTTAACCAGTTGGTCATGTGCTTCAATGTTTTTTTCATCTTCAGCGTTCAAAAGGCTTCTTCATATTTTCTTGTTTGATTTACAATTCTCTCGAATTTTCTTGCTAGTGGCTGTTTTAAAAGTCGGTCTCCAGGCATAAGGGGGGCTTTTTGTCCCCCTCAAAATTTAAAATTTGCGGGGGTAGAAAAAAGGGACACTCTCAAAATAAGGTCGGCAAAATCCATTTGTAACCCTCTCCCCCTAAAACGCCCTTGCTGGGACCGCTTCTGTTCAGGCATTCTTGGAATAAATGATAAAGATCAAATATTTTAAAACGACTAGAAGTTTGATAAGTATTGAAAATGACATTAAAGTTTTGTGAAATTTTTGACAAAAAAATTCATTTCTTAAAAAAATAGAACGATTTCTCTGATGAGAGAAACCAAATTCATGAACCAATGTCATTCCAATGTTTTTCCTTTGTTAATTGCTCATATTATTTTGTGTATAATTGGTCACGGTCTAAGTACTGTAGTAATAATCCTTTGCACTTGTAAAGAGTATTGTAAAGAGTTTGTATGCTCGCTCCCTGACCAGATGAGCACCTATCCATGGCCAATCAACACACGTGGGGGCGTGACATACTGGTCTATTCAATTTGGTACAGCAATTCAGCCTCGAAGCGTTTTTCGGAACCGTGCTTTTGATCTTCAACCATCAGACCTGCTGACGGTTTTATTTTTTTATTCTCAGCAGAAGAGATGCAAAAGCAAGCGATGCTTGAACCTTGAAATTCTTTGCTGTTATAACTTTTGTCATTACTATTTGCTCATTGCTTTTTTATATAATTATATTATTTAACTAAGATTATTTTTTCATGATTATTCATCAAATATTGAGTTATTAACTTTTCATGTGAAATTTAACGACTTGCAGTCAAATATTTGTTAAGAATAAGTATAACTCACTTAATCTGGCCGAGCGCTCATAGATCTCATGGATCTCATAGATTCGAGAGCGCTCGGCCAGATTAAGTGAGTTATACTTATTCTTAACAAATATTTGACTGCAAGTCGTTAAATTTCACATGAAAAGTTAATATTAACAACGCAGTTCGTCATGGAACAAGAAATCCAGGAAAATATTGAGTTTATAAGCTTCCTTATTTCATGCTTATTTATTCAGAGTTCATGCTTATTTTGTTCAGTATTTTCCATCAAAAGTGGCACACTTATTTTATCAGAACAAATATTAGTATCATTTATTATAAATAATGATTTTCACGAAGAAGACTCGTCATGCACAGAGCTTTGGGGACAACTTTATTCCTTTAACAAAGTTTACTCATGTTTAATGAATAAGAAGACGAAGTTGTCACAACCACCGAAACTAGTATCTCACGGTTTTCAATAGTGACAACTTCAAGTTTCATTATTCATTATGGATATCTTCCACAATATCACCTTCGTCACTAAAAAGAAAGTGACTCATTTTTGTTTCACTCCCTTATCGAACAAAGCATTTTTTTGTTTGAAATATTTCTTGTTACTAGTTTTTGTTGTTGATTGTTACTGTGCATGCTGTTTGCACTGTTTTTTGTTATGTATTTTTTTGTTCAATTATATTTTAAATTGCTATTATAATATTTATATTTTTGTTTTGTATTTCTATGCATAAATCTTGTGATCCATTGTTATAAATTAAATAAATGAATATTCAACTAAAATTTCATATAAATTTTGTACACCATATTTTTTATCAATTTTTGTTGGATTATTTTATGTTCTATATGTGGATTTTCTAAATTTTCGTTACTGTTACTTTTTTATCAAAGTCTGCTTCCTTCTAAAAATCAAAGATAATATGGATTTTCTCATTTCATGTATTCAATATGAGCCAGCAGAAATTGATATATAAAAATGGACCATAAAATCAACAAGTCTATCAATCTATTCTCATCCATTAGAAAACATCCACTACAATAAATTTTTGAACACTGATGTTTGGTAAACAAGTTGGATGGAGATTATCTTTACTCTCTATAAATCTCGTGTTTACACGTAAATAAAATTAACATTCTGTTGGAATTCATCCTCCAATCATGCACAGAATTTGCAAGCTGTTGTGAACAAGATAGATCTACCCAATCGTTAACTCCGCTTTCTCAAAATAAAAGAGAATGAACATTCCATTGTAATGCTTTCTCATTCATGTACAGAATATTTTTTCTGTTGAGAAATTTTTATCTACTTATATACTCATCTCCTCTTCTTTGGAATAAAATTAAACAATGCTGCTAAAGTTAGTGGACAATCTGCTGTTTTATTATTTATAAAAAAATCATTCAACACAGTAATACAGTAAATGAATTCATTAATTCTGAATTTGAACTTTGATACCTAAAAGCTGAAAATATTTTGAATGAATTGAAGCAATAATAATAATAATAATAATAATTTTTTTTTATTGCTTTATTGAATGTAAATAACAGTGCATGCAATTAATAAATAATATACAACAATTTAACAAAATTCAATATATAAATAGTTATTATGATAATAATTCTAGTGGTGGCAACCCCAGAAGCTAAGTTTAGCTTGTATTGGGGTGATTTGCTAAGTTTTAAATTTAATCAGGTTTTTATTATGGATTTTATGTGATGAATAATCAATATCCTATTCCTCTGTGTTGAATATGTTATCCTTGCTCAGTAATATAATAAGTTTTGATTTCATGTTTTACTGCGGAATATGTTTGTAGGTTTTTAAGATGGTTAGGGATACTGTTCAGGATTTGTGGTACAAAGTATTCTGGTACTGCTTTCCCTATTTCTGTATAATAATCTGGTATTCTATAATGTGTGTGTCTTGTGTTGTATCTGTTTTCGTTTGTATTACGGTATCGGCTTTCAAAGTAGTTGAATAATAATAGTAATAATAATAATAATAATAATAATAATAATAATATTTAAGCTGAGGGAGGATTCAAGAAACATTCACTGCTTGTCTCACATGATCTACATGGATGATATCAAGCTCTATGCAGGGACTGAAAATCAGCTAGTGGAGATGTTGCAGATAGTGAGAACATTTTCTGCTGATATAAAAATGAGGTTTGGACTAGAAAAATGTAAAACACTAAGTGTACTCAAGGGACAAGTGAAGCCCCATAAACTTGAGGTAAACTGGGATGATGCATTTGAGGCAATGGGACCATATGATGTCTACAAGTACTTAGGATTTGGTCAGTCCAAGCAAATACAGCAAAAGGAAATGAAGCAGAAAATGAGAGATGCATATTTGCTCAGAGTGAAGACCCTTCTGAAATCGCATCTCAATGGAAAAAACATGTTCAAGGCAATAAACACCTATGCAGTACCCTTGTTGATCTATACATTTGGTGTGATCAGCTGGACTCGCACTGATCTTGACGAATTGATGCGAGCTACCAGAGTTCTACTTACAAAATTCAGAGCACATCACCCAAAAGCTTCAATTGAAAGACTGGTGCTGCCTAGACATAAAGGTGGACGTGGCCTAATGGATCTGGAGTGGTTGTGTGAAAAGCAGGTGAAGAGTATGAGAGCCTACTTTTCAACAAAAGATGGGTGCCTTTACAAAGCACTCAAGGCAGCAGATAAGAAATACACACCACTCAACTTGTCAGCACAAAATATTGTTGGAATAAGGACAAGTAAGCAGCATGAAAGCGAGGTCCTGCAGCAGTGGAGGAGTAAGCAGCTACATGGAAGACATGCATTTGCATTGGCACAGCCTGGTATTGATGAAGAAGTTACAAATGCATGGCTGAAGCATGGGGATCTGTTTGTTGAAACAGAAGGCTTCATGGTGGCTATACAGGACCAGGTGATAGCCACTAAGAACTATAAAAAATTTATAATGAAGTTGCCAATCAATGATGACCTGTGCAGGCGATGTGGCCTGGCATCTGAAACGATACAACACATCATGTCAGCTTGCCAGACAATGGCTGCCACTGACTATTTAAAAAGGCACAACAGTGTAGCTGGCATACTCCATCAGGACCTTGCATTAAGACATGAGCTGCTTCAAGAAAAAGATCCTTACTACAGATACATGCCTCTGCCAATACTCGAGAACATTATATATAAATTGTATTGGAACAGATCAGTCTTGACAGATAGGACAATTGCACATAATAGGCCAGATATAATCCTAATGAATAAGCAGACCAAGGAAACTATTTTAATAGATGTTGGCATACCATGCTGCCACAACTTGGATCAGTATTACACTGAGAAAATCTCCAAGTATCTCCCCCTAGCTGCTGAGATAAAGGATATCTGGCAACAAGAAAAGGTGTCAATCATCCCTGTCATTATTTCTGCGGGTGGGCTGATTACAACAAAGGTGACAGCAAATTTGAGTCAGTTGGGAGTGCCAAAAAGCACAAAATGCACAATGCAGAAGGCAGTAGTACTTAGCACTGTATCAATGATTAGGGCATTCCTGAACATTCCCATATAGATTAATCAAAATCTTGCCATAGGCCGATTTTGATTAGAAAACTCACATCAAATGTGATGGAAAAGCAAAAATAATAATAATAATAATAATAATAATAATAATAATAATAATAATAATAATAATAATAATAATAATAATAATAATTTATTTATTTATTTCAACAAAGCACACAACAAACAGAAATTATAAAATGCAACACAACGTTTGTCAAGTGACTTTGTCCTTTGTCAGTGCAGCAGAACAGCAGGAAGCCTTGGTATGCAGCACGGGGGTGGATGTCAATAAAAATTAATTTTCGGGCAGTGCCCTCAATTGTATTCTGAAATCAGCAGCAATCTCAAAAAAGTCTATGAATGGTGACAGTTGGTTGGCGACTTCTGTACACCGCTGAACAGGTGAGGTAGCACTCTTAGTTGAAGGCCGGAAGGGTCGATGCCACCTAAAACCGTGAGCTGGAACAACAACTCCCACATTCCTTATTTATAATAATGATAAAAATAATAATAATTTTTTTGTTTTTTATTTCAAAAGTGAATTTGCGTATAAGTAACTCTTACGAATAAGTAAAAGTTGAATAAATTCACTAATATAGTTCATTTTCAATAGTTTTTAATGTTTTAATAATAATATTGATACTATAAGAAAACTTACGTCTCCAATTCTCGTTGAAAAAAACAAAGATTGGGGACGTACTGTAAGTTTTCTTACGATATTTAATATTAACAATCCAGGACTGAGGATGGCTGCTGCACTGCTGAATAATAATAATGCACATATTTGTGAACACCCAAGTCCAAATTGAAGCACCTATTGACAATAAAAATACCCAACAATGATGATTCACCACTCAAGAGGCTAATAAAACATAAACAACAAAACATAAACAGACAGACAACAAAGAACAAAGGTACAGACGGAGAGGTAGCATCACCAATTCCGAATAGGAATCATTCAGCTTAGTTCCAGCATTGTTCAGCTCTTCAATTATGATAACGATCCATTGTGATCCTCTAATTCATATTATCTTGTTATTGAGAGGAACAACAAAAGCAAAGAAGCTGCTCGAAACAATCATCCTAAACTCAGCATTACTACCTTGGGGTAATTGTTCAGTTTGGGACTGTACAATTACTGTCATTCACTAGTAAATACATTTAGCATAATTTGAACTTTCCATCTCATATTCAGCTCACTTGATTCACAAATTTTATGCAGATTGATGGCTACATGTTTATTGTTTAGTATTTTGGCAGGCTAGTTTGTTCATCTCCTAACAAGTTTGTAATATTGTGATTACAGTACGTGATCTTGTGATTTCAAAATGGGCTCTTCTGATTACAGTATGTAACTCTGTGACAGTGTGAGACTCTGTTACAGTGTGAGGTTCTGCCCAGCCTGACTAGTACTATTTTTTGATAAATTATGAATCTACAATTTAGTGAGGACAGCTACACAGATTTATTTGTACTTGGCTGTGGTATTGTGTGAGAACTCCATGTCTTATATGGGAACATATTTTTTTTGTAGATTACGTCTTCTTTGAAAGGAGTATCAGACAAAGATAAACAATTATATGCATAAAATATTACCAATCTTTCACACCAGATAATTGCTATATCAATAAATATTCTCATCATGCTACTTTTATTGTTGATTAAATTATAAATTCAACTGTGAATCATGAATTTTTTATGAAAAGTGTAAGGATACCATTTCTTTTATATTTTTTTACTTTTTCCTTCTATAATATTTCTTTTTTATTAACTTATCTCATCAACCATTCTTTTTCAGTAGTTCTAACTTTTTCACTTTTTATTTTCTACCATCAATATTGTCGTCTTCAATTATAATATCGTGTATTCAATTACTTGCTTTTGATGCACTTCTGGTGTAATTTTGTTTTTCCACCTATAAAAATTGGACCTATAAATTTGATATAGGCACCTTCTGAAGAACCCCTATGGGTTAATTTGAGCCCCTGGGCTTCAGTTCTGCAATTGAATACAGTATATTGATTGTTTAAAGGTAGGTCTACATCATACTTTATCATTCATGACCAGTTGACCACAAGACTTGTACGCAATGTTCAATTTCTTCTTCCATTACAAACTGAACGTATTAATTCAAATTTTTAGAATAGGCCTAAATAACTGCAATGTTGTAATTTATTCTAAAAAGTTTAATTTGTACACATTCATGACAAACTACCTGTACCCATCAGGCCTACCTATCTAATTGATACATATTTTAAAAATGTTTCTTCTTTTATCAAATAGAATCAATAAGATTGAATTAAAAGTGTAATAATAATAATAATAATTTGTACTGGACACATGTTCAATAACACGAAAGTTCCTAGGTACAAAAGAAAAAAAATGGGGGGAAATAGGGAGGGATTAATAATAATAAATAAAAGAGGAAACAAATACTGAAGATATGTAGAGATATAGATACATGAAAAAGCAAACTTATATAATATTTAATGGGGAAAAAATAATAGAATTAAAGGTGAAAAAAAGTATAGTAAGAATAGTAATAGTAGAAGTAAAAATAGTAAAATTTTGAACATTGGAGCACATCAGTTTTAGATAACAAAAATTTCTTTGAAATATAGTAAATTCATACTTGGTCAATGACCTGTATAAATTACTTACTACCAGCCAATTAGGCTGTGATATTGGCTATATAGTCCTAAAAAATAATAATAATAATAATAATAATAATAGTAATAATAATAATAGTAATAATAATAATAATAATAATAATAATAATAATAATAATAATAATAATAGAGATACTTTAAGATCTTTATTACTTTACCTTCAAATTCATTATTGATTTCTCTCATTTCACGAGCTTTCTATGTTTACTAGTAATATTATTGAATGAACTCACAGCCAGCGCTCAAGTAGGCTATTTACTTTGCTGACTGTGCCAAAAATGTGTTATACACTTTATATTGTGAATTTTCTTATATTTGTATTTTTGTATTTTGGCGAAATAAAAATATTATTATTATTATTATTAATAAAATAATAATAATAACATTAATAATAATAATAATAATAATAATAATACCTGTAGTAAACAATACTACCTGTTAACCTGATCCCTGGAATAAAGTGCGTTGTGTGGTCCACATTAGCTGTTGTTCACACACATGACAAGTTGATAAGCAGGAATTGAAGTGTTGAACCTAATCAAATAAGGATTTATCGGTGTTTCATGTTGATTTTGACGCCATTTTGTGTGGTGAAAGCGTGCGAAATAGAAACGTGGTTCGATTGAGTCTTTTTTTGTCGAAAACAACTCTGTTAAATCACATGTGTTAGTCCTCACATTCACACATTTGCACACACTTTCATTTTTACAATCACATAATCAGTCTTCTCTTAGCCAGAAATTGAGGTACCGGAACTACAACCGAGACTCACCCCCCCCCCCCCCCCCAACACTAACATCACAAAATCACAAACCTCACAAATCAGATCTCATTCCACCATCACAAAAAATGTTTGCCTGTGAGAAGTATAAGGTAAAAAAAGAGCATTTTATTGAACTCAACTTTAAAAAAAATACGAGTGTACTGTGGGTCGTCTGACGATGCTCTTGACAACAGAGTGAAACGGCCGTCACGCCATAACGTTGGTCATAATTTCCCCTTAAAAGTGTTTTTAAAGTTTCTATTGTAGCCTATTAGTGAAACAAGATGTATCTTCAATATCATCAAACTTTTAAATAATTAACATGAAATTAACATACAAACTATTATCAATTGCTATCTATGATAATAACATAATTTTAGTTCCATACTTGATATCTATAATCAAAATCGTAGTTAACTCACTAACAAAATTGTGATGTTAAAGAGTTTCCACTAATATAAAAATAAAACCTTGAAAACACTTTTAAGTGGAAATTGTAGCTCACGTTATAGCGTGAGTTTACGTTAAGTTACGTCAGATGACCCACAGTTTCTCGGTACCCACGGTCTGACGATGCTCTTAACATCAGAGTAAAACGGCCGTCACGCCATAGCGTGAGTCACAATTTCCACTTAAAAGTGTTTTCAAGTTTTTATTATCACGAAAAGAAATTTTAGATCTGATTTTTTTAATCAGTTTCAATTTATTTTTATTTTTAAAAGAGAGGTCCCGGAATACTGTTCCGCCTCAAATCGAGCCAATACAATACTCAAACCTATCAAATCTAGTCCTACATTAAAAAAAAAAAAAAAAACAACGGTAGGATATAAGAGGTTATACTTATTGTAATACTTGCTCAATTTATATATTGCTTTTTTTTTATTGCGGATGATGCCCACATGAGTCTGGAGACTTGTGCGTGGGTATTGAGGTGAATGATGAGGAACATCCACGGCTGAATGAGATTCGAACCAAGGCTGCAGGGAACGAAGCCAGGCAGAACCTTATCTTATCACAGACAAGCGGTCCAACCAACTGCGCTACCAGTATTTCCACTGGGGGGGGGGGGGAGGGGGGGCTAACTTCCATGAAGTTAGCCCCCCCCCCCAGAGTTTTTTGCATATATCTCTGGAACCAAAAGAGCACTAACGGTGGGACTTGAAGCACTAACCAGCACTAACGAAGCACTAACCATTAATACTATTTTTAACGTTAGTGCTTCCAATGGGCGGGGGGGGGGGCTAACTTCACGGACCTTACCAGAGCCGCAGTATGCGGTAAAATCTGAATAGTTCTACAGTAGATATACGAGGCCCACTAAAATGCCCATACATCTTTTCTAACGACCATATTAGTTGTGGGGCAATTAACGGATAAGTACCCACGCCCTGTTAATTGCCTCACATCATCGGACCCTCACTATTAAGAATACGGGGTCCACTTTACTAATTCAAAAAATTCAACTACTATTTTAATAAATCTTGCAGATTCCAGGCCAGAGCAGCCATTAACAGCTACTGGCGTTTTATATGGCGAAAGATCAATTTACAAGGTGTTGGTTAGTGCTTAGTCTTGGTCGTGGCGGTGATAACAATAATTAATACGCCGCCAAATTAATAGTCGATTATCGCGCTCACTCGAATTACTCGCACATCGACAAGTCCATATATCGATAGTCGTTGCATAAAATCGATACCTGATTGTAATCTACCCTTTTGCGAGGTTTTCAGTCATAAACAATAATCCTAAATGGTCGACCGTTTTCTCCCGCATCAGCTATCTACAATTTTTCTCACCTGCTACTTCTACACTATTCCTTTGCTCAAACTCTTATTCCCCTCTTATTTCTGCTTAACCTTCTTCCTTCCTTTTCCTCCTCTTATTTTCTACAGCTCCTTCTTGCACACTTGTACAACATCTTCCCCTTCTCCTCCTCCCATACACTTTCACGCCATTTCTTCCTTCTTCTCCTACTCCTTCTTCTCCTTCTTATCGTTCTGCTTCTTCCATTTATTCTTTTATTCTATATCTCATTTCATCCAACTCATTGTATGTCTTCTCATTCTCCTCCCCCCTACTCTTTCCCGCCGTCTCTTTCTCCTCCTACCATTCCTCCTCCTCCTCCTTCTTCTTCTCCTCCTTCTTCTCTGCTCCTCCTCCTTCTTCTGCTCCTCCTCCTTCTTCTGCTCCTCCTCCTCCTTCTCCTCCTTCTCCTTCTCCTCCTCCTTCTCCTTCTCCTCCTCCTCCTCCTCCTCCTCCTCCTCCTCCTCCTCCTCCTCCTCCTCCTCCTCCTCCTCCTTCTTTTCCTCATTTGTCTCCTGCTTTTCTCATTTATTCTTTTATTCTAAATCTCATTTTGTACAACTCATTGTACACTTGTATGATCTCTTCCCATTCTCCTCCTCCCCTACTCTTTTCCACCATTTATTTATTTTCTTCTTCCTCCTCCTCCTCCTCCTCCACCTACTACTCCTCCTCATCATCCTCCTCCTCCTCCTCCTCCTTCTCCTCCTCTTCCTCCTCCTCCTCCTCCTCCTCCTCCTCCCCTCCACCTACTTATTTTCCTTCTGCTTCTTCAATTAATTACATTTTATTCTATATCTCATTTTGTACAACTCGTTGTACATTTGTTTGACTTTTTCCTAATTCTCCTCCGCCACTGCTCTCTCACATCATTTGTTTATTCTCCTCCTCCTCCTTCTTCACCTTCTGCTTCTTCTATTTATTCTCTTATTCTAAAGCACATTTTTTCCAACTCACTGTACACTACTTGTTTAACCTCTCCCAATCTCCTCCTCCCCCACTCTTTCCCCCCATTTCTTTCTTCTCCTCCTCCTCCTTCTTCTTCTTCGTCTTCTCCTTTTGCTTCTTTCATTTATTCTTTTTTTCTACATCTCATTTTTTCCAACTCACTGTACACTTGTATGACCTCTTCCTCTTCTCCTCCACCACTACTTTTTTTTTAATTTTTTTTAATTTTTTTTTATTTTGAGGATGAAGCCCACATAGGTCTGAGACCTTTGCCTGGGTAATGAGTTGGATGATGGTGATTGGTGAGCAGGACCTACAGTTTTAGGTGGGTTCCGAACCACCGGGAAGTGATTTTACAGCAGAGAACAGTGTATTTTTTGCTGGCCAATCTAATCGGTCACCCTTACGAAGAGTACCCTGGAAAACGCATCTTATCTCTATGTGATTCTACTGACACTTGCTACGGCTCACGGCTATTACTTCTCATTAATCTCACTCTTTCCCGTCATTTGTTTCTTTCCTCCTCCTCCTCTCCCTTCTTCTACTACTGCTTCTTTTATTTATTCTCTTATTCTGAAGCTCATTTTTTCCAACTCACAGTTTTTCTCCTTCTCCTTATTTTATTTTTCTTCTCCTTTTCTTTCTTCTTCTTGATCATCTTTACCTTCATCTTCTCCTCCTCCTCCTCTTCCTCCTCCTCCTCCTCCTCCTTCCCTTCGTCTTCTACTTCGTCTCCACCTGTAACCATTTAATAAATCTAATGAGAGCAGCGAGCAGTGATGATGGTGCGAGCGGTGAGCGTTGAGCTGTGCTGCGCGCCTGAATCATAAAACTGGATTTATGCTAACGAACATGTTCGATGGCATTCCTCCTCCAATTCACATCAATAATCAACCAGCCGCGATCTAACCGTTAATGAAAGCTGAAATCGTCTCTTATCGGCCTCGGAAATACATGCTCGATTTCGGACAACAAAATAATATTATCGATTTATTTGCTTTCTGATTAAATTTGCTGAAATGGTGAATTTGATTGAAAAATTAATCGATGTTTCCAAAATTAGATTTACTTTTTACTTTAGAAACGTTGTACAGTTATTTTTCAGATGCTTCTAATACTGGTCTAATCACAATCAAAACAATCTTAATTGATTTATAAAATATATTACAAGTTGGTTTCATTGATCAATAAATTTTGATTTAATTTTGATTAGTATAAAAAGAAACTAAAAAAATCTTGTGAAATTGTTAAATATAAAGACTTGTAAAATGAAGGCTGATAATAATTTATGGTTACGTCTAGAATGAACGCTGCTATACAGAAGGGTCACTGTAGTCTAATGGACGACTGATCGGCAATTGGGAGGTCCGCGGTTCGATTCCCGGCGCTGAAAAAACATTTTTGGTGAGTTGCGTTCATCAAATACTCTATTCAGCTATTCAATGCTGTTATAAATATCCGCCATTGTATAAATCTTCAGTATAATAAATTGAATAGATATTAAATCTTCGCTTTAGAAATTTGATATTAATAAATTATGATAGAAACATATTTACAAAATTTATATACAATAACTTCAAATAAAATATTAGTTAGAATCAGGGCCGGTCTGGGGAGGTAGGGGGCCCGGCATTGACTATCTGGGGGGCTCTGAGGGGTACGGAATACTTCTCAAATGGAAGGTGGTCGGGGGGCCCCCCCGGAAATTTTTTAAAAATATTACAAAGAAAACCAGCTTTTCACTTGTTATTTTACCAAAAATCCTGTTGTCCTCAACACTTTTTTATTGTAATAATTACACAGAAAAGATGAATTTTTATAAGGATATAGTTTATTGCTAGAAGCTCAAACATACACATTACACAGGTTAAACTCTTGACCATGTAAAAACTTGCACAACGTTTTTATTTATAAATCATTATTAAGGATTTTTTATAACATAGGCCTACTGAAATAAAAAATAATACTGTTTTTAGCCTTAATGAACCTCCTAACTATTTAAGTAGTTTTAATTTTCATCATTAGGCTATCCATTTTGTAGTTCCATAGAACTTTTTCACTCGATATTTGAAAATAAAAATAATTTATTACTGAATTACATAAAGAAATAAATGACCAAATAATTATAGTCTTCACAATTAGCCAACTCATCTATAGCAATATTTTTGTCAATGTTTGTGAACAAATCTCGTTCAACCGCCATTAGCATTAATAGTGACAATAAATCCTGAGAAAGAGATGACTTCAACCGTCTTTTGACAATTTTAGATTTTGATCTCGCATGTCTCGTACGTCGCCCTCAAAAATGTTTTAAACAAATAAAATAATGAATTGTTTAAAGCAATGTGTATCATGGAATATAATAAGTCGTGGGTTTGAATAAAAACATGAATACAAAAAATATTTCAACTTTTTTTTATTATTCCGTTTTGGTGCCCCCTAGCTCGGGGGCCCCTGGCGATCCGGGCCAGACCGGGCCTTGTTAGAATACTGTCACGATATCTCAACGTGACAGAACTCCAGTTTATTGCCGCATTCCGTATAAGTAAGGGCTGCTAATATTGAAAAGGGAGGGTTTTACAAACAATTCTCCTGAAAAAAGTTATCCATTGTCATTTTTTAATGTAAATTTTTCGGTGGAAAATGTAAATTTTTCATAATTCAATCTTATTTTCTCACGCAAAAATCTGAGATCTAAATTTTTATCATATATACTTCTCTGTCTTCACACATATTATCAATAAATTCATCTTTATTACTTCCTTATTTCAAAACGTCATCTGAAAAACTTCTACAAATCAACAGAAGCAGCGAGCTCGTTTTAATAAGTAGCAGTTTGAGAGTAAATTAAGTAAAAAAAGTACGGCAAAACAAAAAATCAGCATAAATTTGTAATTTTCCCATGAGAATGAGGTTGCCATCCCAAATAAGCTAACAGACAAGCTGTTATTGTCTCCATGGAAGTTAGAATATTAACGCTAAACGAGGTGTAAGTTTTTACGTGGAGTGCGAAACAGATCAACTTCTTTAATAAACAAGTAACCATACACAGCAAAATGGTTCGGTTCTCATACTAGTTTAGCAGAAGGAAAAACTGGAAATTGATCATAAGAAAAACCATTATTGAAAGATGGAAAAAGTTAAGCGAATTGGGCTGGTGGAGTCCAGTTATAAACGGCTTCTGTGTTTGAAGCTGATAGTCGTTCTGACAGTTTTTTCAGCTCAAGTAACTAAAACGTGCAACTTTTTCCTCACGTCATATATCGCGATAATAGAAATAATAATAATAATAATAATAAAAATATTAATAATAATAATAATAATAATAATAATAATAATAATAATAATGATAATAATAATAATAATAATAATAATGATAATAATAATAATAATAATTTTTTTTTTTTTTTTTTTTTTTTTGGAGGTACTGGCTAAAACCACCTCCAGCTCCTGGGCCCGCCTGGAACTGAATAATTATAATAATTATTTAAAATGAATGCTGAAATAATTATAATAATAATAATAATAATTATAATAATAATAATAATAATAATAAGGAAATGAATAAGATGGCAAGAAAAAGTAAACTTATAAAATATTTAAAAAAAAAACAAAAAACAATATAATTAAAGATGAAAAAAATTAGTTTGAAGAGAATGACAATTGAACAAACTGACAACTATACATAAACAGAATTTATTAATTTCGAATTCCTTTAAGTGCTATTACTTTATACTGAAGACTTCCGCAATGGCGGATATTGACAACAGTATTGAATAGCTGATGGAAATCGATGAATGCTACTGTACAAAAATATCAGTCACCACCGGGAATCGAACCACGGACCTCACAATTGCCGGTCGGGCGCCTTAACCACTAGACCATGGAGACCCTTCTGCACAGCAGCATTCATTTTTAATTGTGAGATACGAGCCGATATGGCCAAGTTAAAAATGAATGCTGCTGCGCAGAAGGGTCTCCATGGTCTAGTGGTTAAGGCGCCCGACCGGCAATTGGGAGGTCCGTGGTTCGATTCCCGGTGGTGTCTGATATTTTTGTACAGTAGCATTCATCGATTTCCATCAGCTATTCAATACTGTTGTCAATATCCGCCTTTGCGGAAGTCTTCAGTATAAACTAATAGCACTTAAAGGAATTCGAAATTAATAAATTCTGTTTATGAAAAAAATGTAGTTTGAATAGGAATAGTGAAAAAAGAAAAAAAATAGTAAAATATAGGAGCACATCAATTTTAGAGAACAAAAATTTTCATTGAAATATAGTAAATTCATACTTGGTCAATGACCCGTATGAATTACTTACTACCAGCCAATCAGGTTGCGATATCGGCTGCATAGTCCTAAATAATAATAAAAGTAGTAATAATAATAGTAATCGTAATAATGATGATAATAATAATAATAATTATTATTATTATAAAAACATAATATTCTTAATAAGAATAATAATAATGATTATTATTATTATTATTATTATTATTATTAATATGATTAATATTATTATAAAAATAGTACAAGGATGTAGACAAGGAAAAAGTACCATAAGAAATTTGTTTGCATGCTGTACTACTATTTTACTATTTGCAATGCAATTAGAGTTTTTTGTCCGTAGTTCGATAAGAATCAACAAACTTTCGTATTAGTTGTATGTCCTCCAGCCTGCATATTAATATTATTAGGAAGAAGAAGATGAAGAAGAAGGAAGATGTTGGAATGTGCAGATTTATACAAGTTTTTATGAGGTGCTGCTCCAGTGTTAATAAATGAATGCAGAACGTCATTTAGAAGATAAGCTGCCAGGTAGTTTTACTGCATTTTTCTTGTCACGTTTTCTTAACATTATATGCCATATAAAAAAGTTCAATGGAATTTATCGATTAGTAATGATTGTACAGAGCAGCTTGTATATTATTATCACAAGTATCACTATATAACATAGATTTAACAACCATCTGTAGTATACTTTTCATCTCCTATAACAGTTGTTGCTGTTATTTTAAGGTTTTGGTACATTTTTATGTGAACTAAATTCATATTTTCTTATTAGTAAAAGAGTGGAAACTATTGAAGAAAAGGTATTGTTAAAAAGTGAAGTGTCTAATTTTCAATTGAGTAATTGAGTGACAACCGGCCAGTGGTCACTTACCTGGCCTACATTTGGGGCATTACCACTTGTAAGCTGGAACACCATCGTTCTGTGCTACAGCTATAAAAAATAACTCTCCAATTGAATTTGATAATAGCTATTTGTGTAACTAGAGTGCAAAATAGCGTTTTTCTGCATCGAGAGAAACAGTAGGCGAGTGAAAAAAGTTTCTCGAGTGTAGAAACAATACTTTGCACTCGTATTACACATTAAATTTTTCCTACAGTAATGTATAAAGTAATTTAAACAGAACAAAACAGGTCATAACCATAAACATAACCTGAAAATTCCTCACATAACCTATCTTCGAATCAAATCGATTTCATCAACAACAACTACAACAACTATTTCACAGCTGAAGCAGAGTAGCCAACCTATTTTTGAATGCAGAATAGGGAACCTGCGTATTACATGCTCACTATTTTGTGTTGTTAGGTTGCAAATCTGGAGTGCGGAAAAGAACTTTCCCGCACTGGAATTTACTTTCCCGCACTGGTGCAGGAATAGACTATTTTGCGTGCTACATTTAGTGCAAAAATTGGCACTTTTTCGGGTCACTGTAGGAAAATTTTATTTTCTGTGGCTGAAAAATTCACAGCTGACAGTAAGTGTGTCGAGAACGGCAAGTTTGGTTTGAGTGGAGGACGGGTTCCTGCCATGATGGATCACTGGATGGATCACTGATATATACGTTAATAAGTTCCGGTGAGTCTTTTGTACTCTAATAAAAATTATTATTTTCCTGAAAGTAAAATTAGAGCGGACCTAATAAATTTGAAAAATTGTTTTAGCCTTGGATTAGTTAAGTTACATTAAGGTTGATAAATTAAATTTGAGTCAAGCTGAACATTTTACATTAAGCCGCGTCTCCACCCACCGAGCATGCTCGGCGAACAGTGTTCGCTGAAATTATCTGATGTCGCCAAACATTGTTTGGTGTTGGTTTGGTGTGGACGCCTTCTCGAACATTATGATCGGTGTGGTGGGAACCTGTTGTTGGTCATCACTGTTCGCTCACAGACCGAACATTTCAATTGAACTCACGAACATATTCGGTGACCCATATGTTTAATGTTTGCCCGTTTTATGTATTCGCCAACAATGTACGGCAGACATGTTCGGTTGGTGGAGACGCGGCTTTAGATGGATAACAGAAGATTTGAAATGTTGATATTTTAAACTTGAATAATTCTTAGTTTTGAAAGCAGTGTGTTAATTTGCTGGATTTTTCTATGCTGAAAGAGGTTTATTATGCGATATTCCATTCACGGATTACCTATGGCATAGCCTTTTAAGTTAATTCCAGCGAAGTAGCGCAAATCTAGCAAAAATGGTCAATAAGAGGTATGGTGGGTACGAGCTATCGACCATATTTCAAACAGTTAAAAATTCGGCCTGTGCCTAGTTTATACATATTTGAAACAGTCAATTTAATAAAGAAAAATGAATCAATGTTTGTTTAATAGGGGTTCCATGGTTCATTCTCATAACACTAGGTACAGGGATAAACTTAGAAATGAAACTCATCGCACTGCTCTCTATGCAAATGGAGTTGGAAATTCAGGAGTTCAACTTTTTAATGTTTTACCGGCCAGGCTTAAGAGACTTCCTCTCAAAAAATTTATAGAGCTTTTCAAGAGAGAGCTACAGGACTGTAGTTTCTATTTAAGCCAAGAATATAGAGAGTATTAAAAGAATCCTTAATTAATATAGCCTGAATGGAAATAATAGATTTCAATTTAAATTGGGCAAATCCAGATGCCAACATGATGGGAGGGCAGTGGATGCTTAAATTCCTAGAAAAGTGAAGTAAGAGGTTCCTGGATTTCTTGTTCCATGACGAACTGCGTTGTTAATATCAACTTTTTAAGTGAATTCAACGACTTGCAGTCAAATTGTTATTAAGAATAAGTAGAATTTACTTATTTAGTAGGCCGAACGTTTTCGAATCTTTGAAGAACCATTTTCAAAAGGAAATGAAAATTGAAAATGGATCTCCAAAGATTCGAAAACGTTCGGCCTACAGAGTAAGTAAATTCTACTTATTCTTAATAAAAATTCGGCTGCAGGTCGTTGAATTCACATAGAAAGTTGATAATAAAGAGGTCTCTTGAAACCTAAACAAAAATGATAACCACTACATTAAAATATCGGTTTTTTGCGTGATCGCGTGATTTTAAGATTTTTGCGTGTCTGCTACTTTGAATTCAATCTCTTATCTCGAGAACCACTTCCGAAACTGTTCTCTAATCGATTCTCAATAATTATAGCCTTCGATTTGTCCAGGTGGTGAATTGATAGAGTGATGGGCCAACCAATGAAAAGATTAATCACCTTACGAGACTATCAGCTGGCTAAATCAGTGGCACCTGGACACGAAGCTGCGAGTACCGAATGAATGCATTTGAATATCAATGAGTATTTCATAGTCACTATCACCCAATGATATCTGCTACTATCAATAGTATTTAAAATAACGGACGGCTTCATTTGATATCTGGTGCACCAGTTCACCTGTTATGTTTCGCCAATCAGTTAACGTTTGCCCACAAGCTATTCGCAGGTTTTTCTCGCTCTGATTTTTTTACAATATGCGCAGAAGTGAGATGTGCAGCTCATTATGCACCATACTTGTTCCTATTGATTAATAATAGTCTCTGCTATAATTGTAGAAGATGAGCAACACAAAAGCGAAATGTGTTCACGCTATAACGTTAGTTCTATAATGGTATTATTCAGTTGATAAAGCTTTTTATAATGTACAAGAGTTCCTTTCACATTAAAATTAAGCTTCACCTCAACTGATTAATATAGTAAATATGGTAAATAGTGTATAAGATAGTATAAGTGTTAATCTGACTTGTCTTATATTCCTTAACGGGAGTCTTCAAGAAGTAATCTCCAAAAAATGAAAAAATCGACAAGGTTGTGTTCTGGAATAGTGGTACGGTCTAATAGTATTGTCTTTGGTTCTAAGCTGTAGGACATAATTTTATCATAATTCATTTGGGTTGCTTCCCTAGCTTTCAAGTAATCAAAATTGATAAAAAATATTGAAATAAAATCATAATATCCTTCATAAGTATCAATTCCATTGAGCTATGTCTTCAGCTTTGATTCAATTGGAAAATGAAAGAGCATAAGCATATTTATAATATTAAATTGAATGCAATTAATACAGTTTGCTTGTTGATATCATAATATTCTGTTTATTTTCAAGAACTTCCTTTATTTATTTATTTTACCAATTATTGTCTGCTGTTGTCTTTTATTAGTATAGTTTTCTGCTGAATACTCTTCAAGTGATATATTATTAACTTTTCATGTGAAATTTAACGACTTGCAGTCAAATAGTATTTGACTGCAAGTCGTTAAATTTCACATGAAAAGTTAATATTAACAACGCAGTTCGTCATGGAAGAAGAAATCCAGGAATTTGATATATTATTTATAGACCCATTCAACAATATTTTTATATATTTTATATAGCCTATTATTTGTGAATAATAGTTTAGAAACCATAAAATTGTATAAATTTTATAATAAATTAAAAAATTGTATAACTATAAAGGGAATGTTATCAATAGAAAGATCATTATCGACACTCAAGTAATCATTGGTTGACTATGTATAACATTTTTGGAATATTTTCTAATTTAGTAATGATTTATTATAAAGTTATACATGATCATAAGTAATTGAAGACAAATGAATGGATAGATCATTACCAATACTAAAGTTAACACAATCATACAAAAAACTTGAAAAGTTCGTTTCAGTTCCGTTTTCGTCCACTTTTCGTGGGCATGGAAAGCGTAGCTTCAGCCCTCAGAATCGGACACCGAGAACTTGCTCTACAAGTCCGTTCAGGTTACTTTCATTGATGGACGGTGTTAATTCCACTATATGTTAGTTTTATCAATGGAAAACATTGTTTGATAAAATTAATCTGTTATCAGTAGGCTGGAAAGAGAGGGAGTTACAATAAACGAGGTTCTGACTTGAAAGGAACACATACAAAATCTCATTTTTTGTAGATTACTTCTTGGAGACTCCAGTTTAGGAGTTTAAGACAAGTCAGATCAACAATAATTATACTATCTTATACACTAGTTACCATAATTACTATATCAACTAGTTGAGGTGAGGCTTAATTTTGATGTGAAAGGAACTCTTGTACACTTTAAAAAGCTTTATCAACTGAATATTTTTTCAATTGTTTTTTAAATATTTCTATATTATCAAGACTCTTTAAAAACTGCGGTAGCTTGTTGTAGAGTGTTCTACCTTCAAGTTAAACCGGGCATACTACATGATTCTCAAGTTATCACATTCTGTGGATAGAAGCAGTACCGGTATATTACGCCTATGTTTAATTCCCATCTATGTTATGGAAATATTTTCTGGGGTAGTTCGAGAGACAGTTATAATATATAAATTAAATTTGTATTCTTGATACAAAAAATATTTTGAGTAATTTTCGAGTCAAGACAAAGATATCCATTCAGGTCTGTTTTTCAAAATTCTCAGATTCTTACTTTGCCTGCCATCTACATGAATCAGTTATTGATTTTCATAAAGAGTAATATTAATAAATGTCAATCTCGAACACAGGAATAATTACTCCACATTATTTAATCAGCATTTGTCGTTGTACCCAATTCAAAGATATGCGACGTATGAGAAAACCCTTCTTATTCAGGAATAAGATTGTGTAATAAATTACCTGAGACCATTAGAAAATTGACAATCTGAAGCTATTCCAGAAATCTATAAAAAGAATTTTAATTTTTGATAAAGTGTACTATTCCGTGACAGACTTCAATGAACTCTGAAATCTGAACAGAGTGATGGTGCTCACATTTTTTCTATCTTAAGGACTTAATGACTTTGTTTATATCTTTTTTCTGGAGGATGAAGCCCACATAAGTCTGAGACCTGTGCGTGGGCAATGAATTGGATGATGGTGATTGATGAGTTGGACCTACAGTTTCAGGTGGGTTCCGAACCAACAGGTAGTGATTTTACAACAGAAAACATAGTCTTTTGTGCTGGCCAATCCAATCGGTCACCCTTACAAGAGCACTCAGGAGTTTCGTAGCTTATCTCTGATTGAACAGATACCTGCTACGGCACTCGGCTATCACTTCAGTGATCATATTTGTATTATCTGATTTTACTTTGTTTTTTGCTTTTACTTGTGAAATTCTTGTTTGTTTGAAGGACGAAATTTTTTGAGTATTCCTAGAAAAATAATGTAATGTGATGAACATAAAAATATGAAATACTGTATCACACTTGTTGGACTGGTAGCCTACATACGGTGACGTCAAACAATAATATTAAGTAGTTTTTCTTCTAATATTTGAATTCAAACACTTCAATACAAGTTGCTTTCACCCCAGTATAGTGTAACATTCACTCGTTAGTCTCAGTTTCTGGGTAGATTGGGTCAAGATAAGCCCAGTATTGAGTTACGGTCACTAACAAGCTGTAGGTCATTAGTGACTTCTTGTCATAAACAAGCCAGTCGACATAATCCTGCAGGATAATCCAGGAATGGCGGACAGGAGAAGCCAGATATTATTCATCCACCGTTTAACCTGGCCTCAGGCCTAAGCCATGTCTATCAATAAGCCGACTCCTATCATCTCAGCGTACACAAGCATCGTAAATAAACTGTAGTTTTCAATGACAGCTCCCTCACGCATAAATAAATGTATAGATGTGTGCTCCGACCTCAAGACCTGGTTCACACGGTCAAGGATCGGAGACGTTTTGGTTGAAAACAGGGACGTAACTATGGTGAAGGGGGGGTGGCGGGCGGGGCGGCAGCCCCGGGCGCCAAAATTAGAGGGGCGCCAAATAGGCAAAAAAGTGACATTTTACCAAGTTCTCTAAAATATTATGACCGATTGGAGTAAATTTGTATTTGACAATTTTAATTAAAAGTTTTGAGATTGATAATGGTGTAACAACCGAAACTAGAGTCTCAAAGATTTAATAAATGTGGTTGTGACAATTTCGTCTTATTATTCATTAATTAAAAGGAACAATAATATAAATAAGGAATGCAATAGGCCTACAAGAGAGGACAAAGGCGATGGAAACGTATGCCAAAAGATCCACCGCACATGGTTTGCATACAACAAATCAAAAAATGCCTTATTTTGCATTCCATGTCAACTTTTTTCCCACTCTACCTCAGAACAAAATATTTCTGCTTTGGCTAAGAAGCAGGGTTTAACTCAGTGGAAAAAATTGAATGAACGAATTCCTGAGCATGAAAATTCACTTAATCACAAAAGTGTTTTTGCTCGTGGAAATTATTGCAGTTATCATTAAATAAAGGTACTGGAATTGATAGAGAACTACTAGACAAAATAGCACTTGAGGAAGGGGTTCTATATGTTATTGTAGCGAATATGAAATTGGAAAGAATGGAGAGAAAGAGGAAACAGTGGTTCTTGGCGTTATCTGCTATGTAAATGTTTACTTTTAAGCAATTAATTACACTGCTTTTGACACTTTTATAGTGTTTACTTGGTAATTAGAAGAATGTTCTATTTGTTTGAATAGAAATTAATGGAGTCTAATCGAATATAGTAGAAAGTTCCAGTTTTCTTTATTTAGAAGTTGACAGAAAATTCGAGAGATATCCCAATTATAAAATTTTATATAAATAGAGGAAGTCTCTTGTAAATGAGTTCAGTCTTGTCTGTAATTCGTCATGGTAAACAAGTGTGACAGTTAAGTAGTTCAGTTATTGTTCTACGTTGATAAGTGGCAGTAGTGATAGTTCGCGTTAATACAGACAGTACAATCCCGTTGGCGCTATTACAAACCATCTAAGGAACTTTTATTGTCTGTAGTGATAATTCTCTTACCTATTACTTATGCTACGTAAGTTAATTGTTCTTCCTCGACGATTCTTTTCGAATATTATTGGACAGTTCATTGTACAGTTATTATTCAATATTAGATCGGCCTTTTGACATTTAGTGATTGATTTTTGTACAGTCTATTGAAAACTCATTATCAGTTGAACATTATCGTGTTATCTGTTTTTAATTGCTTATTTTTCTGTAAGGCATTACTGAACAGTGAGTGTTGTGATTATTTGTGTAAATAAAGTGCGAGTGATAAATTTAAGTGTTGCCAGCGTTATTTTAGACTTAGAACCCGTAACATTATCATTGATGGTATCATACATTTAGCTGAATAAGGTAGCCCGTTACGGGGTTCTAATGAAAGCCTAGAATTTGGGGACCCTAGATGTGGTAGGTTCTCAAATACTATAGGCTATGTCTCATTATCATCCCTAATTAAGAGAGCATATTACTCGTCATAGAAAGGTCAAGTAAGCTTCTTTTCTCCTCACATACAAAACGAGTTTTTTAGATATCATTGCTGGAAAAATCAGAGAACACATATTTTCAGAAATAAAAGCTTCAAAATATTATTCAATTATGTTTGACTGTACACCAGATATCAGTCATTTAGAACAAATGTCTCAATTTCTACTTTATGTAAAGATCACAGAAGAGGAAGTAGTGGAAAGTTTCATTGGTTTTATAACAGTTAGTGAAAAAACTGGATTGGCTCTGTCTGAAAAAATATTTGACAATATGAATGGTTTATTTGGTTTCTTGAATGGAGCCAGATTTGAACAAATGTCTGAAAAGGAATTAAAGACCCATGCTAATGAACTGGCTGTCACCTACAAGGATGATTTGGATCAGTGCGAGCTGGAAATAGAAGTGGAAAGTTTCAAGTACCATGCATTAGATTTAGGCCCTAACATAAAAAAGGCTACTCCACTCGAACTTTTGGTTTATATTTGCCAAAACGGTCTCCATGATACCTATCCCAAAATAACCACAGCTTTAAGAATTTTCCTTACAATACCCGTGTCAGTTGCATTGAATGAAAGAAGTTTTAGTAAACTGAAGATAATAAAAAACTACACCAGGAACTTGACAGGACAACAACGACTAACCAACTTGGCCATCATATCAATAGAGCACAAAATAGCTTCAGCACTATCTTTTGATGACATTGTTGAAACATTTGCAGCAAAAAAAGCCCGAAATTTTACATTTTAAAGTTTGTTTAGGTCTCTTTTTGTACAAAAATTGATTTATCATCTATTAGTTTGTGAAATTAAATAATGATCATTTGATATCTTACATTGAGCATTTATTTACCATACCTTCCTTCTTTTAGACGAAGAGTTTATAAATTGTGAAAAAATGAAATTATAGTAGTTTATGCAACGATTTTATTTTGACCCTTATTAAGGCACGAGTTAGATGTAAGTTATAACACAAGCAAATGCAAGTGTTATAAATATCTCACGAGTGCTTTAATGGCAAATAAAATCATTATTGCATACACTATTTTATCTACGACCACTTGTATAAATTTAATTAAAACAATTTCATTTTACCTGTGACTGTCAGAGATACCTAACCTCTCATCTCAAATACGAGAAGTTATAGTAGATTGTTAGGTTGAAGCAGCTGGTGTAGCAGTTTGATCAAATCAGCTGATAGTTTCACAATATTGAATTACGATATTGATTCCATCAAAAATGCTTCTGATTGGTCCAGAACCCGTGTTATAATGTAGAGCCTGTACTATAATGAGCTCATTATGCAACGGGTTTCAAAAAGCATTTCGAAAAGACAGCTGTTTTGGCATCAATTGAGAAACTGTAATGTATACATTATGACACGGTCATAGATAAATTATATTTATATTTTGGTTCATTGGTATTTTAAGATGGCTGAGTCATTGTATGAGTCAAGAGGTATCGGGCCTAGGGGGGCCAAATTTATTTCTTGCCCCGGGTGAAATACGTCCTTGGTTGAAAATAAAGAGTTTTAGAAGCTTACATGATTTTTACATTTATATAGATCAGCGCATGCGCAGGTAAAATACGTAGAGCAAGAGGAGATAGTTATTGAATCGATTTGGATCTCGTAGCATGTTTTTAATTTGGGGTTTAATTAATTTTGTAATATTTTATATATTAGGAGGAGGAGGAGGAGGAGGAGGAGTGGGAGGAGGTGGAGGACGTTATTTTGTGATCATAAAGAGACATACCATCATACATCTATGTAATAAAGTTGTGTCAGGTGTTCAGAAGAAATAATCCAATATTCATAATCAGATCTGCAGATCCCATTTTGATATGTGGCAGAAAGTAACATAAAAATAAGGATCTATATTTGTACAAGAGGCACAATTGCGAAGCAATTTAAAAATTCCTGGCCTGTGCTTTTATACAACAAAAGGTTGCAGAAACATTGTGCAAGTGTGAAAGCAGCATAGGGAAACTACAGATGCAACTATTGATCAATTCACAAGTCAACCAAACAGTCAAATCTGAATTTCAGCAGATGTTCCTTGGCCCTCGGGGTCGCTCGACCCTTCCTTGACCTCGTTGACTCTTACGGACTTTTACTTAGAGACTTTTAAGCTTACAGACGATCGACGCAGCAATTATATCGACCATTATAATTGGACGATTGTCGTCTTTCGACACCTGGTCGTCGATAAAATCTCGAAATCGCTAACAAGAGTCCCATTCTAGCTTCAATAATAATTTATCCATTATTATGTGTAACCCTTTGGACAGGTGACACCACTATCGTTTCAATAACTAGTCAATGAGAATGCATACACTACAATACAGTATTTACTGACCACAGTACGATAATTATCGATCATCTACATTATCGAATGAACCTTTTAAATGGTGGAGTTACCTAGCTTAACCCAACCTAACCTAATCTAACCTGAAGCTACGCTTGTAGCACCTTGCAGTAACTACAAGCAGTGGCGTAGCCAGGGGCCCCCCCCCCCGAAATTTCAGAAATAAAAAATTCTTAAATAACTAATAGATAAGGACTTATTAAAGCCGAAGGGTTCTATCTGTTTTGTTGTATTATAACGAACAGATTACAGAAACACTGTTTGTGTAATGGAATATAGCTACAGTTATAGTCAGATTAATGAATTTTTCAAATTTTTCCTCAATATTTACTCATATAGAAACTTGTTAGGTGCTCAAATGGATAATTTTGATTTAAAATGAGCTACGAAATCGAATAAAACATGTTAGAAAACTGTGACTACCATAATTAATTATTAATTTATTACATTAAATAAAATGCAATTTTCAAGTTTGAAGTGGATTAACTTAGTTAATTATTGATAAATCACCTTTTTGAATAAACTCGTCATCTTGTAGAAAATTTAGTTTTTAAGTTAAAATTCAGTATAACCCACTAGCCTGAAAGCACCCAAAGTTCATAAAATCGGGATTTTATAAATGAAAACACACAAATAAATGCAAGTTCTATGCAAGCGTGTAAAATCAGTGTACTATGATAAAACTAAATTCCGATTTCATGAACTTTGGGTTGGGTGCGTTTTAGGCTAATGACATAAATTATATGAAACTTATAATAATTAGTATTAATTTTGAGATTCAGTACATAAGTTAAGTATGATTAGTTCCAATTCAAGGGTTTTGACTCAAAATAGTCACAGATATCGGTATTTCAAACTTTATCATTTCAAACCTGGCCACCTAGGTTCTTGGGTAGTAATTTTTCAAAACTTTCTTTTGAACTTTGGAGCCTAACAAGTTGTCTAGATTAGCTTTTCACACCACTAAATTTAAAAAAAATCCGGACCCTCCTATACCCCAGACCCCCCCTTGGTGAGCCCCTCCCCCCGAAATTTGATCCTGGCTAAGCCACTAACCACACACCCCCCTTGGTGAGCCCCCCCCCCCCGAAATCTAATCCTGGCTACGCCACTGACTACAAGTACTATTGCACGGTGGAACCAACTTTGAAAATCTCCCCACCAATAAAAGTCATACGCTTCTTATTATATTTATTATTAATTTGAACTTTGTTAGGAAACAGGTGACTTTCCTCCTCTGGATGGAAAATAACACATTGACAACTCCAATAGTTCTCACATCCATGTTATAACTGCCAAATCTAATACTTTTATTCATCTCAGTACCTTATTTCAACATTTTTTTATCATAGAGACTGAATAACTGTACTATGGCTTCTTTTCTTTCAATAATGTTTTTCATTCTTGTTCACTTTTTACTCTCATTGGTTAGCTCCTCCCATTGTTGAAAGTGGGTGTGACATGTCTCAGTAAACAGCCAATGGCAGCACTCCATCATAGTTCAGCCTTTTAGAGGCCTCCAATTTGTTAATAATCTGAAGCATCTGTTTTGTTTGCCAATAGTGAGCTGAGGAATATGTTGCTACTTTTAAATTTGAATTTTAGTTTGATTAAGTTCAAGATTTTTATAACTTCCAGAACTTCCCCCCCCCCCCCCACAACAATGGCTCACTGATTTAGTACTTACTGTCTTGAGTATATCAACGTATACACTACTTACCTACTAACAGAAATTAATTTTTTTTAGATACTTCCAGGTTTATAGCGGAATATAAATAAAACACTTGAGAGTTTCAACAATAATTATTATGAATCCGTCTTTCTTTTAAAACTAATTACCATTGAAGTTAACATCTCATCAATTTTTCTGTTGCTCTGTCTAATTGAATCTCCCGTCGCGTTCTAATAATGAGAGGGCTGATGAACGAACCCATTGACTTCATGACACACCTCTAAAGATCTGACAAGAGTGGACTCCTTCTTTAAAACTCCTGTCACTGTAATCACATTTCTCCTGCGTTCAAATTTGTTAACTTGAGTTAATTGAATCACTGATAAGCAAAGAAGAGTGTATATGGTTAAACATTCAAATACTGTTGTAGTTCATTATTGTTTTGTCATAATCTATGATTTGTATCTAAGTAACTAAGCTTTATTCAAAGGAAAGGAGGAGGAGGAGGAGGAGGAGGAGGAGTAGAAGGGAGAGGAGGAGGTAAAGGAGGAGGAGGGAGAGAAGGAGGTGGAGGAGGAAGAGGAGGACGAAGAGAAGGACGAGGAGAAAGAGAAGGAGGTTAAAGAGGAGGAAGTTGAGGAGGAGGAGGTTGAGGAGAAAGAGTGGAAGGAGGAGGAGAAGGATGAGGAGAAGGATGAGGAGAAGGAGGAGGATGTGGAGGAGGAAGAGTAAGAGGAGTAGGAGGATGAAGAGGAGGAGGAGGAAGAAAAAGAAGAGAAAGAAGAAGGAGAGAAATATTGTGAGGAAGAAGAAGAAAGGTAAAAGAGAACTAAAGAGAAGGAAAATAGGACCAATGAGAGAAAAAAGAAAAAGAACAATAAGAAAAAGATGAAGAACAAGGAGAAGGAGTGGAATAAGAAGACGATAAACAAGAAAAAGAAGAAGAAATAGATGAAAAAGAAAACTAAAAAGTAGAAGAATAAGAGGAACAATAATAAGGAAGAGATGAAGACGACCAAGAAGAAGAAGAAGAAGAAAGAAGAAGAAGGAATAGGAAGGAAGAAAAAAGAATAAGGATGGAGAAGGTGGAAGAAGGAATAAGAAGTAAGAAGGAGAAGGATGAAGAAAGAAGAAGAATGAAGAAGGAGGAAGAAGAAGGAAGAAGAAGAAGGAAGGAAAAAAGCAGGAAGAAGATAAGAAGAAGAAGAAAAAGAAGCAGGAAGAAGAAGTAGAAAAAGAAGAACAAGAATAACAACAGCAAGAAGAACTAGAAGAAGAATGAAGAAGAAAAAGAAGAAGGTGGAAGAAGGTAGAAGAAGGAAGAAGAAGAAGGATGGAGAAGGAAGAAGAACGAAGAAGATAGAAGAAGAAGGAAGGAGATAAGCAGGAAGAAGATAAGAAGAAGAAGATAAAGAGGCAGAAAAAAAAGAAGCAGGAAGAAGAAGAAGAACAAGAAGCAGGAACAAGAACAAGAACAAGAACAAGAACAAGAACAAGAACAAGAACAAGAACAAGAACAAGAACAAGAACAAGAACAAGAACAAGAACAAGAACAAGAACAAGAACAAGAACAAGAACAAGAACAAGAACAAGAACAAGAACAAGAACAAGAACAAGAACAAGAACAAGAACAAGAATAAGAACAAGAACAACAACAAGAACAACAACAAGAACTAGAAGAAGAAGTATAAGAAGAAGAAGAAGATGAAGAAAAGGGACAAGAAGAGCAAGAAGAACAAGAAGAACAAGAAGAACAAGAAAAACAAGAAGAACAAGAAGTACAAGAAGAACACGAAGAACAAGAAGAACAGGAAGAACAGGAAGAACAAGATGAAGAAGAAGAAAAAGAAGAAGAAAGTGAATACCAACATTTGCACAAGTCATTCAATTGACTGTAGCCCAATCTTCCTCACACAGTCATCGTTCCAGGAAAGTCCTAGGCAAGCAATCTACTAAAGTCCATTTAATTTGAACGTGATCAACAATTACTTTCGACGAGCAACAATTTGGTACAAGGCACAGTCATAAAGTAACGGTAACATTGTGCTGCATCATGCCCACCAAGCACAATTATTCGCTATTAGAACATTGTCATCCAAATAATACGCCTCGTAATGACTGGCCGTTTAGGTTGAGTGGCCTGCGCTAAAATTGTTTTCGATTAATTAAGAGATAGTCAATTAGAGAGGTTTGACGCAACTCATTAGAAGCGTTTCTTAGCTGGCAAAACGCACACTAAACGCTAATCAACCGCGGCTCAACCGCCCCAAGTGATATAGTCAAGGAGTAGATAATAGCAGAGTAACTGCATTACTGAGTTTACATTTCACCAATTGTGTAACCGCTTTGTGGATTTACGATCAGCGGGTTCTATGATGATTTTTATTCGTCATCAACATCATCATCATCATCTTTGTGTCTAATGAATTACTAATCAAATTTTATTAGTATTTTATTTAGTATTTTATTAGTATCTTGTTGGTGTAATTGCCCCAAGCAAGAGGTAAACCGGAGAAGTTGTGAGTGAAGTTGTAATAAAACTCTTGTTCTATGCTTTATCATATGTGGTACTACCACTAGTTCTGTACACATTGAAAAAAACGCAATTCTATTGAACTAATCACTGTGCGCAAATGTCCTGCTATTATTCCATTCTTCCATTTTATCGCAATTTATTTTTTGAATGCGTGTGGTCTCTCCTTATCCGTATAATAATACGTAAAGAAAAACTACTATAATTGAGAAAGCATGCTAAAAGAGTAGAATAAATGTGTTCATGAATTTGCTAAAACCAACAACAATTTTGATTATCAGATTAATAATCATTTTATTGATACTAATGGATTATAAACTTTTTTTTTATTGTTCAGCTCATTTACGCACTCATTTAAGGCTGCGCGCAGGGGTTTTGACCATAATTTTTTTTAAAGTTTCACATGTTGGATATTATTAGGGCTTTGAAATGTTATCCATTGCCGTGAAAAAAAGTTTTTTCAATCAATTATTTTGTAAATTATGGGGGTTCAAATTAGAAATTTTTCTGGTTTTGGCGGCTACGAGTGAATTTACACTTTTAATAAATTTTCTATAACTGAGAGACACCTTGAAAAATTAAATGACTTATTTATTAACTTTTATGATAAATTTAACGACTTTAAAATTTAACAAATTGACTGCAAGTCGTTGAATTTATCATGAACAGTTAAGATTAGCAACGCAGATAAGTATGGATCAAGAAATGCAAGGAAATGGAATATTTTTACTTCGATGAAACACTTAGTTTTTTAAAAATAAGTTTTCTCAAATCTGAAAAAAAAATAGTTCAAAAAAATTTATTTTGAAGAAACTATTCGTTACATTGAAACAAAAATTATGTCATTTTATTCCTAAAATGTAATTTTATTTCTTCAAAAAACAATTTGTTACATTGAAACAAAAATTATGTCATTTTATTCCTCAACATGTCTTGTAGTTCTAGAGAAAGTATTAAAAGTTTAAAATCACTTGTGGAATAGATAAATTGTCTCCAAAAACCGAAAAAATTCAACGTTGAACTCCCATATTTCACAGAATAATTGAAGAATTTTTTTTCAAAGCCCTAATAATATCCAATGCGAAATGCTAACAATATCCAACTTCGAAAAATCTATGACCAAAAATCCTACGAACAGCCTTAACTGATAAACTTTCTAGGTCTCCACTATTATGCACTATTAATAGGTGGCCTCATACTCATAATAATGAGCTAGAAAATTCGATAGATAAGCAAATTGAATTGCAGCTCCATATCTTCCCAACGAAACAAAATGAGAATTTCGATATCTGGATAATCGATATCTGTACCAAACCAAACCTTAAACCTGAAGTTTCTTTCATAATTGACTATCTGCAGTCTGCTAATTGTTATCCTGAATTTACATGGCAATTGAACTTATTTTAAAAGTGATTTGATGCCTCTAATTCTAAAGAAAAAAAACTAAAGAACAGTTATTCTTTAAAATATTATAATTGAATTATATTCTTTAAATAATATTAATAATCTTTAAATATAATTATTCTCTAAATTTAATAAACTCATGATATTTTTCGTTGAAAAGTCTAATAATCGTACATGACTGAAGAATATGAATATAATAATTTTTCCTGAAGTCCTCAAAATCTAGATAATTCCCTATTCTAATGTTATTTTATTACCCTATAGTCTCTCCTATTATTTCCCTTCCCTCTTTATTCCTTCTCCATAAACTTTAATCACCTTCACATTCCCTCATCATTATTTTTCTTCTTGATTCATTTAATGTATTGTTTTGTACTCATGACTGTAATAAATGTTTGTGACCGACTTGCAATGTGATCACTTACACTACTTACCATACAATTACTCGAATGTCGCATGTCAATTGAGCCTCGACATGAGCGACATCCATCATGTCGCACGTTCTTTGTCGCGCGACACCTGACAACTACAAGCACAGAATATCTATATACAAATACTGTATATTATGTACAGTACAGCATCTATATCTATTGACTAAGCATAGGGCAGGTCCAAGTCTGCTTGCCTAACATCTCATAAACAGAACTCTTCAGAAAGCTCACCTGTCATATATTCCTATATTAGCACATTCGTAATCACTTGCATGCACTTATGGTAATTTCGAATGTGTATTGAGCATGTACAAGTGTTCTACGTAGTGTATGACATAGTAGAAGTCTTGCATTTTGCAAGTACATTATTTGCTAGCTACATAATGCTACATTATTTGCTAGCTACGATAGAAAATTTAATGTTCTCTAATTGATTGTTAAGGAATATAGTAGATAGGAGTTTCAATATTAGTTTCACAAATTGAGGGTTTACAGATTTGATCGACGGTTAACAATAATTGTGAGTCTCTGAGACGTCTTGTTCATGATAAGAAATGCTAAAAAAGGGACATTGTGGGAGAGAATTGACATTTAAGAGATTTTTGCGAAGTTTTCTCGCCCGATGTTTGTAAGGTGTTTTTTGTATAAATCGATTTTTTGACTTTGTATATAATGTCGTACAATATCGTGATACTCTTGTATATTGTAAAATTGAGATTCTCATACTATCTTGTAGTAGTACTTTTCATAATTCGGGAGAGCCTTGGTTACGTCTAAGGCCCTTTTTATACTAAGCCACTTCAAGTGCGGTCGCGGGCCACAATTCAGGATAAATTACATCAGACGGATAAATTTGATTAAGAAATCAGCTGATGATTCTAAACATGTTAATGCAATGCCTTCATGTAGTTTAACATCAATGTGTATTTTAAGTGTATAATTTCATGTTTCAAATATTTTTTCTTTATAATTATATTTGTGTATAATAATGTATAAAAGTGAATAGTTGATAACATCAGTACTGCAGTTCTATTTTATCATATATTCTTATTGTCTTTTCTTAGTTATATGATTAATCTGATGTTAGAGAGACGAACCAATCCTCCACACAGGCTATAGACTAATGAGGAATGCACTTAAAATTATATTGTATTCTATTTTTTTTATATTTTTATTTGAGTGAATAGAGTATTTTAATTTGAACATTGTTGAGCTCGGTCAGATTAATTTAGTCAAATTTAATTTAGCTCGGTGGTGTAATTTAGCCACAAAATGGCGCGCGACGGCGACTTAAGTGGCGACTCTGTATAATAAGGGACTAAGAATTAAGGGTTTTCAGTTTTCTCTCCAATTATAAAGAAGCGTCAGATGAAAAATAATTTAAGTTTTCTCATGAAATTCATTTTTCAAGAGAGTTCGCTCTTCGTTTTAATATGTGCACTAAGATTTATACAGTATATTCAAAATATTGAGATTTTGCAAAATATAAAAAGTTTAGTTTTTTTATTGTATTTCTTCTCTATCCCACGCTCAGACTCAAGACTTTGTGGGATATTCAAATGTTTTATTTTTTGTATCTTATCAAACATTTGTATTTGTTTTATCTGTGGAAATAGAGTTTCAAATGTGAAAAACAATTTCAAAATTTATTCTACTTGGAGTGATCTAGGCCTGTATTTATGATACAATTGAGGTATTCTTATCACAAGGGAGACTCAAGGAGCCCTTTCTTCAAACGCTTTACAAGCCTCCCTCGAGTTCAGGAAATAGCAATGTAGTTTTCTACAATATTTGAAACCACTTTGACTTTTCTACATTTTTGAGGCAGAGTAGTTGAAAAAATGTCATGCACACAAAAATTGCCGAAACTTAATTATTGATGATCTCAATAAATTTGAAGTTACTCAATTTTAAACAGAGTTGTTTGAAACAATCAATGAGTCAAATAAGAAACAATTTGTTGAGCTTAGCGACAACTATTTGATCCTAATTTTTTATTACTGATGTTGCCCACATGAGTCTGGAGACTTGTGCGTGGGTAAACCAACTATTGCGAGTACATTGCAGATAGAATGTCACTCGCCATCTATGAATAGCTATCAAGATAGCTTTCTGCACTTAATAGTCACTGAAGTTCATTTAAATATAAAAAAAGTTTTAAAGGAGGATGCAATTGTACTCTCAATAGTCACTATCATTCGAAACTTCATTTAAATATGACAAAAGCTTACAAAGAATAGGGTTACTTGAGATAACGAGGGACATGAAGGATAAAAAAGTTGAAAATCTACCAACAAAACCAATGTTGAAAGTTTGTTGGAAATGTGAGATTCTTGGTATTCTCATATCCAAGAAGCGTGGGATTGGTTCAGTTCCCATCCGGAAGCTAAGTGAACTCTGAATATTCTAGTTGGTTATTGAAGAAACCTTCTGCGAAAATTGGAGCACAAAAGAAAGACGATGATTTCAATACAATGGCGAAATCTCAACAATGGACCAATTGTGATATAGGATACAGGAATAGAAGATAAACTAATGAGGAAGGACTCTCTCAGGAAGATTCCAACTATTTGACACTGACAGCGTTGCTGAGTATGAACTTCATAGCATAACAATGCATGACCAGACGACTACAATACTACTCTTGTGAGAACTTGGTATGAATTCATGTTCAGGCTACATGGACGATCCGGTGTTGTTCGTTAATGCAGCATTCATTGATATAGGGTCGATTACATTGGGCGAGTTAGTAGCTAAGCGAGTAGCGAGTAGAAACGTTACATGCCAACAGCAGCTCGGCATGCCAAGCGGAATTATAGAAGAAATGAAACTTGCAGAACTACCCACATAAAGACAATAAATAATATCGCAACACAAAATTAAAATATAAAGTTTAACAACAATTATTCAATAAAATTTCATTAAAACAGTTCACAGGAAATACAAGATGTCTAATATAAACTTGAAAAAAACACTTTTAAATGGAAATTAACTCACGTTGTGGCGTGACGGCCGTTTCGCTCTGTTGTCTAGAGCATCGTCAGACGACCCACAGATGATGCTCTAGACAACAGAGCGAAACGGCCGTCACGCCATAACGTGAGTTAATTTCCATTTAAAAGTGTTTTTTTTTCAAGTTTATATTACATATTAGTGGAAACAAGATGGATCTTCAACTGTATGTAAGCGTATGGCTTTTAATGGTGGGGAGACCCTTACGGGTGGATCTTCAACATCACAAGATGTCTCATCTAAAGTGTTATGTTGGCAGCCTGCGCGGTTAGAATTCGGCTTTGGCCACAATTCTATTGTATTTTTGTGTTGGCTATCCTGCCAGCGAGTAGCAAATAAAAAGTTGAGAGCCAGTCTACTTTTGAAACCGTAGAAAGGAAGAGAAGGAAGAAGAACATTAGGAAAAAGAGACTGTAGGTGGGTAGAAAGGGAATGAAGGAGAACAGTTGGTAGAAAGAGAAGGAAGATGAACAGTAAAAAGAAAAAGAATGAAGAAGAACAGTAGAAGAAAAAGAATTAAGAAGAACAGTAGGTGAAGAGAGGAGGAAGAAGAACAGTAGGAGAAAGAGAAGGAAGAAGAACAGTTAAAAGAGATTGCAGAAACAGAGATAACAGATATACTGAGAGTACTAACTCCAATCAAAGTGATAATTACTCAACAAAAGTAATCAGCTTTGAGCTTATTGATTAACCTGTTTCATTTATTGTACTGTATTGTTTTTTGTAAAAAAAAATATAATATTTATTCATTTAGGTCTATTTAGGACTAATTATCAATCACCTAACTCTGTTCACTTTTCTAGTTTTATTATTTATTGTGACAAATTTACAACGAATGTGAAGGTGCAACAGACTATCCAAAACTGCTCCCTTGAAATCAATTCAAACTTAGGGAGATCAACTGTTCAATTTGCCACCTAGAAGCCTGGTCGCAGAATTCGATAAACGACTATTAGCATATTCAATCGATAATCATTGAACCGAGAAGGTTAATGCTATATTTGTTCAGACAAAAGCCAGTCAAGCATGAATATTATTCTACAAGCTTGCATATATACTGTACAGCAAAATTCGAATGAAATGTTTCGCAATAATAATCACAAATGTTCAATGTTCTACATTGTTTTCTGCTCTAAATACGACCGCTCTAAAAGAATCGCTGTCATTGAACTTACAATATCACAATGGGATAGAAATTTGCGAATATGTTCCAGTTTTAGAAATCTGATATTGGTCGTACCTGTCACTTGAACTTGCCTTCAGAACTCGAAAGGGTACTCGCAAAGTGGAGAGTCAAATATAAAAAAGGATAGAAAAGGATGTTTTCCTACAACTGCTCGTAAAGTAGTTCTTTACGAACTGAAAACTAATTGTAAAACACCTCTTAACTGCTCCGCAAGCGGTAAAGTACTTTACGCTCGCCAGCTTTTTTCTTTACGCTTCTGTTTTGATTTTGATGTCTTCTCATTGGTGGATCACGGAGTCCATGAAATTCTCATAACCTCAACAATGGCGCACGCTAACCAAATCCGCGTACGGTCTGTGATGTTACAAACTACAAGATTTCATTGTCTTGGAATCTAGAACTGCAGTTGTAGGAAAAATATTGTATGTAATTCGCGCGTGAAGCTTCTTTATCGCTCTCGCGAAATTACTGCGCTCCGCTATGTGCCGCGCAGTAAATGTTTTGGCTCGAGCGATAAAGTCGCGCTTCATGCTCTTAATACATAAATAACTATTATGTAACACAAATGAATGTTGATATTTTCCCAATACTGTACTTGAAAAATGACAAAATGTGCAATCATTGAAAATTACTGTTTATTTTTTTTTTTAATCGAGTGTTTTCATTAAAAAAGAAACATTATTTGCAGAACTCTATGAATACCGTTACATCTCATAGAAACAATTGCTGTTAATCATAAACTATTATCAAAAATGAAAATGACCATTACAACTGTTTTTTTATGTTTGATTGAAAAGTACTGTTATATTTGAAAATATTCGGCTTTTTAGTCTTTCCGGACTTCCACATTCCAATTCACTTTAAGATTGTAAGGGTTATCATAGTAGTAATAATAACACATAAAAATTGTACGTACAATATATCGTATTTATTTTATATTGTAACATTACTTATCTGATTGTAATGTTCAAGTTGTTGTTGAATAATAGTTATTTATGTATTAAGAGCGTGAAGCGTGACTTTATTGCTCGAGCCAAAACAGTTACTGCGCGACGCATAGCGGAGCGCAGTAATTTTGCGAGAGCGATAAAGAAGCTTCACGCGCGAATCACATACAATTTTTTTCCTACAACTACAGTTCTGGATTCCAACACAATAAAAACTTTTAGTTTGTGACATCACAGACCAGTAGGTAATAAGGCCGATTCTGCCGCGGCCAATCAGAAGACAGGGGGGCGTGGCCACCCCCCTTCCCCCTCCCCCAGGTCAGACATTTTGTAAACACCCACCCTTCCCCCTGTCCCACTCAGCCATTTTGTTTTTAAGGTCACATACCCCCCTTCCCTATGTGTCCCCACTTTATTCCCAATAGATTAAAGGGGGACCCCCCGCAAGCACCAATGAGAGAGGACCTATCCCCCCTGACCCCACCTCTCACAGAAGGTTCCCAATAAATATAGAACATACAGCTTTATATCTATATATACATGCTTGCAATTGTATATCTATATATACCTGCTTGCAATTACTATATCTATATTTGCTCTTATCCGTAACCCCCCGCCCCCGCCCCCCGCTTTAGCTATTAATTGCATCTGCACACTTGCCACCTCCTGCTGTGATTCTCAAAGCCCTCTCTCTCTCTTTCGCACGTGCAGTGTTAATATACCCCCCTGCCCCCCACCCTCCACCCACCGATTTAGCTATTAATAATACTTCCGCCCCCTGCTGTGAAAAACTATTTCATAACGTTTAAAAGCGGAGCACGTGCACAAGTTTTATGTGTGTGTGTGAGAGAGACGTGCTCTCAGGTCATTAACCTTAGAATTTAACGGTCGCAACACGTGCCTAGCAGGTGGGGGGCTGTACACAGAAATAGAATGCTTCTACACTCCTCGATTCCTAGATTGATAGCGTTGTAATAGGCGTTCTTGTTGGGGAGGTAAAAACAAACTACTATCATATTTTATCGTCGGCTCATCCATCCCAATAAGCCGAAGAAATTCGCTGACAGTATGTTCTGGCAATAGTCCTCGTCCCTCCAACTCTTTATAATCAAACGTTCTGGCAGCCATTACACATTTTTCTATCAAATAATAGGCATATCTATACATCAGATCATTTAAATGCCTCTTGAAATCTCGATTATTATGCACATAATCCATTAATAGGTCCTGTGATATTTTTACAGCTGTGTTAAGTTGTTCATATGAGATGAATCCTGCTTTTTCAATTATAAACTCTTTTTTAGTGAGTAAATTTTCCCTATTGAATTCATCTCGAGTGAGTAGTTTATCTCTTTCTGCCTTTGCCTCTTTGCTAATAATTTTCATCTCATTATTGAGGGTATGTCTACTCACCAGCACACTAGCCTTCTCCTGCTCAAATTCTCTCCTAGTTAAAACAACCTGTTCTAAATCATGCATGCGTTTTTCCAACACATTGTTAATTATACTTAATCCACTATTGAGATTTTCAAACGACACAAGTTGGCTTCTTTCATTGTTAAATTCTGTTCTAGTTAAAACATCCTTCTTCAACTCACTCAATTCAAATTTCAACTTGTCAAAATTCGCTACTAATTTTTTTAACTCCTCTAATTGCTTCGCATGCACTGTATGCATCCTACCGAATCGATCGGTGTTCATTGTTCGAATGTCGAAATTAATTATCAACACCTCGGTACACCCGCTTTAGCGGAGAGGTTCCGATTTGTGTTGCTTGTCAAGATGACTCGCGCTGGCAGCACTGACGTCACCACCCCAGCTCATGTCTTTAGTCGGCTATTCTCACTTTACACGATGTTTCGCAGAGGGGTGAGGAGGCGCCCTCACCGCATTCCTTCTAACCTCCTCTTTCGCAACAGCCGGTTTCACCCAGCCTCATCTCTCTCATATTTCTTTCTCTCCTCTTTCGCTCTACCGAACAGCTTCCTGCCAACACGGCCTGTCCTCGCTTTTTTACTGTATAAAGCTAGCTTCTCGCAGTTCTTGTAATATCGAATCGATTTCAATATCGTGAGCTGAATTTCCTGCATTTTTAGATCCCATTAAAATAAATAACCGTTCGACTAGTTCGTTAACATCATCCCAGAATATGTAGTTTCTATCACGTGATTTATTTCTAACAAAATTCAATAATCCCTTCCCATACTTTGAACGTTTTTTGGGTGGAAAAAGTTTCTGTATAATTTGAGATTTTTTACCAGAATTGCGAATTACGTAACCCTGGTTATTAATATGTACAGATGTCAGTGATAATATTTTTTTATATTTCGCCAAATCTTTGTTATTGTAGAGATTTGAATTTGGCCTACTGTTAAACAATAGCTCCAACAAACCATGAGTCATTCTAAACCTTTGTTCGCCGACAGTTATAAAAACATCATCAAAACTTACGGCCTCATCGCCGATAAAATATAAATTTTGTTTATGATCAAAACGTATACCGTAAGGAATAGAATTATCTAATTTCTCGTTATGAAACACGCCTAAATAGTTGTCTAAAATTTCTTCTATTCGAGTGCGACGGTTAGTAATATTCAAAGTCGAATCAAAGAAAGCAGATTTATCATTAGCAGAAATATTTACATCTTCCTCCCCATCCTCCTTCTCCTCCACCTCCTCCTCCTCCTCCTTCTCCTTCTCCGTTACCAACGGTTCAACCTTGTGTTCTTTTTCGCGCTTTACTGTTTCATTGGCAGAGATTGTGCTCTTTTTGAGTTCAATTAATGGAGTAATTATTGGTTCCAACCTTTTACGATTAAATTCCTCACTCTGTGTTTGAAAACCCAATAAATTTCTGTGTTTTTCAATAATAGTTTTTCTCAATTTTTTTATTCTATCTATTAAACTGCTTCTCTCCCCAACAGATGATGCTGCGGTAGGAGCAGCACGACCGCGTTTCTTACGCATATTAACTTTCTCCATTAATGCCGCGACGTTGAATGACAAAAAATCGTGCAAACACCGAAGTTACCTCATTGCAAAGGAATCTTTATGAATTTATCCAATTGCTCTCTGTATCTTCCATTTTCAGCCTTACATTCAGTAAAAATAGAAACAAATTTGTGAGCACCTTTTGACCACACCTCCCAACATAGTTTTCTAAACTCACTGAAACTCATATCTTCCCCTACAAAATCCCTATAAATTAATTTCAAATTTAATTGATCAAGTTTAAAAATAATTAGCATGTTTGCGTTATCTCGGATGTGATGTTTTTTAATAGATCCGTAACTTTGTACCAAGTAGGCTGTGTCAATTTCGCGATGTCTACCCATTGTAAAGTAATTACGAATTTGAGGTACATTGCTTAATTGTAAATCATCAAAAATGACAAGAGAGTTTCTCTCAACTTTGTTGGGATGCTTTATCATATCAGTATTGTCTGATAAATGAAAAGTAACACATTTTATCTTTGAAAACACCTTTTTCAAAAATTCATATTTATCTTGATACAAAGAATTACTAAATAAGTATAAATGTTTAAATTTCAATCCGTTTTTATTGAAAATCAAATTCAATAACGTATTTGTCTTACCACTGTTGGATCTTCCAATCAGGATAATGCGTGCATTATGCGGTAATAAACTACCATTTTTACTCTTGCCAATGTTCGGTTTACCTGTAATAACCTCATCAAAATTGATGATGGGTATGGTCGTATCCTTTACCATTGTATCACTATGATAGCCAATGGATAACTGAATAAAACACATGCTTCAACATATTATATCAATTTATTGATAATATTTTCGCTTATTTACAATATAATACATAGTATTTACAATATAATACATAGTATTTACAATACAGTTCTTAACCTAGTAAATTCTTTCTCTCGATCCATGTAGGTTCGCTGAAACCTAACCATTTAACCAATATTTTATCTTTATTTTTCCTTATAATTTTCTCTACTAAATAAACTTTCTGCTCCTCCTCATCCAGCTTTGTTTTTTTCATTTCTTCTTCGTAGAAACGACCAGAAATTATTTCCCCTTTCAAATCACGCAAGATGTAAGTAGGTGGCTTAGTCGGATAGACTGAATGAATTATAAATAATTCCCCACTCCAATTAATATTATACGATTTGTCGAAAACCTGTCTGTACTTACTAATGCGTACAGACATCGCCCAATTTAAATTTCGGTTTTATTCGTTTAGATTTCAAACGCAAGTTCTCATTGGCCGCCTTATTAATCGATGCTATTATATGATTTCGGTGTTTTTTGCGAACATCAGATGGCCGCATTTGAATTGTTCTGTGGAAAGCATTATTATACTCTTTAACCATTGTTGGTAATGCTCCCACCCATCGTTTTGTTCCGTGCTGCGTTAAATATTTATAGATTTTTGATTTAATAGTTCTAATAAAACGTTCGACTATTGCAGCTTTTTTCTCACTAAAAACATGGTAATGTTTAATATTATACCTATCCAATAATGCTTTTACTTTTGTATTAAAAAATTCGGTACCTTGGTCTGTCTGAAAAAATTTAACATTTTTATTTTTACGAATAATTGGTTCAAGTGCAGCATACACAGAGCCGGCACTTTTGGATTTTATTGGCACACAATAAGCATATTTAGAAAAACAGTTAATTACAGCTAAAATAAAAGTAAAATTTGAATTATCTCTCGCCAGCGAGCTCATATCAATTAAATCTGCCTGAAGCAGATCCACCTCACTTTTAATCTCATATTTTCTCCTATTAAAATGTACTCTTGGCACAGAATGCAATTCTTGTGCTAATCTATGTCTAATTTCATTCATTTTTTTTGTTGACATCACACACGCGCGATTGTATCTCAACTGGCTAGGCACGCGACGCGTAGGTAATCTATTTTTAGCCACCCTCTTTTTGTGAAACAACACGCATCCTTCCTTCTCCACTACTCACTCACTGCTGCGCACTTGGAGAGGAAGGTTCTACTTACTTCTTCACCCCTCTCACCACCTCCTTCTCCTCCTCCTTCTCCTCCTCCTCCCCCTCCTCACCTATTCTGTAATGACCCCATGCCAAGGTGTCAACCGAATTGGGCATGATGTATCTTTTATCATCATAGCATGAGAGAGCCGTTTTTGCACATTCTATTTGATAAATCTTGTGCGAATAACTTCTTATCATGTTGAACCTCTCGTAATGTGTGCTTCTCTCAAATAAACACTTCTTGTATAAATCAAATGATAAGCACCTATCCTTAACATTCCTTTTCACACCTTTCGCCGTGTTCTTTGTAATAACAGCTGCATCGTCCATATATTTGAAGGAATACAGCTTGGGACGCAAACCGACAAACTGTGTTATGATCTTTGAATTTGCTTCGTCCTTAAATTTCCCAACAACCTTCTTATTTTTTAAAGAGTAACACATGTGTGACGGAGGATAATCACTTGTGTCAAAACAATCTAGGTTATTCTTAATGTCGGAAAAGACGTCCTCTGTTCTTATACTGTACAAAACAGAATCTGTATCACTCATAAGCAGCTTCACACATTCAACAGGGTACATTTTCAAAATCTTGTTGTAATGAAAGTCAAACATGAGGTGTTTGCTCAAATCTAAAATAGTGAAGCCGGCAAAAATTGGTTTTTTCAGCGAGATTTCAGGTTTTCTTAGAAACACTCCGATTACATTTTCATTGTAAATATGCCATCGCTTGCACAGAGGTTTCGATATTAATTTATCCAATCTCCTTTCATCGGTGACAAGCTCTACCTGACAGTGGGTGCGGTCGGATTGTAAAGATTTTCCAAAAATAAGGTTACTCATCGCCTTAAAATTTTGAATTTCAAATGTATTTCTAGCATTTCTCCTACACTCTGTGTTAAAATCGATGTAGGGCTTAAGCCAGCGAGATTGCGTGAACCTTACGACACGATGAATGCGTTTAAGACACATTCCTAGTTGTACATACAGTTTCAAGTTCCTATAATGTAAAACGTATTTTTCCCTATCGTACAGTGTAGCCAATAGTTTTGTCGACGATTTCTGTCCCTCATGTTTCTGGTAGTCAGACAATAGATGGTGAGGTGCTTCTTCTTTTGTCGGCGCTAGCGGAAAATGATTGTGTCTGTTGTGTAACGTTTTGGGATATTGGAGATCACACTCGAGAATGTACCCATACTCTGAATCATCAGCCAAGTTGAAAAAGTCAACTTGACTGATTTCATCCTCAGATAGAAATTGAAAATTTCCATCAGGCAGAGGTTCGCACATTGCGTACCCATATAAATTATTCGCATCGAGATAGAGTATATAGCTTGTCGGTTTGCTTGCATCAAAATCTGCTCCCATATAAGGGTTGTTAGCCTCAGCATACCGATGGGGTATTACAGCTAAACCGCCTCTCACATTTTGCTCGACCATCAAGTAGATATCTATATCTGTTATCAAGCCGAGTTCAACTTTTGTGAAATGCAGCATGCAATTCCACGAATAATGCGCAAGACTTAAAAAATGAGTCACATCCAAACCGTATTTCTCAAACATTGATGACCTCATATCCTCAAAAACGTCACACAAAAGGAGTGTATCACAAAGCAGATACAAATTATGATAATCTCCCAAATTCTTTATCTTGAATGTTTGCCAAACATTCTGTGCATGTGCGTACTCCCTTTCTTCTAAAGGCGAATCCGACAAATCATTGTAAAAACTTTCGATTGGGGGAAGGGAGGTTTCTTCAAATTTCTGTGGAGAGTCAATATATGTGTAGGGGTATACTCCTTTTTTAATAAGCAGTTGTCGTTGTTCAACGCTTTTAAACACTGCAAACATAGATTTGAATTTTGACTCTGTCTGTTGTCCTTCTGACAAATTTTTCACCAAACTGTCCAACGAAGCGTTCATGAATTTTAGGCTATCCAAAAACTTGATTTTTCCCACCGTGATTGAGAAAAACTTCTCTGCTGAAGGAGCAATGCAGCGTATTGGTTTTTTACACTTGCCTAATGCCTGCACAATATGATGGCAATCATACCCCCCAAAGTTGTGCATAAAACAAGGTATGAAATCAGGTGATTTCCCATTTAAATTACAGGGTTGATGAGCTGCGCAAATAAATTCACCTGTTTCGTGCGAGTGATGCCTACACTTGATGTCATTTTTCGCGAATACTTTTCCACACAGCCCGCATTTTTCCGCACTATTAAAATCTCTCTTCTGCTCTTCACTCAATTCAAACATTGGGATTTCACTCTTCATATCCCGATAGAGCAGTTCTCCCACACTTGTAATTTCATCTAGAAATTTCTCAATGATCTTCTCCTCCATATCTCGCGACCGATAGATGATCGGCCCGTGGCAAATTTCCCCCTCTATGTTCACCACTACAAAACAATATCCACAGGGAATGTGACGGGTTGTCTTTTTTTTGTAAAGCTACTTGTGATGTGCGGTTCTTCTTCTTCTTCTTCCCCACTCTTTATCGGTACAATAAACGATTCAAAATCGGCATAAATTGTGTATTTTGTTTTCAATGTTGCAGTATAATTTGTAAATTTGAGAGTTTCCCCTTCTTTGGGAAGCACTGTTCTCTGCGGGCTGAATTTTGAACAGTGCTCTTTGTGCTTCTCCAAATTTAGTTTTCCATCCACGTTCAACGATTTCTTTGTTGTGAAACGATGGAAACAGAATTCACAAACATGTACCTGTCCATGCGATTTTGTAAGATGGCTCAAGAGCCGAGACAACCCGTTTTTCCCGTTTGCGGTGTTGATGAGGCAAAAATGAGATTTTCGCGGATAAGTTTCGCTTGTTAGCAACAAAAGATTAATTTGGTGAGTACGGTTTCTGTAAGCGCTACACTTGTACGGGAAAAATACGTTTTTATCATATGCAATTACATTTATGGATATATCAGGATTTAAAGCTTCAAATTTCTTAATGTCCTGCAAACTGGAAGGAAAGTTGACCCCGTTTGTGTTGACTGTGTGAGCAAACTTGCTCAAATATTCAACACTCATGTTATCACGCCGGTAATGAAAAAAAGATAAAATTGACCACAAAAGGCATTTTTCATCATTGAAATTTTTTACGTTAATTACGCATGTCTTTTTCTTAATAAAATCGGGGGTTTCTACATATGAGGATGAGGAACCACGAATCGCTGTATGCCTAATTATGTTGAGATCCAACGATTGGATCTTTTTTATAACCCACCCACTCCCAAACCTCACAAACTTGTCAAAAGAAGATAAAATTTTTACAATAGCATTTCCAAAAAAATTGTTTAAATCGACAGAATTTGAAGCACACTGTTCAATTTGTGCAGAATAGCTATGGAAGTTCACGATAGCTGATACTTGTTCGTTCTCTTCACCCAACAACACTATTTTATGCATGAGAACGTTTAAAACAATAAAGCACTTCACATTCCCGTTGAACCGGTGCGACTCGTCGACGATAAGCTGCAGCACCTCCTCCCTGCTTGATTCCAGCGTAGATTTGATGTCACGTTCCTCCTCCAGATACGTGAATCTGTATCTAGCTGCGCTGCCGTTCAAACCTCGAATCTTCTCCGTCGTATGAGCCATTGTGAAATCGTTCTGCTCTCTAAAACAAAAAGTTAGTAGCAGATTAGAAGTTGATCACCACGGACTATTCTAAATTACGAATGATTGACTTTCAAAGGAAGCGATTCCACTGCGTTCTCCAACTGAAAGGTTAAAAAAGATTATGAGTGTGAAACAGATTATATCTATGGATATAAACGTGGCGGCAGACGAGGAAGAAGAAAAGTTTATTAAAAATAAATCCTGATAAATAAAAATAAATTCTGATACTTGTTTTTATCGAATAATGCAATTACATATTGCAGATAACCATCACGAATCGTGTAATGGCGTCTATCATACATTTAATATGTGTAACAACAAAATTGATAAATTTTTGTGTAATTCATCCAGAAAATTTCGGTGTGGGAAAAATTGTAAATTATTTCAAACACTCAAGTGTGCTGGTAAAACTAAGTAGGAATACTGAACGCGAGTTTACTCCTCCAATGTACAACAATCGGCAGCAGAATTAGTTGAATGGAGATACTCGCATGCAATGTGTTTTCTGCAGAATAATAGTTTCTACCGAGAAAAATAATTCGAAATAATGCGCAGTCAATAATCACTACTTACATTGTAAAAGGGTGATGGGAAATGATGAACTCTCTCTCTTTCAGATGTGTGCTTTCTCTCTCAGATGTGCGCTCTCTCTCAGATGTATGCTCTCTCTCTCAGATGTGTGCTCTCTTACACTCCACTGGTACAACTGATCTAAAACAAACAAGTTAGTAGTGGATTAGAAGTTGATCAGCACACTATGGATCAATCACACGTTTTAATGTACGAAAGATTGAGGTTGTTGAGTTTTGATGAGAGATGGAAAAAATTCGATTCTCCCCTTTTATCACCTAAACATTTAGCTAAACTGGGATTTGTATTCAAGACGTCACCAGACTCAGTGCAGTGCGTGTTTTGTTTAGTTGGTTTGGAAAAATGGTTAATAACAGATGATCCCGAAAAAGAACATGAAAAACATAGTCCGAATTGTGGGTGGAGGAGAATGCATAATATTTCTATCGAGAATGAAAATTTTAATAATCTTCGGGATTACGACCAGCGAATAAAGACATTTTATCAAAGATCAAAGCCTCACTGGTCAAACTCATTTAATAAGAGGATATTGGTTTTTAAAAGAAATGCTGAATATTTCGCGAGTAATGGATTTTTTCTACATAAAACGGGTTATTTGCAATGTGTATATTGTAAAGTAATTATTGCAGATTCGAAAAAACTGTGTCATGCATCGTTTTGTATATATAATAAGAACAGTCTTAAAGGGGAAGGAGGAGAAGGAGAAGGAGAAGGAGAAGGAGAAGGAGAAGGAGAAGGAGAAGGAGAAGGAGGAGGAGAAGGAGAAGGAGAAGGAGAAGAAGAAGGAGAAGGAGGAGGAGAAGGAGGAGAAGGAGGAGGAGGAGAAGGAGAAGGAGGAGAAGGAGGAGGAGAAGGAGGAGAAGGAGGAGAAGGAGGGGGAGAAGGAGAAGGAGGAGGAGAAGGAGAAGGAGGAGGAGAATTAATTGAAAAAGCAAACAAACCTGCACAACGAGGAAGCCGAGGAATCACTTGCGCTCTGTTGTAGAGTTGAAACGTTTCTAGTTGGAACTGAAACATACAAAATAGGGAAAAATGGATCAGATTGATGTTTAAAAATTTGGATTATGCACACTTATTATCAGATTATGGAGGTGTCGTCTGCATTAAGGTGTGAGAAGATTTATTGTAAATATTATTGAACAATTACTATTACTATTACAATTGCTCCAATTTAATATGCAAGATTTTTTGCACTAACAGTATTTACCCAAAAACTTGTAAAAATGCGTGATTGGGTTGAAGATAATTTTTATGAGTTTGACTTTATTTCGAGTTTGATTATTTTGTGGCTTTATTTCGAGTTTGTTATAATTGATTAATGTAAATAAAGATTTGAATTATTATTGCTCACCTTTGTTTCAAACTGATGTGATGCTTTCAAAATGATCACTCTTCTTGTTGTGCCGTAAAAAACGCAAATGCTCTTTTATCGCTGTGCGCGGATAGCTAAAGTTCAAACTGTTGTGACACTTTTAAACTGATAAAGATGATCGCACTTTTTTGATCCGATAACTATGACGTTCAAAACGCGAATGATCTTTTAGCGGTGTGCGCGACAATCTAAAAAAAGGATTGCGGGATGCGATGAGCATTCCTCTTTGGAGTAGGTGAGCACCTAAAAGAAGGAAGCTCGCAGGAAGCTCTCGCTGGCACGCGCTCGCTTCTCCTCCTCAACACAACGTTCTATTTTCATCAGTATGTGTGTAACACTTAGCGAGCTCAATCTATTTATGTCCGGAGGGGGATTTTGTTTACCGTTTTTATCACTGCAGAATATTACTTTTAAATAAAGATAGTTCGTGCAATCTGCACGAGAAACGAAATGATACAAATATTGAAAAGCCTGTATGAATTTTCAATGCGTTTGCAAATAAATCTTTATCAAGAAATCAAACATTATCGAATATAAAGAGTTGTATTGATAAATCAGTGAATTACACAAGTTCATTTACTATTGGCTTAGTGCATTGGTACAAATTTATGGTTGAGAGAGAATTAATTTGCAATTTTCACAATTATTATTAGCCGTAAGGGTCTCCCCACCACGAAAAGCCATACGAATTTACTTTACAATTATTATTTAACACTTGCAAATTGCGTTAATTTAACATATGGTAATGTAGTGGGATCTTTTAATCATATGTTAAATAATTTGAAATTATTCGATCTGCTGTTCATGTTGTTCCAATGCACAAGCTGTTTGTGTGTTTTGCAATAATCACCATTCTAAAAACGAATGTTTGCCAATCAGTGGTGGCTGGCGGAAATTTAGTTTGGAGGTTGTAGGTTGCAGACATCAATAAAAAATCATAATCTTTCATAGTAAATGAAATAGCATTGTGAGGGTATGATCATAAATTCGCTATGATTTTTTGAGCTTGGATCTTGAAATACTACATTTGGCATGTTTCTTAGCATGGTTGACTTGGAGAATTGAACTCGAATATGAAATGGATTCTAAAATCGAATCATAACAATTTGTTGCATTATTATAATATTACAAATTAATAGTTCTGATTTGAAAAGAAAATCAATCCTCAGCTTTTAGCTAACCAAACTCGTCTATCCTTTTCTGGTTGAAATTAGGAATGCTCATTCATTATCAGCTCTAGTTCAATGGAGAGCATTGCCAAAGCAGATAGTCATCTCTCAACATTCATGCAATTTATACATTTTTCAATAATGCAAGCAGAAAAACCGGCAGCATCATATCTTGGTGGATTTAAAAATGACAAAAAATCTTTCAAAATGCATATTATTAAATATTTATGTATAATTGGCAGTTGAAATTATTTTGATAAATCGCTTGTTTCATCAGCTACAACAGGCAAGTATTTAGTTAGGTGCATTTCAGTAGAAATTTTTCATGACAAACATGTAACATTAATTGTAAAGTTAAAAAGTTCATTTTGAATCATCTTTGAGGTTGCTATGAAAACTATCATCTTCTCTAACTGATTTCTCAACATGTAGCTAACCTAGCCTTTTAAAAAACTCTCACCATGACTAAGTAGGTAGAGTCAACTCAAACATCGCAGAAACGAATGATTATAATGTTCAACACATGGTTCTGTTTCACTTGCCAACCAATGTTTCTTTAGTAAGCACTGTCCAATTGCTGAACTATATCATTCTTCTCTTATGATACATGCTTAAGACTATTTGAAATATTGGAACAGGGAGTTTCATGTTTTCCATTCGTATTGTTAAATGCTTAAAAATGTTTGAATCTACTTTTCGACCAAAGATCTTCTCTATTGAACACATGGGATACAATAAGTACAACTTTTGTATCACAGTCTAAAAGTCGAATTGTAACTCTCCCTTTTGAATCGACCGGCTGATTTAAGAAAAATTTCAAGATCTGACCTAACCAATATCAATTCTTTTCTGGTTTGGAGACAAATAAAATATAGTATTCTGTAAACTTGAAATATGAATCATGATTTTACAATTGGCTTGAAAAGTTTCACATCCACAGCGACTAGCGTTGCAATAGTACGATACTAGCAATTATCGCGGTACTAAAATCAACACGCTCTGACAACAAGCAACTACAGCTTGTACAGTCGTTAATAACTATGCTATGTTATTTCTCCATATACGAGTCACATCTTAGGTGGTTGTAATGCTTCTGCAACCCAGCCGTAACGTGTGGTAACAAATGTTTAACACATGTTTTTGCGGTTAAATAAAAATTGAATATTCGAAATAAGGAAATTTGAGTATTCAATTTGTTTATCAACTTTAGACAGTTTAAAAATTGTAACGTCTTCCCAAATTATTCCAGTTTAATAAAAAATTATTGAGTACTGGTAATAGCTTCTACATCCTCATTATAATAACGTCCTCATTCAGAGCTGCCGATTAAGAAAACAAGGAAGCTTCCATGATCAGCTGGAAGAGCCGTAGGACTAACTTCTTACCTAATTTGAAATCTAACCACAGCGGGAGGTGACGAATAATAAAATCAAGGAGAATTTTTATGTGAACGTGGCAACGCGCATCACCCCAACTAGTATTATATTATATGCCTCCCTCAATACACACAGAGTTCAATTTATTAATTGTTATTTCTTTTTGGTGAGATAAGATATGAAATAGCAGGTGTCAAAGACTGGACTTCCAGGAATTTCATCATCTGTTAAAGGTTTACTTTTAAAGAGTGTATTTGATCAAAACAGCTTGGTAGATTCTCCAGATCAGGTTACAAACTGTAGGTAATAAATTCATTTTTGCGTATCTCTGAAACTTTTGTTACCATTTTTCGAAGATTTTCAACGAATAATTTTAAACTTGAAACAAGAGCTTGTATTATTGAGAAGTGCGTCGGATCTAAACTGCGTTGAATCGGCTACAGGAACAAATGTTTCTTTAACAATTGATAAACTGCAGTGGAAAATTCCGTACATCCATTTGGAAGATCACGTAAGGTTGAAATTTTTGAAATTACTCGATTCTGATCGTCCTTTAAAACTTGCGTTTAGAAGATGGGAGATTCACGAATTTCCAAACATGGCGACATCGAGAATTCATTCGTGGGCAATAAAAACATCGTCGCATTTAGATGTTCCACGCTATGTAATTTTAGCCTTTCAAACGGCTCAGAAAAATGCTATTAATAAATCAATGTCTGATTTTGATTCGTGCGAGTTGTATAACGTTAAATTATTTCTAAACAGTCAATATTATCCCTATGATAATTTGTTGGGGAATAAGCAGATAATGTATCGCATGTTTTTAGATTTCGCGCCGAGTTACTATAATCGCACTATAAATGCAGAACATGGGAACGCTATTGATTTTAAAGCGTTTTGTGAAAAATCTCCAATAATTGTGATTGACTGTTCACACCAATCTGATCATTCGAAAACATCCACAGATATAAGATTAGATATGGAATTTAGTAAAGAACTACCAAACTCGACTTCGGCATATTGTATTCTTATAAGCGATTCAATAATGGAATACACGCCTTTAACCTCATTAGTTAGAGAAGTACAATAAATAACCGTTGAAAGCGCAATAATTTATGGTACAGGCAGAGTGTTACTAAATCTCGACGATCCCGACAGTGAGGGAGACTCTTATTTCGATTTATTACTATGTGATAAATTTAAAAAGCGTATTAAATAATGAGAACTTGACAGATTTTAACAAGAGAAATTTTGTATTAATATGCGAACATGAGAACGGACAAGTAGAGTTGAAAGAAATGTAAATTTTTACAATGGGTTTTTCTCCATACCACAAGTTTATGTGACCTAGCCCTGTGTGAACTTCTTTTTACCCAAATAAAATAAAAGAGTGACCTCCAATAAGGCGGTGAGGTTGACGTTCCTTTGGAGGCTTTTTTTTCTAACTAACAAACCGCCGGTCATTCAGTATGTGTTTAACTATCATAGAGGAAGGATGCGATGCTACAGCTATACAAAATTTAAAAAACTATCCCGTTTACTGATGGCTATTTCAGTAAGTGAGTTTGATATTATTGCAAAGAATATTAAATTTTCAACCGAGGCAGATGATGGAACTTTGTCTGCAACAAAAACTGAGAATTTCTGCTATCCTATTTTATCTGAAATATATGATCTCCTAGATATAGTTATAAGTGAGGAGGGTCATTTGCACTATGGGTGTTCTAACAATTCGCCCATACAAATTATTTCAGATACAAACGAACTTTGGGATGCTCTATATGATTTAGCAGATAAAAAATGTAAAAGGATTTGACTGTCGGCGTGAGCTACTCACAAACAACATTGTAATAGGCATGTTTATTCATGCAAAGGTTAATGACCTGAAAAAGTACACCAGCATTCTACACCTATTTGTGTCTAACAACATTTAATGATGCTAAATGCGATTATGTGTGTTGGGCTTGCCTAGAAACCATGTTACTAATAGCAGGTGCCTATGAATCTATTGGAGGATCCAGTTTCACTTGCACACCTCAAAAGGTAGTACGTGATTCAAAAGGTAGTGCACGTGATTCAATAATCCCATGTTTTGGTCATTCAGTTTACTTATTGGTATAGCTATAGATGAGTTTAATATTATTGCAAACCATATTTGAATTTTCAACCGAGGCTAATGAATGAGCTGAGAGAGTGAGAGAGAAAGCCTCTCTCTCACACACACACAGACAGGTTAAAACATGTTTGTGACCTTCAAATGAGCTGAGAGAGAGTGAGAGAGAAAGCCTCTCTCTCACACACAGACAGGATTATTCATGCAAAGGTTAATGACCTGAGAGAGAAAGTGGGGGTCGGATTAATTGAGCAAACAGCATGGGGTATTGTAGAAATAACCTCTCTTTCAAAAAGAAAGAGAGAGAGAGGATTATTATTCCACAGCTTAATGAGTCATATAAAAAAACTTGTGCACGTGCTCTGCTTTTAAACGTTATGAAATAGTTTTTTCACAGCAGGGGGCGGAAGTGTTATTAATATCTGAAGCACTGTCCGGGGCTGGGGGGCAGGGGGGCATATTAACACTGCACGTGCGAAAGAGAGAGAGAGGGCTTTGAGAATCACAGCAGGAGGTAGCAGGTGTGCAGCCTCAATTAATAGCTAAATCTGGCGGCGGGGGCTGATGCTATTGCAAATATAGATATAGTAATTGCAAGCAGGTATATATAGATATATAATTGCAAGCATGTATATATAGATATAAAGCTGTATGTTCTATATTTATTGGGAACCTTCTGTGAGAGGTGGGGTCAGGGGGGATAGGTCCTCTCTCATTGGTGCTTGCGGGGGGTCCCCCTTTAATCTATTGGGAATAAAGTGGGGGCACATAGGGAAGGGGGTATGTGACCTTAAAAACAAAATGGCTGACCGCGACAGGGGGGAAGGGGTGGGTGTTTACAAAATGTCTGACCTGTGGGAGGGGGAAGGGGGGTGGCCACGCCCCCCTGTCTTCTGATTGGCCGCGGCGGTATCGGCTAAGTAGCCCTACTCAGACCGTGCGCGGATTTGGTTAGCGTGTGCCATTGTTGAGGTTATGAGAATTTCACTGATTTCATGATCCACCAATGAGAAGCCATCAAACACAGCTGGCAAGCGGTAAAGTACTTTTTTCGCTTGTCAGCTGACTTTACCGCTCGCTGAGCAGTAAAGAGGTATTTTACAATCAGTTTTCAGTACGTAAAGAAATACTTTACGAGCAGTTGTAGAAAAAATATATTTATTTATTCCCTTGTCAACATACAACAATAAGATTTACATGTAGTCTGACACTACTTTCCTGGGAAGTGATAGCTGTGAGCCGTAGCAGGTATCTGTTCAATCAGATAGAGATGAGCTGCGTTCTCCTGAGCACTCTTTGTAAGGGTGACCAACTAGATTAACCAACAAAAAAGACCCTGCTCTCTGCTGTAAAATCACTTCTCGGTGGTTCGGAACCCACCTAAAACTGTAGGTCCGGCTCATCAATCACCATCATCCAGCTCATTACCCACGCACAGGTCTCAGACCTATGTGGGCTTTATCCTCCAAAAAAAATGCTTCGCTCCATTGTAGTTCAGTTTTCTTCTAAGTTTCTGTTCTCATCTGATAGTCTCCTTCTTCCCTCTATCAAGAGTTTACAATATTTAAGTTTCTCAGATCACCAAGCATTTTGAGGCCTAGGAAAACTTATATGCCTTCTCTGATAGTAATTTTCCTTTTCACTGTAGAGAATAAAATTAGACATATCAAGTTTCTGAGATCAGCAAACATTTTCCAGACAAGAAAACAGGATAATAAGTCAATTACATTGGAGGCATCTATTGTGACTATCTGATAATCATAACAACTCACCCAGACTATAGTATAAAAGTTAGAAGGGATGTAGGTTTCATATGCACTAGCTGTAGAACGAAGATATCCTATCAGAGTGATGTTATAGCTGCCTTACTAAGTTGGTACCTTTATCAGGTGATTCGTTGTCACACTTAACTATTGGATCGATAAAATTTAAAAGGCCATTAGGTAGAGCCAATATCATCAAGCTATCATTTTGCAGCCAACAATGCCTTGCAGTGATAGGATAGGCCTTGTGCCACACGTAGGAGTGAACTCACAATGTGGTCTAACTCGTAAAGCAGCTAACCAGTATACTTTGTCTTTGTGCTGGTCGTGAATATGTAATCATATCTGCAAGTAAACTATAGTTTCCGTTTTCCTAGAAAGGGGATTACAATATTGGATTATCATTCTACTTTCTACGAGGACTAGTAGATTGCCCGATTAAATTGAATCGGGATATATGGAATGTGACATAACCTAACTACATTCCAGAGGTTGTCGTTCTTATCCTTCTTCTTTTCTTTCTTGTTCTCCTTCTTTTCGCTTTCTCCTTATCTTCCACTTCTTTCCTCTTTTCTCCCTCTTGTGGTCCTTATCCTGCGCTTTTTCCCACTCTTTCTTCTTTCTTTTCTTCTATTTCTAAAAAATTTCCTCTTTTTTCTTCTCCTTCTCATTGATCAACTCCTTCTTCTCCTCATTTTATCTCTTCTTCCTCTCTTTCCCTTCTCCTTCTTTTTCTCTTTTTCTCTTTTTTTCTTTTTCTTTCCTTTTTATCCTGCTTCTATACTATTTCTTTTTCTTATTCTCTTTTATTTAACTTTCTCATCCTTCTCAATTCTTGTCCTTCTCCTTCGCCCCCACATTTTCCTTTTCTTTCTTAATCTCTTTCTTTTCGCCTTCCTCTTACCTTTTTCTTCTCCTTGCTCCTCTTCTTCTAGTGATCCTTATCCTTCTGCTTTTTCCCTCTCTTTTTTCTTCTCCTTCTCATTAATCGACTCTTTTTTCTCCTCATTTCATCTTTTCTTCCTCTCTTTTCCTTCTCGTTCTTATTTTTCTTTTGCTTTCCTTTTTATCCGGTTTTTTTACCAATTCTCCTTCTTTTCTACTTCTTATTCTCTTTTATTTAATTTTCCCTTCCTTCTCAACTATTTCCTTCTTCTTTGCCACTTTTTTCCGTTTTTACTTTCCTTTCTTGTTCTCCTTTTTACCGCCTTCCCCTTATCTTTTACTTCTCCTTGCTTTTTTACTTCTGGTGATACTTATCCTTCCGCTTTTTCCCTCTCTGCCTTCTTTGTCATCTCTTTTCTCTTTCCCTTCTCCTTCTATTTCTAGAACTTCTATTTTATTTCTCCTTCTCATTAATCAACTCCTTTTTCTCCTCATTTTATCTATTCTTTCTCTCTTTTCCTTTTCCTTCTCATTTCCTCCTCATCCCACTTTTTTACTCCTTCTTTTTCTACTTCTTATTCTCTTCTATTCAACTATTTTCTCCTTCTCCTTTGAAACTTCTTTTTTCTTTTTCTTTTTTCCTCATTTTGTTATTCCTCTTTATTTCATTCTTCTTCTTCTTCTATTCACTCTTGCTCTACTCCTCTCACTTAATTTCATCTTGTTCTCTATTTTTTATAATTTTTCTTTCTTCCTCCCCATTTTCATTCTTTCATCCTCCTTTTTTCCCCTTTTCTTATTTTTTACATTCATCTATTCTCAATCTTATATTTCTTTCTTCTTTTTACTCCTTCAACATTACGTTCCCATTTCATCTTCATAGTTCATTATATCTCACAAGAAGCGCCAGTAGTTATGCGACAGAGGGCCGTATCAAGACGTTTATAAATTACTTGTCACCTACAGTATCAATTGGACAACATAATTTGATAAAAAATTTGCAGAATAAAGTGCAACTGAGACATTATTTTAAAGAGAAAAGATCGTCTAAAGGAGAAGAGAGTTCTAAAAAATAGAGATAGAAAATACCAAGAGATTGTTGTAAGAAGGGTACAGTCGTACCATCTATCATCGCGCAAACTCTCCACTGAATAGGTTGTCAGGAGTCAGGAGGCAGAGCCAAGAGAGACGCTGCATTGTCCTACATTCAACGCTTTATTTATTAACCAGCCTTAGGCTAAGTACGATCTATTGTATATACGTTCAGAAAAGCTTAGCTTAGAAAGATATTCGTGAACATTGAGTACTTGATCACATCAATTTGAATTTCAGGTATATTAAATCATAACTTACAAGAATAAGAATAGTAAGCTCAAAGCTACCCACCGGAATTAGCGAGTTTTATGAAATCTTGATTTGATAGTTGGGATATTCTTTCGACTGTGTTCTTCTACAATTTATATTAAAAAGTGAATTTTCAATAGTTTGAGATTTATACACCATCTAAAGTTCAAACATGATTGCTGCTGAAGATGAAGATAGTACAGATATAGATACATATTTCTTAATGATTGAATCTTTATCTAGAGATAACGTTCCCCATTTATTCATGTGACAATAAAATTGTACAATCTATGTTCACACGTTGAATATTATTCTTGCGAATCATTTTATAATGAAATATCGTTATCACCATGGAAAACACTTTGTAAATTTATGCACTCTTCTCATTTTATCAAGTAGTATGATTAGCTTCATAATCGTTCATTGTGATTTATCAAGTTTTGATTCAACAGCCAACAGTCAGAGAGTCAGAGATAGAGTCAACAGTCAGAGAGTCAGTGATAGAGTCAATAGTCAGAAAGTCAGAGATAGGCTCAACAATCAGAGAAGAGATAGACCAAACAGTAAGAGATAGAGTCAACAGTCAGAGAGTCAGAAATAGAGTCAACAGTTAGAGAGTCAGTGATAGAGTCAATAGTCAGAAAGTCAGAGATAGGCTCAACAATCAGAGACAGAGATAGACTAAACAGTAAGAGATAGAGTTAACAGTCAGAGAGTCAGAGATAGAGTCAACAGTCAGAGAGTCAGTGATAGAGTCAATAGTCAGAAAGTCAGAGATAGACTCAACAATCAGAGAAGAGATAGACCAAACAGTAAGAGATAGAGTCAACAGTCAGAGAGTCAGAGAGTCAGAGATAGAGTCAACAGTCAGAGAGTCAGAGAGTCAGAGATAGAGTCAACAGTCAGAGAGTCAGAGATACAGTCAATAGTCAGAGAGTCAGTGATAGGGTCAATAGTCAGAAAGTCAGAGATAGGCTCAACAATCAGAGACAGAGATAGACCAAACAGTAAGAGATAGAGTTAACAGTCAGAGAGTCAGAGATAGAGTCAACAGTCAGAGAGTCAGAGATAGAGTCAACAGTCAGAGAGTCAGAGATAGAATTTTTAGTCTGTGTTAACCTCAATGTTTTGGACAATGTAAGATATTCAAAATTTGTGAAGAAAGCAGTTTTTGACTTAAGTCTGTTGCGCCTTCACATTCGTTGTAAATTTGTCACAATAAATAAATAATAATAATAGAGTCAACAGTCACAGATAGACCCAACACTGTTGTGTCAAAAATCATTGTGAAGAGCTGATAGGACTGATCGAGCCATATATATTTTTATATAATCTTAATTCCAGATTGAGTTATATAATCGTAAAGCCCAGCCTAACTGAAGCTGTTTTAAAATATTGGAGCCTATCAGGCACCAACAAAGTAATAACTGTCGGATCTTTCAAAGCAGCTCCATAAAATGCTATTATCACTCAATTTCCAAACTGCTATGTCACAGCCGCCCCTATGACGTCATCAACCTGTCTCCACTGTCTTGTTTTTCGTTCGATAAAATCGTGTTCAGGTTATTTACATCATTCAAAAATTGGCAATAATATATTGGTGATAGTATATTATCTTCAAAAACGACAAAAATATTATATGAAGTGAAATTTTTTTAATAGTAGTAACCTACCACAAAAATTGAACAGGCTTCTTCAGAGATTTTGGAATTGATAATATTTTGCGTGTCTGCCGTAGGTAAAGCAGGATTCTTCGTAAATTATTTTTGGCATGGAATTCAAATATACCGTATGTTAAAAGTGGGAAAAATTTAGGATTCAGCAGAAGGAACAGGTAAATGAGCAGAAGCTAAAGAAGGAGAAGAATAAAGGTAAGAACAAAGAGATAATAAAGAAGGAGCAAAGAAGAGAGGGGAAAGAACAGTTAGCTGAGAATAAAAGGTACATGAAGAAGAAAAAGAAGAAGAAGATGATGATGGTGATACAAGAAATGATGTGAAGAGCAAGATAAAGAAGAAAGTGGCAAAGAAGGAGCAGAGTAGAAAGAAAAAATAGGGAAGGAAGAAAGCGAAAAAGAAGAAGAGAAGAAATAGAAAAAAAGAAGCATAAGAGGGAGAGCAATAAGAAGAAGAAGAAGAAAAAGAACAGAAAGAGGAGTAGGAAGAAAACAAAGGGGTCAAAGAACAACGAGGAAAAGAGGTGGTAGAGAAGAAGGAGGAGGTGATTAAGGAGGAGGATGGACAGGAAGAGAAGGTTAAAGAGGAGGATGGACAGGAAGAGAAGGTGAAGGAGAAAGAGTAGTAGGAAGAGAAGGGAGTCGAGGAGGAGGATGATGAAAAAGAGAAGGAGGTGGTAGTGAAGGAGAAGGTGGTGAAGAACAACGTGGAGGAGGATGAGGAAAAGAAGAAGTAAAATAATAAAGAGGACGATAAGGAGGAGGAGGAAAGAAATAAAGTTAGTGAAACTAACTGTCAGAAGAATAATAATGAGAGAAATTACTAAAAAAAAGAAAAATAACAGAAAGAGGAGAAGACAAAGAGGTCGAAGAAGAAAGTGTAGAGGGGGTGGAGAAGGAGGATGGAAAGGAGGAGGTGGAGAACAGGAAGAGGAGGTGGAGGAGAAAGAGGTGAGGTGGTTGATGATGAAGAAGAGGAGGAGGTGGTGGAGAAAGACGAGGTAGAGAATGACGAGGTGAGGAGGAGGAGAAGAAGAAGAAGGAAGAGTATAGGAAGGATGAGGAAGTGTTGAAGAAGGTAAAGGAGAAGAAGAAGGAGGAGTAGAAGAATAAGGAGGAAGAGGAGAAGGAGGTAGAGGAAAAGGATGTGGAGGAGGAAGATGAGGGCAAGGAGGACGATGGAAAGGTGAGGAGAAGGAGGACGACGAGGAAGACGTGAAGGATGTACAGGAGGAGGAGTAGTGGATAGTAGAGGAGATTAGATTAGATTAGATTATTTACTTTATTCATGTAGATTAAAAAATGGACAGTCTTAGATTCTAGATTATGATAGTTAAAAATATATAAGTACTGTAATTATTGTTCTATGAATTTTACAAATCTAAACTAAAGAATTAATTAACGATATGTATACAGTATAAGATGCAATTTGATAACGATAATATGATTGTGATGTATCTACATGAAACGGCGAAGTTTGAACATATAAATGTCCATTCTTGGAAGAGGATATTCAAGAATATCCTTCTCATCAACACTTGACCGTAAGGTCTCATCAACACTTGAGAAAGAGATAAGAAAGAATGTTAGTAATAAGAATAATTTATTATTGACATAAAAGCACTGCAAAGAACAGCCTCCCTCAATTGAAGTGTAATAAAAATTTACTCTTTTCTAAATCCAATTTTGCAAAATATCAGTTCCAAAATCAAAAAATCTACTTTGCAACATTGTAAGCTAGCCTATTTGATGTTATCAGACATCAACCTCACCAAGTAAGGCCGACTCTGGTGATTTATGCTGGAGCCTGGTCCACTCAAACGCCGAGCAATCAAAGCGCCTACAGTTGCTATTATTAGCCTAGACTTTGTAAGCCTGAGCTTGTTCCGTTAGGCTCGTGTATGATTAGGCGATTGTTGGTTTGACTATGTTGAATCGTCAACAATTAATGAGCATTATCGTGTGTGTGTGTGACCTCACACACGCATTTTTACAATTCACATGTGCCACATGTACTGCCTTTTATGGCAAGTTACGTTTGTGGCAACTAACTTTCAGTATTTCCATCAATTATTGCTGTTGTTGAGCTTGAATAACCATTAATTGGACAACCAAATTGATGTAGAAGTATATCTGTATGCTCACTGTACGTCATAATTATATATTATATTTATCTGTGCAACAACACATAGGAGTCTAATTTGAGACGTGTTTACATTGGGCTAGCTGTTGCTTACTATGAAACTTCATAACTCCCCCAGCACAAAACATTAGCTCTGATTTTGTTGAACGCTGTAGTTTCAGATATTTTGCTGATAACAGATATCAAGGTAAGCTGTCCCCAATTTTAAATTTACTATTACTAAATTTACTTTTGGTAACAAGTAACATTCAGAACTGGTTCAAAAGGTAATGCCTTGGAACAAAATATAAAGCATGTGTCTCTTATTATCAAGTACAATCTTTCTCATTTTTTTCTGAGGATGAAGCCCACATAGGTATGAGACCTGTGCGTGGGTAATGAGTTGGATGATGATGATTGATGAGTTGGACCCACAGTTTTAGGTGGGTTCCGAACCACCGGGAAGTGTTTTTACAGCAGAGAACAGTGTATTTTTGCTGGCCAATCTAATCGGTCACCGTTACTAACAGGACCTACGAGAACGCAGCTCATCTCTATCTGATTGAACAGATACCTGCTACGACTCGCGGCTATCACTCCCCCCATCTGTTCAGTTTGTTTCCTTTTTACAGGAAATATATACTTTTAACCGACTTCCAAAACAGAAGGAGGTTCTCAATGAGGTTTTTATGTGAAGCTACGTAATTTTAGTCATTTTTTATAGTTTTGTGTAATTTGTTGTAACTTGTAAGCTTTTGTGACGATTTGTTTTTGTTTTATTTTTGTAAATAAATAACTTTCTTCTTCTTCTTTATTCCACTGTTCAGACGCCATTTTTCATTTGACACGCCCCCCCCCCCCCCCCTCCATCAACTAGATATGCCAAAAGGACATAAATTTGTGTAACAATATTTCTATTTTTTTCTTTTTCTTGTATAAGCTTACTATGGACCGCATTTATTTACCATTCAATTCATGTTGGTCTCTTTCTTCCGTTTCCAATACTCTTTCATCCTGACACTCTGAGCAATTCGTCTTTCTTGAGACCAAGTTTCAATTTTTGCTCCTATGGAAAATTATTAATTTTTAACTTCTAGCCTGCCCTATCACAAAAATCAGTCACTGTTATATCCAATCCCTGAATATCTTTCTTAGATTCTATAAACCAACTGAATTTCGATTTTCTATTGCTCATTTTATTAAATGTTTTATGTGACTGTTCGTATCCATTCTGAATAAATGGGCATAAAATGCTTCTCTTCTCTTTCTAATTGTCTCCGTGATTTTTTCGTAGTATTTCTATTATAAAATTGAACAAAATTTCTTCCTTGGAATATCATATCAACTTAACATAGAGTAATAAGATATAATAATAAGAAAAAAATAATTGAGCCAAAATTCAAGCAATTTTTAAAGATATTTCAACAAATCTGACCAATTTTTGCCGCTTGCACTCCCACAATGTAGGTTGCATTGGAATGGCAGCCCTGTTTCAACTGTGTAAAGATAGTTTTAAATGAGGAGTAGATGCCTTTGAAGTAATTACTATCTACCTCAAGAATTTGACTGTAATTTATCAAAAAATCTCTAATATCGAAACTTACACTGTTGTTCTATAAGCCTCAGTCAGTTTTGATATTGGATTGTACTGAAGAAGCTCCTCTTTAGAAGTGCAATGCATAGTATCTACATTATTAGTACAACTCAATACAATAAAACACATCTTTATTGCCAATAAAAAACAAATACAAAAAATCTATAAAACAATTCTTTCTATAAAGCAAAAAAATGTCAAACAATTTCGCAATAAAATTTGAATTTATTGATTTTAAGTGAGTAAAAATCATACATGAATTACAGTGGTAGTTTTTATATTTTTATATTCTTTTTTTTTTACTTAAAGACTATCAGTTTATAATTTCACTCCAAACAAAACACTAAAAACAGTTAACAATAGTTTTTTTTTTCTGTTTGAGGCCACATAGGACCACTTTAGTCAATATTTCAGTCATTTCTACGTCCTCGCACCAGCCTAGATACTAATTTCTTTCTCCAATATTCTTTCTTCATTCTATCAGATCGTTGTTTTCTGATCTTCTCTGAAACCTCCACTGTCTAAAACTAAATATAGTTTTTGTATTTATTATAATAAATAAACTAAAAATAGTTTATAATATTGAATTTTGATAAAAACTTTTGAACCGAAAAATACTAAATCTAGTATTTGAACAGTGAATTACAAGCTATTACGCAATATGACTTGCAAATTTTTCTCAAACAATGATATAGCGAACTGATGATGACACATGACTACTGTTGAGTGAATTGCACTTCTACGAACAGATTCATTCATTCATTCTGTTCATGAATAGAAGAGGACGAAATGAGGAGAAACGCCAATAAAGCCATTAGACGACGACGGCGATTTATCAGAAGTGGCATCGAATATGAGTTGAAAGTGGGTCAGCGATAAATCAGCTGGTAAAGAGAAAGAGGAGGATGGAGGAGGTGAGAAAGTATGATGAAGCTGCGCAATACGCATCGGGCCTCCGCGATAATTGGAGATCGTGTTTCACCTGTCCTATTATCGCGGCAAGGATTCTGATTGGCCTCTATTCGGTCACGTGATTAGCTCACTAGCCAATGACAGGGCGTCACGCTTCAAAGCTATTGTACTCTAGAAGGATAACTACTGTGGTAGAGGAGAGAGTGTCAGAGGAAGAGAGAGAAAATGAGAAAGAGTGAGAATGTGTTTGAGTTGGAGGGAGAGAGACTGAGGAGAGTGTGTCAGAGGAAGCGAGAGAAAATGAGAAAGAGAGAGAATGTTTGTGAGAGTGAATTGGAGGGAGAGAGAATGAGGAGAGAGAGTGTCAGAGGAACGAGAGAAAGAGTGAGAATGTGTGTGAGAGTGAGAAAGAGTAGAATGTAAGAGGGAATTATTGATGGAGTTTGGAGAGATTTTTGTTAAATCAGACAAGAATAACTGGTGGTCACCTTTCTATATGAGGCGCCATCTCATCATAGAAAGGTCTGATTATTGAAGCCTATTCGCCGAAAACTTGACGAAAACTGAACTGAAACTAACATTCTAGGTTCGTTGCCATTTAGCGATATGTTGAGTTGCGATATTTATTACTAGTGGTTTACCCGTGCTTTGCAGCGGGATGTTTAAATTGACGTGTCGTATATGGATTTCAACCGCCAATGACAATACAATTCCAAAAGGGAATTTGGATCTGCAGTATTGATACGGAACAAATGTGTTGCTTTGGCTTGAAAATTTGAAGCTTTTTTGCATCAGTGACGTGTCATGTCAGCTGCTCTATGACCTTCCATCTAATAGTATATTTCGCACCTAGGGCCGAAAATGTGTGTTTGCCGGCTCGAGATCGTTTGAGAGCCGGCAAAACATTTTTGCCCGCGTTGCGAACGCTATCTTTGCCACACCACAAAAAAAACAAACAAAACAACAATGTTAAGTTGGCAATTTTGAAAGCGAAATTTTAAGGCTACGGTACTAGCAAGAGTACAATGTTGTTATCATCGTATTCTATTGTTTGATATCAAAATTACGAAATAAACAGGATAATACATATCAAGATATGAAACAATAATTTATAAATATATTATAAATATAATATACTACGATATATTATATTGCTTATTACCATAATATTATGTGATCATCTCTCTATGATTTGTGTGATCGGACACGATCACACGTCATTCAAGGTAATTTTCTTTTCCGCCCTAGGGCGGTAAACGTTTACAGACCTCGACGGAAACCGAACACTTTCGGCTTCCACATGACGCACGAAAAACAGCTCATTACGTCCTAGTGTGGCGAAAACACATTTAAAAAAAGTAATGGTGCACATAAATGAAATTATAACTTTAATTTTGATAGGAACATTCATTTTTGGAAAATCAAAAACCTGGTTTTGAAGTGAACTGAAACGGAAACTCTGTTCAAAATTTAGTGTACCCAAACGTTACTGTTTTTGTGAAATCTTTAAGACAGACACACACACACACTCACACACTCTCTCAATCTCTCTCACTCACATTCACTCGCTCTCTTTCTCTATTTTTCTCTCTCACTCTTTCTCTCTCTTATTATATACAATCTCTTAAAAAATTGATTACAGTTCACTGTACTGGAATCTGATATTTCAAATTTACAAAATAATTTCATTTGAATTTTGAAAAATCACTTTGATGTAAAAATAAACACATATTATAGTTTCATGTGTGACAATTGTTTCGCTATGTTGTTGAGCATCATTAGACACCACTGGTATACGATAGCAGTTCAATTTTCAAGAAAAAGAGTGAGAAGAAGAAGAAGATTGATTAATTGATTGATTTATTATTTTCCTGGGTGGTCGAAGTTAGGGCGCAGCCGGCCCTCTCCTACACTTAGCCCTCAAGATGAAGAGAAAGGAGAAACAAGAAGAAGTGAAAGAAGAAGAGAGAGAAGAAGAAAAGAAAGAAAAGAAGAAGATAAAGAAGAAAAAAGAAAGAAAAGAAAGAGAAAGAAATAGAATAAGAAAAAAATAAAGACAAAGTAAAAAGAAGAATAATAGCAGCTTTCAAGCAGTGCTACCGGGAAGCTTTGCAGTGATTAGAAAGAGATGTCTCAATAGTGTGACTAGGCAAGAGTGAATGAGTGAGTGCTTTTGCAAAAACGATAGCCAGAGGGTTAAGTTGCGTCCCCCAACCCCCACCCATGACGTAGGGGGGCAGAATCGGCCCCTTTGGTGGCATTTTTCACTTGCCCAGGGACAGTCGTGACTAACTACTACTACAGTGGCAGACTTGCTGCTCGCTTTAAATACGAATTTGAATGCAAGTCTCACCTTCCTGTACTGTAAGTTAAGTAGTCTATCTATCCAAGCAAGTACTAGTATAGACACTCTAAGCATAGGAGGCAGAGGTCGACGTCTTTTCTAATGCATTCAAATATATCCGATTACCTTGCTTTACCACATTCCCAACAGCTTCTGACTTGGACCACTGTTTCTCTGAACAGTTGCCAGGATGGTGGACGATTTAGATCTTTGGAATATCATAAAACTCTACTAATATTTTGAATAATATTATCAAGAAGGAACAAAACTCACAGTCAGAATATTGTAAACTTTTCTTTTTTTTTTCTTTTTTTGAGGATGAAGCCTACCTAGGTCTGAGACGTGGGTAATGAGTTGGATGAGTTGAACCTACAGTTTTAGGTGAGTTTCGAACCACCGGTTCTCATTTCAATCTCTGTTACAGGTTTCATTGATAGAGAACTTGAAGAATGTATGCATCATAACTCATAGAGAAGATGGTCGGTCTGCCACAACTTTTAAAGTTTGAACTTTGGGCATTTGACTTTGAACTAGCTCTGAAAATTGGACTTTAAACTTTGAATTTTTCCACTTTCGTCTTCGGGCATTAGACTACAGACTTTGAACTTTGGATTTAACATTGGACTTAGTACTTTGAATCTTTTGACTTATGATATCTGCAGGCTACATTGAAGTTCAAACTTTTAACTTCAGGCATTGCACTCGAGACTTTGAATTTTGGACTTTAAGCTAAGGACATTGAACTTTGAATTTTGAACTGTAAACTTTGGACATTGGAAATAGGACATAGGATTTTGGATATTGGACATTGGACATTGGACATTGTACATTAGATATTGGATATTAGACATTGGAAATTGGACATTGGGAATTGGATTTTTAAATGTGAACTTAGTACTTTGAAATTTGTTGTTAGAATTTTGTACTTTGAACTTTGGACATTGGACATAGGATGTAGGACATAGTACGTAGGACATTGGACATTGGACATTCAATATTGGATTCGACATTGGACTTTGAACTGTGAACTTTGAATTTTGATCACTGGAAAAATCTTAAGTTCGAAATTGCGCCTCCTTTAAATTTATTCTCTAGAAAAAAAATTTAATTTAATTATTCTATTGTAGAGGAAAACATTTTTATTACCTGAACTCTCTTTGCATTCTATTATTAGCAGCTTATACGTTTATTTATCCATCTATTCATTACAAGAACACAATCAAATAAAGATACAACAGGCACTACTGCTTTCTTTACAACTTCTAAATTAAAAAATCCAAATTTTAGGTTATGTTCAAGTTCAACTAGGAATTTCACTTTGAAGAAAGATTCATGATTCTTTCCAAAACATGATTATTAATTTAGATGTTCACTTTGAAAACGAAGCATTAAAACTGTCCAAAGAAAGAGAATATGATTTTGATTTTTCAAGATTTTAGAGCCGAAAATGCAGAAGTCAAGTCAATTCAATCACATCAGCTGGAATATATAAATATACTATTGAACTCGATCATAGTAGGCAGGTATTCATTGAACTTTGTGAAGAATGGATTAATTGTGACGTAAACTTGCAGAAAACATTTCAAAAATGAATGATGATAATAGCAAGAGGAAAAAGAGTGAGAGTCTCTTACACTCTTTCAGTGAATCGATTAGAAGTGAGTGTAGATTGGAGATGAAGAAACAAGTATATGAGAATGGTTGAGCAACTAATTACCAAAACCAGAAATCCAAATATGGAGTTGAGATCGGGCAGTAATCTCAAGACCTGTTCAAAAAGAGACACTTATTGTAAAATACCACTTTCATAGAAGAAACAAGATATTCGGTTCAAGTTGGTTCAACAATTAAAGAAATTAGATGTCTAAAGCACTTTTCTGCCAAACTACCAGAACTTTTTCCCCATTTTTAAAGTTCCTTTGTACTATATTTCTCGTATCTAATCTTGCTAAACTATTGTAGATTAGTGCTAATAAACACAAGTGTTTCAGCTCGATTGAAGCAAGTTATTAGGCTAATTTTTGATACGGTACATAAGTTGTTGATATTCCAATAAGTCTCTACTGTCTGTCTCTACTGATTCAAGAATAAGAGGTTCTCAATAACTTACTTTGGATGAATTTCTAGTACTGAATCTCCTTGGAGGTACTCTTTAGAGAGCGAGAATTATGATAATCAGAAAGTTACAAAAATTTTAATTTTATTTTTTGTCACAATAAGTAATTGAATGTAATTGAATTGCCTATATTGGTCTAGACATGGAAATGCACTAGTACCCCCCAATCGATAACTCTTAATGCCTGGTTTATTCTTAATAATTAATGAAGGGATTGATTGGTTGGATGTTTTATTCATCTCCTGGCAAGGTTAGTACCATTTGGTCCCCTCTACCACCTAGGCTACCAGGCTAATAAAATTACATAAAACTGTAGGAAATTCGTAGAAATGGTTTAATTTAATGAGTTAACAAATAACATTTTTATTTGTCCTACTTATTACAACATGCTTAGTATGCAACGAGACTATTTTATAGACTAAATACACAAACATTCTGGGTTTGTTATTTCTAGTATTCTAATTCAGCATATGATAATTATTCAGCATATGACCTTTTCCTACAAAACAATCAGTAGTCTACTTCTACATCAATAATTATTACTTAATATGTATAATGCTCGTCGTTATATGAAATGCTCGTCTATAAAGAAAGTTAATTTTGAAAAATTTAAGAGACGGCATTTGCTAGAAAATAAAATATAAAATTTATAATCGAAAATAGACCTTTCCTATTATCGATTATAGTTCAGCAAGCACTCATCATACGATACCTTGACTAGGTGATGTCAAAAAAATACAAGTGATAGTTGGAATCCGTTATAATATTATCCAAAAAAAATTAAATTGTACCCTTCACAAAATATCAAAAATAGTGCTAAAATGTTACATATTCATACTATATTACGAGGACAAGTGATGTTTTAGTTACTTAAATTTTCAATACTACAATTTTGCAAGACAGTCCAAATTAATTGAGTTAAATATTTAATTTTGAAATTTATTACGCCGAATTATTAGAGTATGGGCCCATCTCTTTATACGAAGATTTTCGTAGAAAAATTTATGCGCTGGTTACCTTAAAACTGTGAAGTTCTAGTCGAAACCCTTTTGTTAATTTCACTTATTATCACTGAAAACGTAGTATACTTTCGGTATTTAATCCTGGATGTTCATCCTCAAAATTGAAATCGATGATAATACTTCATCTCCTAGAAGTCGGACAGGCCTGGATAGTCAGCCTTGACCCAGTGATCTCCAGGTACTGCATTTGATAGTCTGGGTACCACGAAACCTTGATTACATGATGCTCTAGCCGGTTACATTCACCGCTGTTTGGAAAGAATACAATTCCCGAATAATTTCTTGTTTATCTAAATTTGAGATGTCCGGAAACGGACAGTAACACATGATGACAATACTCAATATTTCACTAGATGTTTATTAAGTTTTTAAGAAAAAGCTTTTAAATTCTTTCGAAATTGTTAATTGTTTCAAAATTTATTAAGTTTTATTAAAATGCTAAACAAGGATGATCAACTAGAACTTTTGCTTTATCATATCCTAATCGATTTTCTCAGTCAAAAAAAATAAATTTAAGTTACATTTTTTTTATAGAAAATTAATTCAGTAAACAGTCATCATAGTTTCAAAGAAATCTACTTCAATTGAATCTAGAATTATTGTTAACCTTTACGGTTCTACCTTTCCAAAGTTATACAAATACAGATAAGAAATTTTTTGGTTACCTTTTAGCGGATTTTGGGGAATTATATCCTCTTCATGACGAAACTACATAACACTTAAACTGATCAAAAAAAATGAATGGGATTCCAACTATTTCATTAAAAAAATTAATTATCAAAAAACTACTTTACATACTTTTCCCAAGTTAACGTTACATTATATTCAAAAGTTAGTTCTACATTTTACTATCGGAATTCCTACACGTTGTCGTAACGACAAACTGATTCCGAATGAAGTGACTAGTTGATTTGATTTTTCAGAAATGACAAAATTGGTTTCTGCGTCGGTGCGAACTAGCGGATGACGTCGTCTCGCTAGCTCGTGATTGGCTAAGTATTTTTTTATTCTTTTTCTTTTGCTCATTAGTAGCAATCCCGTGAGAATATTTTCCAACAGACAACAATAGTACTAGGATAAACTATAAACTTGATAATCCGGAGTAATATGACAATGTGTGCTCGTAATCCTGTCTCTGTCTATCAGTTATCGATGTTTTCTTTGTACAATAATACAGTTACTCTACATTGTTACTTGATAATAAGAAAATGGTAATACAATGTCTTTTCATGCTCAAAGAGCTTACAATTTCAAAGATTGTAGTAAGAATAATGATAATGAGAAAATAAATCTGTTCCTTCTACATCGACATGACTGAACATAACTTTTCTTCAAAGGAAATTATATTTTATTTGATGAATAAAATTGTATATTTGTTTTAAAGGAAATTATAATTATATTCAGTAATAGAGATTTTGGGATACAAACCCTAAAATCGTTACATACTCCCCCTTCTTCTAATGTGAAACATGCCTAAAGTTTACAATACAATCAGTTACAATTACAATACCATGACAAATTTGTATATCAACATCTGAAAATATCCTATATGATGCAAAAAAAAATTTAGAAATAAGGTACCAAAACATAACTAATAATAAAATTTTCTAAGTTGACTAGTAACCAAAGTCTAGTTGTGTTATCATCAACTTATTAAGTCAAAATGTCTTGAAAAACCACAAGTCGATTTAGATTCAAGGCATTCTAACGAAACTTCAAGTGATGCACAACAAAATAAATTCTAAGTGCTGTCTAATAAATCAAGTCCAAGAGTAATCCAAAATTTACTAAATTTAAAGTTCTTCCAGCAATTTCCATAAAAAAAAAATTTTTTTTTTTGTACATTCGACTATCATTGAGTGGCCAACTACAACTACAATCTGGTGTACTTCAACAGAAGTGCAAATCATCCAGTACTAAAAAAAAGGTAATAGGTATGCTAGTCATATGCGTCCACAATCGTAGCTTACAGTAAAAAAAAAGGTTTATCTAGATAATTTTTGATCTCAAACGATGAAAACTAAAACGAGAATTAAAGGTGCATCAGTATAAGAGCATCTACTTGATAAGAGAACATCAAGTGTAGTTGTCTATCATCTAATCAAAAAAATTCTTTCACATCAAAAAAAAATCTAAGTTCCTTCTTAAGTTCAAATTTATAATAATTACACTAAGTTGATAAGTTCCATTTACATAAGGGAATATTTATCTAATTTCATCGTTAAATAGATTAATCAACTACATTACAAGTTTAGTTTCACATACAAGGTTAATTATTTATGGATATTCTAGAATTTTTCCTATACATTCTCAGAAATTTCAAATTTCAGAGTCAAAAATTATTTAATTACTTACTAATATATCTTTAAAAGATTATTATTTTATTAATTAAAGGTAGGTTTGACAAGTTTAGATGGTGGCGCGCCTCACCAGTTCTAAATTGTAAACAAACCACGTTCTGCTACCATAGCATATACAACAGTGTGTTGCTGTTATGAAACGCGTTGCGTGTGTCAAGGCAACGGAACGTTGCAAAGGGAGCTTCCTCAGATTAGCCTAGCTTACGGAGCGGTCTACTGCTACGAGTGTAGCGACCCTCGGTTGACTTACTTAGCGAACTCATAGCCTTGCTCGGTCGTTGTGTTATTATGCACAGCTGATCGCTGTATTTAGTAAACAACAATTCTTACTCTTCTTCTCCATCATCTTCTTCTTCTTCGCTTTCTCGCGGAAAGAATTTCTTAAGTTGAGACACATGTGTTTTGTGAATAACATCCTCACTGTCGGGATCTATTAATTCTACGGTGACGTCCGTGAGAAATCGCCCGATTTTGAAAGGTCCTGCCCAACGCGGACTTAATTTTTTACATATCTTTTTTATTTTGTCGCTCAAAATATGGGTACGGGTCCAAACAAAATCATCTGTTTTGAATGGGACCTCGCGTCGATGTTTGTCGTAGTTTAGTTTACGTTTATTATGCGCTTTTGTGAGACTATCTCTCGCCTCTTTCCATATCTTCATTGTGTCGTCACCGCTCTTGTTTGGTAACAATTCAGAAATGTTCCAAGCGTTTGACAAGGGATGATTCGCTTCGTATCTGAACATAATACTGAAAGGAGTTGCATTTATGCTTTCGTGCTTTGCTAGATTAAACGCCAGTGGCAACCAATTTAACGTCTCGTCCCAGCGGGTTTGGCTGTTAGAATGAAAAGCAGTAAGGGCGCTCCTTAAGTTTCGGTGTAGCCTTTCTACTTGATTAGCTTGAGGGTAGTAAGGGCTAGTGTTAGCCGCCTTTATGGAATTTTCAAATAGGAAATTTTTAAATTTTGAAGACGTAAAAATAGAGTGGTTATCGGAAATTACCGTCTTAGGGGTAGAAAAATTTACGAAAATAGTTTTTAGAGCTTTAATAACTGAATCCGACGTAGTTTTACGAAGTGGTATTAACCACGAAAATTTTGAAAACACGTCAATACAAGTAAATATATACATATTTCCTTGTGTGGAACGAACTAATGGACCTACTGTATCGATATGGAACATTTCCATGGGTTTTTGTTGAACTTTTGAGGAAAGGAAACCAAACTTAGTTTTTTGAGCGGGTTTACTTAGTCCACATGGAGCACAAGATTGAACAAGATAATGAATATCTTTTTTCATTTTTGGCCAATAGAAATTTTCAAAAATTTTAGCAGTAGTTTTGCTGACACCTAAGTGTCCTCCAATAGCGGAATCATGGTAATATTTAAACACTAGTGGAATTAGAATTTTAGGCAAAACGATTCTTAATTTTTCTTGATTTCTTATTTTTATCACTAGCACATCTTTAGAGATGCTATAAGGGAACTGATTTTCATTGTTAGAAATTTTATTCATTATATTCGAAATAAATGGGTCCTTTTTTTGATGAATTTTGATGTCGGTAAAAACGAGTGGGAAATCAGTAATTTTTAGGTTATTTACGAAATTTAAAAGATTTTCATTTTCAAATTCAGTTTCGATCAATTTTTGTTCTTCTTGACTTATTTCATCCTGAAACATCCTGGATAAACAATCGGCGGTTACATTTAACTTGCCTGGAATGTGTTTTACATCGAACTGGAAAGATAAAAGTCTTAATATCCAGCGACTTAAACGACCTACCTTGTTATCTTGTTTCAAAATCCATGATAAGGCACTGTTATCGGTCAACAAAAGAAATTTAGCATGTTGGAGGTACAATTTGAATTTTTCCATGGCGAAAATTGCAGCATAACATTCAATCTCATAAGTAGAATACCGGCATTCTTGCTGAGTCAGTTTTTTAGAAGCATATGCTATGGGCTGCAAAATTCCATCTACTTCTTGTGACAAAATTGCGGCGACCGCAGTAGAACTCCCGTCTGTCTGTAGAACAAACCTTTTTGAAAAATCAGCTGTTTTTAAAACTGGCGGGTTCATGATGGCATACTTTAATTTCTGAAATGCATTTTCATGTTTATCTTCCCAAACAAATTTAGTATTTTTCTTTCTTAGATCATTTAAAGGTGCAGCAATTTCTGCATAATTTTGAATATATTTATGAAAATATCCGCACATGCCGATAAATCTGGCTATGGCCTTAGCATTTTTTGGTTTAGGGAATTCCTTAATCGAATTCGTACGATTAGGGTCGATAGTGATACCATTTTTGTCAACTAGGTTGCCAAGAAAGGAAATTTGTCTTTTAGCAAAATTAGTTTTTTCAGGTTTGACAGTGAAGCCTGCATTTTTAAGCCTTGTTAAAACTACCTCTATGTGTTCGAGATGAGACTCAAAGTTTTTGGAATAAATCACAATATCGTCGAGATAATTTAACACAAATTTGAATTTAATATCCTCGAAAAGGTTGTCTAAGACTGATGTTAATGCTTGAGCTCCAATGCTTATTCCAAACGGAACGGAATTGAACATGAAAGTATTTCTACTTGTACAGAAAGTTGTTAGATGTTTACATTCTTCTGCCAAGGGCATTTGATAATAGGCCTGGTTCAAGTCCAATACCGAAAAATATGTAGCGCCATGAAACCAATGAAAAATATTTTCCAAATTTGGGAGAGGAGTCGAATCTAAGGCTATCCTTTTATTTAGGGCTCTGTAATCCACGACCAATCTTTGCCCCCCGTCCTTCTTCGCGACTAAGAAACATGGGCTAGCATAGCTTGAGGTTGACCGTTGGATAATTCCTTGTTCAAGCATAGTTTTTATTTTGTCTTCCAAAATTTCCATTTTCATAGGATTTAATTGATATGGGCTTTTTCTTACCGGTTCGTGAGAAGTTAAACGAATTTTATATTCTACTAAATTTGTTCTACCGAGACGATCTGTAAGAACATCATTGAAAGTATTTAATAATTTATCTAGTTTACCTTTTTGAGAAACAGTTAACTCATCTTTAGTGTCATCCGCACTGATTTTATTCTGAATTTTAAGTGATTCGGTTTTCAAGTTGTTTTCGAAAGAGAATTTAAATTGAGGCCGAAAATTGAAGTAATATCTTTTATTAAATAAGTCTACTACTAATTGAGTGTGGTGAATGAAATCACACCCAAGAATGATAGGCACCGAAAGATTTTCACAAACGTAAAAACGAAATTTCCAACTGAAATTTTCGATTTTTATTTTTATTAATATTATTTCTTTTAATTCAAGTCGTTGTTTATTGGCGGTCACACAATTAAAATTTTCCTTCACTACATGGAGGTCAGGATTTTCAATTAACAATTTATCAAAAGTATTTTTAGAAATTATACTCTGGGAAGCCCCAGAATCAATTAAAGCTAGAGAATTTATTGTATTATTTCCTAATTCACAACTTACGAAAGGTATTACTTTATTAGTTAAGGCTTTAGTTTTTAATCTATTGAAAGGTTTCCTAATTTTTCTTTTTGAAATATTATTTAATTTACGTTTACTTACTGATTCTTTATTTTTGGAAAACTGGGCTTCATATTTTTTACGAAGGGCAACAGGTTTTAGTGAATTTACGAAATGGTTTTTATTAGCCTCCGATTTACTAATAAAATTTTGTGATTTGTTTTTTGCAAAATTGACTCTTTTGTTTTCGAAAGATAGTCGTACTTTTTTATTATTGCAATCATTAGCGTAATGACCTAGCTTTTGGCATTTGAAGCATTTTACTGTGCTCAAATTTCTAGTAACATTATTAGGTTTCGAATTTTGATTATCATTTCTAAAGGTATTTCCGCGAAAATTTGTACTATTAGGGTTTGATCTACATTCTTTAGCTATATGGCCTACCTTTTGACAGTGATAACATTTCTTAGGCACTGTACCCGTTTCATTCCATGGTCTTGTTTCTTTTCTAATAGGCATAGTTTCAACTCGATTTCTTTCTATGTCTGCAAATTGAATGTTTTGAGACTGGACACACAAATCATTTAGGTCCCTAAAATTTCTAGGTCGAAATTGAAAGACTAATCTTGACCTTTCTTCGGGATTCAGGCCGGAACAAATAGTTGAAACTATTTCTTCCTCGGACTTATTTAATCTTAATAATTTGGCCGCATCTTTAATGGCTACTAAATAGGCTGCTAGAGGTTCCCCTATCTGTTGTAGACGCCCATACTGTTCGCGTTCGATAACGGAGATTAGTCTCGTCGGAATGAAATAGGTCAGGATATCATGGTGAAAGTCATCAAAAGAACTGCTAAGATTTATTGCTAAATTTAGTCGTTCGGACAAAGGTCCGATTGTCGAACTGTGAATTAAATTGAAAAGTTGTTGGTCTGAAATATTGCCTCGTTCTTTGATCTTCAAAGAAACGCTAATAAATTTAAGTAAATTATCGACAGAAAGTCCATCGGTAATAGGCAATTCTTTAATTAAATTTTCGATAGGGTTAGATAATTTAGTGAAAATGTTGCTAAGTGCGGAATAAGATGTTTGGTGCACGCTCGACGTATGTCCAGGAGCTACGGAAAATCTATTGTTTTGAAGATTCATTTGAGGGTTAAGAAATCTAGTAGTAACCGGCTCTCGATTAATATCTGAATTACGCTTATCGACATATTGAAACATACTGTTATCCTCAACAACAGTAACCACGTTTGACATAGGTAGTCTTACTCCTAAATTTCTTTGAGCCTTTTCAATGTCCAAAATTAATTTGGGTTGTCCTATTGGATTGACAATTCCGGAACTACTCGCCTTTTCCGTATCGTGTACTTGAATACTAGGGGGTACAAAATTCGGTGTTTCAAAATTGTCACCCGCTGGCGAAGTGGCCCTACTTCTAAGAAATGGTTTTAAGTCAATTAGCTGGGTGAACACGGCTTGAGCCGACACTATCGAATTTTCCAACCCCTTAATCAATTCCAGATCGCTAGTCTCCTTAGCATACGTGAGTAATTGGGTTATACGGTTCAAAATATGAAAAAATATACTGATTCCTTTTTTGATACTAGCACTTCTATCCACATTAACTTGACAAGGAACGCCAGACAAATATTCGGCTTCTTTTTTCAATTGGTGTTCAATTTTAGATAAGGCAACCTTACTACTTTCATCATTATAGATAATACGAGATATCTTGGGATCGGGCGCGCTCACAATTGTTCTGTATTTAGCACGCAATGTGTCTAAGTCATACTCTGATAACGTCTCCGGCGGAATGCCGAGAGTTTCAAGTTCAAACACTAAACATTCTTTACTGATATAATTAGGATTGAATTTAGCACTAGGTATTAAATCAAAATTGAATACACTATGTACCTCTTTCCTGGTTTCCCAATAATTGATCGTCTTACTTTCCATCGTGTGAGGTGACGCTTGTTTACTTGGTGATACGGGATTCATGTATACGTTAAGCTAACCTATATTGAGTTCAGCCTATTTACGAAAATCTTGCATTCTCTATTCAAACCACTTTTTTTTTTGTTCAAATCTTATGTCATTTTACGGTTACATATAAGTCAAATTCAAGTTTCAAACACACTAAATTCTACGTTTAACTATGTTATCTTGATTGTCAGATTATCGACCCATATAACCTCTCCTGTCATAGTCTCGTGAGATGAGTACTTTTGCGCTTCCTACTTTAAGGTTAGTTTTCAGTTAAAAAAAAATTTTAAGTCAGAGACGGCGTAGTTGAATTTTTACACCTTTTAATTTTTAATTTTGAAGCCTATTTTCAGACAAACAAAATTTTTAAAGTAGCGCGTGCGCAATTGAAAACGTCACCTTTTAATTTTTATTAATTTCAATTTTAACAGCAGAGTGGCGCAGTTGAAATGCTCGTCTATAAAGAAAGTTAATTTTGAAAAATTTAAGAGACGGCATTTGCTAGAAAATAAAATATAAAATTTATAATCGAAAATAGACCTTTCCTATTATCGATTATAGTTCAGCAAGCACTCATCATACGATACCTTGACTAGGTGATGTCAAAAAAATACAAGTGATAGTTGGAATCCGTTATAATATTATCCAAAAAAATTAAATTGTACCCTTCACAAAATATCAAAAATAGTGCTAAAATGTTACATATTCATACTATATTACGAGGACAAGTGATGTTTTAGTTACTTAAATTTTCAATACTACAATTTTGCAAGACAGTCCAAATTAATTGAGTTAAATATTTAATTTTGAAATTTATTACGCCGAATTATTAGAGTATGGGCCCATCTCTTTATACGAAGATTTTCGTAGAAAAATTTATGCGCTGGTTACCTTAAAACTGTGAAGTTCTAGTCGAAACCCTTTTGTTAATTTCACTTATTATCACTGAGAACGTAGTATACTTTCGGTATTTAATCCTGGATGTTCATCCTCAAAATTGAAATCGATGATAATACTTCATCTCCTAGAAGTCGGACAGGCCTGGATAGTCAGCCTTGACCCAGTGATCTCCAGGTACTGCATTTGATAGTCTGGGTACCACGAAACCTTGATTACATGATGCTCTAGCCGGTTACATTCACCGCTGTTTGGAAAGAATACAATTCCCGAATAATTTCTTGTTTATCTAAATTTGAGATGTCCGGAAACGGACAGTAACACATGATGACAATACTCAATATTTCACTAGATGTTTATTAAGTTTTTAAGAAAAAGCTTTTAAATTCTTTCGAAATTGTTAATTGTTTCAAAATTTATTAAGTTTTATTAAAATGCTAAACAAGGATGATCAACTAGAACTTTTGCTTTATCATATCCTAATCGATTTTCTCAGTCAAAAAAAATAAATTTAAGTTACATTTTTTTTATAGAAAATTAATTCAGTAAACAGTCATCATAGTTTCAAAGAAATCTACTTCAATTGAATCTAGAATTATTGTTAACCTTTACGGTTCTACCTTTCCAAAGTTATACAAATACAGATAAGAAATTTTTTGGTTACCTTTTAGCGGATTTTGGGGAATTATATCCTCTTCATGACGAAACTACATAACACTTAAACTGATCAAAAAAAATGAATGGGATTCCAACTATTTCATTAAAAAAATTAATTATCAAAAAACTACTTTACATACTTTTCCCAAGTTAACGTTACATTATATTCAAAAGTTAGTTCTACATTTTACTATCGGAATTCCTACAAGTTGTCGTAACGACAAACTGATTCCGAATGAAGTGACTAGTTGATTTGATTTTTCAGAAATGACAAAATTGGTTTCTGCGTCGGTGCGAACTAGCGGATGACGTCGTCTCGCTAGCTCGTGATTGGCTAAGTATTTTTTTATTCTTTTTCTTTTGCTCATTAGTAGCAATCCCGTGAGAATATTTTCCAACAGACAACAATAGTACTAGGATAAACTATAAACTTGATAATCCGGAGTAATATGACAATGTGTGCTCGTAATCCTGTCTCTGTCTATCAGTTATCGATGTTTTCTTTGTACAATAATACAGTTACTCTACATTGTTACTTGATAATAAGAAAATGGTAATACAATGTCTTTTCATGCTCAAAGAGCTTACAATTTCAAAGATTGTAGTAAGAATAATGATGAGAAAATAAATCTGTTCCTTCTACATCGACATGACTGAACATAACTTTTCTTCAAAGGAAATTATATTTTATTTGATGAATAAAATTGTATATTTGTTTTAAAGGAAATTATAATTATATTCAGTAATAGAGATTTTGGGATACAAACCCTAAAATCGTTACAAACAATATATTACAAAACAACAACATTACTAAACATCAATATAGATGAAAACATTCGAAAAAAGTATATCTCAAATATAGACAAGAAAAAATATATCAAATGTTGCTTAAAAAGTTGTCATGAATAGTCTGCTAACAAGAAAAAAGAAAGCGCACTTGAAGCAATAAAAAATAAAATATTACACTTCATATGGTTTGAGAAATGAATAGGAAGCAACACATTTTTGAGCATCTTGAATGCAGTGACAATAGATGAAAAATTCATACGTTTTTTAAATTCCAAGTCATAACGGGAAGTTTAACATTACACCTACGATTTTATAATTGATAAAAATAGGCTCACTCCCATAGATAAATAGAGTTAAGCAGTAAGTTGACGTGAAAAGATACAAAAAAAAATTATTTTCAATTTTTAGTCTATTCAATGTTCAATCTAGCTCCCTCACTTTTATTTGCTTTATCAGACCTCATCACTTATGATGGTCAAACAAAATCACCGTTTACTACGATACTACATACTACCGTATACTATGATAATTTATTGTAGTATACTGTAAATGTTAAAGGCGTTAAAGGTGTAATAAACGTAATAGGCGTTAAAGGAGTAAGTTTCACTCACTATCAGAAAATCCACTCCTATCATGACTTCGATGGAAGAACGATTTCCAGATAGAAATCTCCATTTAGTATTCAAAAACTCGAAATATTGAATGGTCAGTGCCTTCAAACCGAGTTTCAGAAGTGTTGAATAATCTCATACTAAAACGAACTGATGAAAGCTGTGGGAATAGAACAAAATTCCAAAACCCCCCTTGGGGCACCTATTATCCACTCAACACTTTTTGGACCCTCTAAAATTCACACCTGCTGTTCCAAAAAAGAGAAAACGGCATGCTTTTTCCAAATGTCAGTACGGATCAGTATAATGCTAATGCGTCAGTATAATGCGTTTCTGTGAAGGTGTTGTTCGTTGCAGCAATCATGTCGTAGTGGTATATTTTAACGTGAGAATGAAGGAATGAAAATCGTCGAAAGATAAAATTTTTGTGGCAATAGCTGAGAAGCGAGAAGATCCTGGAAGAACAAGGTCGTCCGATGAATAGACAGTAATTGTATAATACCCGACGCACTTATGAATATTAACAGAGTTCCCCTATAATCACAACGTCGTATATTTTATCGGTATAAATAATTAACACATATGGATGGGTAGAGTTGTTGCAAAGGTGGAAGGGGGGGAATTAACGAGAGAAATTTATGGGTAGGGGGAGGAAAAGTGGGTGCTTTAGGGATGTTCCCACAAGTAATTTGGGACAAAAATTATTACACCCTGTCAAAAATTATGAACAGCCTCAACGCTCACGTCAAATTATTACCTGAGAACGATTCAAAGTCGTAATAATTATCATCTGACATACCAACAACAAATCCTTCGTGATTTACATTTTTGGAGTGGAGAAGATCGCAGTCTCCCCGACGGTCATTATAATCATCTTATCACAGATAGTGTACGCACGCGCACGGGACGACACCCACATTTTCTAGGTGTACATCTTTTTAAAAGTCTGAAAACAAAATTTTGTTGACTACGTCAGTTATTTACGGTCACTTGACTGGGGACTGAAGAGAACCATGGTAATACTTGCTTGTGAACACACATTTAATATCGACTTAAGTCCCTATTGTTTTAAGAAATTAATGTAAATAAAGAATTTGACTCAATGTTTCTCTTTCCTATCTATGCTTTCTATCTGAGGACTTAGAATTTGAAAGCGTTTTCACAAGTCCAACTTGAAAAATGATATCCAAATCAGTTAAGCAGAGGAAAACTAAGTTAATGTTTTCGGGTTTCTTCAATTTATGCCACTTCAAAGAGAAATTATTTCATTTGTCTTCTCTTTCAGCACAGTCCACCAGAAGCCAACTACTTGTAACTTTTTAAAAATATTTTTTTCCGAATATAATACTAAATTGACTACTTCTTCTCCTGCCATCTCCTGTTCCTTCTCCTCCTCCACCACATCATTTTCCTCTTACCCCTCCACCTTCTCCTCATCTTCCTTCTCCTCTTCTTCCTTGTCCTAATCATCATCATCTTGTTCTTGTTCACGTTCATGCTCTTGTTCTTGTTCATGTTCTCGTTTTTGTTCTTGTTGTTGTTTGTTGTTGTTGTTGTTGTTGTTGTTGTTGTTGTTGTTGTTGTTGTTCTTGTTCTTGCTCTTGCTCTTGCTCTTGTTCTTGTTCTTGTTCATGTTCATGTTCTTGTTCTTGCTCTTGCTCTTGCTCTTGCTCTTGCTCTTGCTCTTGTTCTTGTTCTTGTTATTGTTCTTGTTCTTGTTCTAGAATTTTAAGCATAATCTTAAAAATACTTTGTGTATTTATGAATTGGCAATAATATTTTTGTACTTTTCATGAATCTTTGGAAATAAATTAAATTTGAATTTGTTCTTGTTCTTGTTCTTGTTCTTGTTCTTGTTCTTGTTCTTGTTCTTTTCTTGTTCATGTTCCTGTTCTTGTTCTTGCTCTTGCTCTTGCTCTTGTTTTTGTTCTTGTTCATGTTCATGTTCTTGTTCTTGTTCTTGTTCTTGTTCTTGCTCTTGTTTTTGTTCTTGTTCATGTTCATGTTCTTGTTCTTGTTCTTGTTCTTGTTCTTGTTCTTGTTCTTGTTCTTGTTCTTGTTCTTGTTCTTGTTCTTGTTCTTGTTCTTGTTCTTGTTCTTGTTCTTGTTCTTGTTCTTGTTCTTGTTCTTGTTCTTGTTCTTGTTCTTGTTCTTGTTCTTGTTCTTCTTATTCTTGTTCTTCTTGTTCTTGTTCTTTCTCTACATTCGAACGCCCTCCACCTGAAATCGAGATTCAATTCCGCTTTCAAATAAGTTTCAAATTTGATTCTTCGTATACATGGAAGCGAACCATTATTATCGATACATGTGAAGTAATGAATGATCAAATGAGATTATATTATTAGAAGATGAGTGTGAAAACTTGCTGACGATAGAGCCATCAAAAGCTCAGTAACAGATGGTTGAACGATGGGAGGTATTGATAGCCAACTGCAGCCATCAAACAGAGTGAGACAGAAATGGTATGTAACGTAAAGCGATAAAAAAGGAAAGAATGATGAAGAATAATAATTTGAAGGAAGCCGATTTCACGCACGGTTGACCTAGCGTGATGTCTGATATCGGTACCGCACATCAAGCTCTCTTCTTTTTATTCTCCTTTTCTCCTTCTTCTTCTTTTTCTTGTTATTCTTCTTCTTATTTTTCTTCTCATCTTCTTTTTTCACGTGATAAGGCACATGCTGCTAACTACTTCCCATACTAATGATGCTATTGCTGACGTTCTGCAGATTAACAGCAGATTTCTTCTTCTTCTTCTTCTCTTTCTTCTTCTTCCTCTTCTTTGGCAGCCCTGTATTGCCTTTCCTCCTCCATCACACGCTCAAATCTCTTCATCTTGCCGACCTCCACAGACCACCCAATTCACTCCAATATAATATAACTACTGTAATAAGAAAGCAGGTACTTTAATAGGAGAAGTAGCGATTTTTTCTCGCCACATTCGCGAAGCACCAACAGGCCGTTTCATTCACATTCGTGCAGGTTTCAGGTTTTATGAAACCGCGCAATTCTTTCTTTTAAACATGGAAACCATTGATGGCGTTATAATGCTCCATCGATACGTCATAAATGGCTACAAAACATAAAAAGACGTTTGAATCGAGAAGTCACACTCTTTCTCCCTCAACTTGTACGAAGGAGAAAGAGCCGTGAATCTAACAATCAGATCGAATAGTCAGCATTAAAAAATTCAACTTTCAATTTCCTAATGGCTGCACCAAAGAAATTTTCCACTTCTCATCCAGACCTAGAGCTTGATGGAGCGGGCGGTCAACGATGGTCTGAGATTTCCCGATTTCTCCATATTGGTAATCAGGTAACATATTTTTTATATTTGTAATGTGAACCAAAAAATCTTTTCAATCCCCATAATAAATAAATAAAAATGTTAGCAGGAAGAACAATTTAAAACTAAATAACGTTACTATTCTCACTTTTTGTTTTCATTTTAAATCAGAATTTCTGTCTTTCATCACCATTAATAGTATATTAAGAATAAAAATTAGTTACTAAATTGTGTTCATTCAAAAAAAGAGGGAGATTAAATAAAAATTGATTCTGTTCTCAATTCTGTATTTCATATTGACCAAATAAAAGAAAAATTTATTTAATTACTGTATTTTATTTGGTTTACAAAAATTTTTCATAAGTTGAAATAATAATCAAATATTTAATTTATTAAGCTCTAACATCAAAAGCTATGCTGAGCCCTCGAAATATGAATTGGGGAAATATTATTGTCGCGCCCTGTCTTTCATGATTTCCACATTCATAGGGTAAGGTTGGATGTGGTAATTGAGGGGGAATAGGTGCAATAATAATATTACACCAAAACCATTCATTGCATCTACGGACGAAGTAGCAATATTCAAAATTGAAGTTTTCAAATCAAATTCAAATTTATTCCAAAATGCCGGAAATATACAGAATATACACAGTAACATAATGACAAAAACATAGCAAAAAGAATTACAAACAGATGGTTTAGTGATGGCATGTGCTAAGGGAGAAAAAGATGAAATAAATCATCTTAGACAGAAATATCTTTTTGGAAAAAAACAGGAACATAGTAAACATTTTTAGAATTGGAATCATGGAAATGCTTTGTTTCTGTAAACAAAATTTGGTTTTAACGTCTCTTTAACCTCAAATTTAAACGGTCAGTTATTGATTCTTGATAATCACGTGTCAAAGAAGGTCAAAATTTGCTGAAGTCCTTCAACCTTTATCGCCGTTGAGTTGGAAAAATCTAAATTTAAAGTGGGAAAACCAATTTTTGATATATTTTACATTATTTTATAATATCCTCGTTTGTTGGATGATAAAAATAGCGACATAAACGTGAACAGATGACAGAATTTTATTTTAATGACATAAATTTATTGACAAATCTATATACCCCTTTACAGTAGAAGGTCAGTGGACCTATACAAATAATAATAATAACAATAATATTAATTCCAATTTTTTCAAGTGAAAACCCTTTTTTGCCCCTTCATAGCCTGAGTGCCCGTGACCGCCTTAGCAGTTCAACTAAATATGTATTAATAATAATAATAATAATGATAATAATAATAATAATTCTTATTTTTTCAAGTGAAACCCCCTTTCTACCCCTTCAGTACCGACATTATAATAATAATAATAAAAATAATAATAATAATAATAATAATAATAATAATAATGATAATAATAATAATAATAATAATAATAATAATAATAATAATAATAATAATAATAATAATAATAATAATAATAATAATAATAATAATAATAATAATAATAATAATAATAATAATAATAATAATAATAATAATAATAATAATAATAATAATAATAATAATAATAATAATAATAATAATAATGATAATAATAATAATAATAATAATTTTTTTTTTTTTTTTTAAGCTTATTGAATGTAAATAACAGTACATGCAATTAATAAATAATATACAACAATTTAACAAAATTCAATATATAAATAGTAATTATGATAATAATTCTAGTGGTGGCAACCCCAGAAGCTAATTTTAGCTTGTATTGGGGTGATTTGCTAAGTTTTAAATTTAATTTAATCAGGTTTTTATTATGGATTGTATGTGATGAATAATTCCTCTGTGAAGAATATGTTATCCTTGCTCAGTAATATAATAAGTTTTGATTTCATGTTTTACTGCGGAATATGTTTGTAGGTTTTTAAGATGGTTGTTGGTTAGGGATACTGTTCAGGATTTGTGGTACGAAGTATTCTGGTACTGCTTTCCCTATTTCTGTATAATAATCTGGTATTCTATAATGTGTGTGTCTTGTGTTGTATCTGTTTTCTAATAAATAATAAATAATAAATCTGTTTAATAATAAATAATAATAATAATAATAATAATAATAATAATAATAATAATAATAATAGTAATTCCTATTTTGTCAAGTGAAAGCGCTTTTTTCGCCCATTCATTACCGAGTGCCCGTGACCGCCATAGCAGTTTAACCAAATTATGCATTAAAATTCATGAAACATCTACTGTATGTAAAGATTGGATATTGGGCTATAATAATCCTCAAAAATCAATTGAATCTGTTGCACTGTTGTACATTATGAACAGCACGAATCGTGTGTGTTTCCCACTGTTTTCAATTTTAATAAATTATACAATCGTTGATTAGTTGCCTGAATATTGAGATACAGCTATTATCCCGTTAACTGAGCCACTAGAAAAGAAACTATATCATTATGCAACAGATTATAGTGCTCGATTTAAATATTTCAAATGAAAAAATAACCTGAAAGATGGCGGCAGATCGTGACAGCGCAGCCTGGCCAAGAGATAGCCATAATTGAATTCGGCCTGGAGATTGTGAAAAAGCATTAAAAACGAGTTCAATCCATAGATATAGTATGTTTCATGGATATTGTTATACATATTGAGTCTAATCTAAATATGAAAAATTGTTGTGACTCGAGTCATTAGTTTCCCTATCAGCCGTCAGAGCTTATATTTCTTTGAGGCTATATTTCACTTTTCATGACAAAGTCGTTAGAGGGGTTCGCCAATATAAGAAATGGCATAGTCGTGTTTGCCCATGTTTGTTTAACGTTTCAATAACCATTATGGGGCCGCACGCTAATCGTAACGGCCATATGCAATGCAATGCACACAGATGAGACCCAACGGCGATCGAGATCGTGTGACCCAACTTCGCCCAGCGTGACCCAAGAACACACGTCCAGTCCGCCAATTAGGCGTCATCACTTTATCAGCTGATTGTGACATCTCAATAATAACCGACGGACATCTTCTAATTGACGCAAAAAAGATTGGACGCAACCACTTCTAAGCCGTACTGATGATTTATTAAACTTTGTGGTGAAGGGGGGAATAAGAAGAAGAATAAAATAGAAGTAGAGGGAGGAGTAGTATGACAAAGACGAAGAGAAGAGATGGAAGAAGAGAAGAAGAGAAAGAAGAGAGAGAGAGAGAGAGAGAGAGTTCTTTATTTAGGTCTGGGCGAGGCTGTATATAGCCCCATATCCAAACCCATTACAAACAGTTTACAAAGAAATTATACAATTGAGAGATATGAGATAACCTATAGAAATAGAAAGTTACATAGCAAATTAAAAAGTCAGTTACATCAATAAATAAACATCAATACATCAATAAAGTAAACGGAATACGTTTGCAAGAAAAGAAAAAAAAAAAACAATTCACACTACAAGTATATACCTTTCTAAGAGTTCTACAAGTTTCAATATAAAACTAATAAGATTTACGTAACATTAATTGAGATAGAAGTTGAAAAAAAAATATATATATATAAAACAAACAAAAACACCTCGGTGCGCACTACATAAAATTATTGAAGTGCAGGTAAGACTGATAAACAGAGAAAAAAAAATTCACATCTTGAAAATGATAAACCAATGACTGTAACGCCTCAAGAAATGACAGATAATAGCATAACAAAGAAAAGGAAGATAATCAAGTCACAAGAAAAAGAGAAGAAAAATAAAACGATTTTACTGAAGGTTTCCTTCCAACAAAAACAAGTAGACCCTTGATTTAAAAGAATATTTTGATCGACAGCCTTGAATGTTTACCGGTAGCTCATTCCACAGTCTGCAGCCAGACACAGTAAAAGACTTATTGAAAAATGAGGTTCTGTGCCGCGGGATTTGAAGTGTTGACTGCGAGAAACGCATTGACCTATTATGGACTTGAGACATGAACTTGAATGAATTGGAGAAATAAGCTGGTAATTTCGAATTTAGTATACTATATACCATGACACCAAGGAGAAGTTTTCTACGTTGTTCTAGTTTCAAGATCTTGGTCCTCTCATAGTAATGGGAAACATGATCAGACAGCCTCAAGTCAAACACAAAGCGAAAACAAGCATTTTGTGCCCTCTGAAGTTTCAGAGCTAGTTCACCAGTCATATCATGAAAAACTAAAGAACCGTAGTCGAAAAAAGGAAAGATGAGGGACTGAACTAAAAATAATCTGACTTTTACAGGTAATAGGTCGCTGTACCTCCGTAATTGTCGCAAAGAAGAGAACACCTTGTTACAAATATTGAATATATGATCAGTCCAAGTTAGATCTTGATTCATTATCACACCTAAATTTTTAACACTATCAAGGTACGGTATGGAAATATTATTGACCTTGATCTCTGGAATCACAGAGCGTTCAGAAGGCTTAAGAAGTTTACTATAACCAATGACGATTGACTGAGTTTTACTTTCGTTAACCTTCAAGCCATGTTTAACAGACCAATCCATCAACCTACCAATGTCCTCATTTATTTTATCCACAGTTGGTGCAATACTCTGAATCTTACAGTGTTGATATATTTGGAGATCATCCGCATACACATGATATTTACAGAAATTGAAGCACGATGAAATGTCATACATATACAAGGAAAACAATAGCGGTCCCAAGACTGACCCTTGAGGAACACCAGAATCTATACTCAACCACCTTGAAGCCTGCCCATTGTCGTCAATAACTTGCTGTCTTCGTCCATAAAGATATTCTTTGAACCAGAGCAGTGATGGCTCAGAGAAATTCAAACTTCGCAACTTAGATATTAGGATCTCATGTACAACAGAATTGAACGCTTTCGTGAAGTCAAACAGGATCAAAAATGTAACCTCCCTTCCATCCATTGCTAAACGAATGTCATCTGTCACCCGAAGTAAAGCAGTAGTTGTGCTATGATCTGCCCTAAAACCGGACTGATAATGATCAAATAAATTGAAACTTGACAAGTAATGAACCATCTGTTGATAAACAATCCTTTCAAGAACCTTTGATAGTACACATAATAAGTTTATAGGTCTAAAGTCACTAGGACCTATTGGCCCCTGCTTTTTTGGCAAAGGCCTTACAAGAGCGCGACGCCATAGATCAGGAAAAACACCATTTTGCAACGAAAAATTGAAAATATCAGTTACAACTGGGGTGATAATATCAGTGATACATTTCAAAAGAAATACCTCCATCTGATCAACGCCTTTAGCATGAGAAGAGATTCTACTTATACCTAAAGACACCTCAACCTCAGTGATGAATTGGAAATAGAATGGATCAAAATCATGATAACCTGCTCGATGATCATACTGTGCACACAAGTCAGCTCGATCAACACCACTTCCAGTGTCAGGACTTTGTACAAAGAATTCATTCAAGTCATCTGGTGAAATAACAGGCCCAGTATTACCACTTTGGTTTTTTGGAGCACGTATATTGAGCTGATTGACAGCACGCCATTTCTCCTTACTAGAGACAGCAGTGTTAAATAGATTATGTGCATATCGCAATTTAGCATTTCTAACTACCTGTTTAACTCTATTTCTAATTCGCTTATAGAGAATGAAATCAGCTGGTGATTTTGTTCTGCTATACTTCCGCCCTGCAACATCACGCTCTTTCATTAACTGACGAATTTCGTTAGTGAGCCAGGGTGTAGGACGCTGAGAAACTTGAACAGTTTTTATTGGAGCATGTTTATTGAATAAATCAATGAGAATTTCATTGAGTAGAGTTACCTTTTCCTCAATATTATTCGAAGCGTAAACTTTATACCACTCACACTCATAGGCATCATTGTAAAAAGAATCTTTATTAAAATTTTTCAAATCTCTGTAGCTCACAGTTCTTGGAACAGAAACTGGAATTTTAGTCTCATAAATGAGAAATATCAAATCATGACAAGAAATTCCCGGAACTGGTATCTGACCATTTTTCAAGACTTTATCAACATTAGATACTATTAATAAATCCAATGTTGTATGCGAATTCGCTGTATGATGGGTTTCACTGCTTGGGAGCAGATTCAACGATATTCCGTGAATCAAGTTCAACAACTGCGACTTATTAAAAGATCTTACTGGAGGAGAGACGTCCGTATTAAAATCGCCATCCACTCTTGGGAGGCCTATAGACGGACACTAACAAACATTTAAAACTTCCACATTGTAAATTTAGACAAATAAATTCTGGTTTCTTTGAGTATAGTTCATCAGATTTATGCAGAATTGTCACTTTAAATACACTTCTGACATAAACAAGTACCCCGCCGCCACCCTTCCCCAACCGATCACATCTGAAGATATTGTAACCAGGCAAAACTATTTCGTGATTGGAATTGTGAGGTTTCAACCACGATTCAGAAACAGCAATCACGTCTACAGAGCTTTTCAGAAAAATATTACGAAACTCATCAAAATGGGCAAGAAGTGATTGAGCATTTATATGAGCTACAGAGAGGCAGCCAGGGAAAGTTGACATAGAGTTAATAAGAGAGTCAGCGGCTGAGGCAGATACAACACTCACATCATCCATCATTCATACTTGGAAAGTCGAAACAAACAGAATATATAATTATGCATAGATCGAGCATATACATAATTCTAAATGATAATGTTAGTCTATATATATTATAAAATTGACAAGCTAAACTTATTAATAAAACTATTCCGTTAGGAGTGTATATTACTGAACTACATTGAGTATGGTTAGTGCGTGGCTTGATAACGTCATCAAGAGATACAAGTAATGATAGTGAAACAACTCTAGCAATAACATCTGAAAATGGAAATGAGCACAATAAAATATTGAAAAGTATGCCACAGGTATAAAAAGCATTGAGGCCAACAAAATAATATGCATTATTACATAGATGATTCACATAAATTAAAATAGGTCTACTAATGGAAAACGGTTTCAATAACGCAGATAAATTATTGGAAAATTTTTTAAAACGTTCAGAAAACCTTTTCTGATCAAAATTTTCAGGGAAATTCAGAAATTTATCAACACGAAATAAACTGGAACTACTATGAATGAGAAAACAAGAATATAAAGGGTGAAAAATCGGGGCAATGAAAATTAAATGATAATTGATACGAGTACTTTTAGATTGACAAGACATAATTACTGGAATTGAAGTAAATCGTTTTTTGACTTGATATCCGAAACTGGTCCATTATCAATTTGACGAATTTTAATATTACCATTCCGGACCCACAGATATTTAAACTTATTTTGTCGTTTCAAGAGTCTAGCTTCAGCAAGAAGACGTCGCCTATTAGGAGATAAAGAGTCATTTATGTAAATAGGGCTAGACTCATTGTCCTTTAATCCAAGATCGCGTGTAGAAAAGTCTGGTTTTTTTCGTCGTTTGGCAAGAAGTTCATCGCGATGAAATCGCTGAACAAACTTGACAATGATGGGCCGGTGTTTCATATTATGACCCTTTCTTAATCGATGACAAGCGTCCAGCATAGATTCTCCAATAGGAAAGCCAAGGGACTCACCCACTCGCTGAACTGTAGCTACAACGTTTTCATCTTTCTCCTCCGGAACCCCCTGTATCTCCAAAGTGTTATGGCGAGAATACTGTTGAAGATCGTCCAGTTGAATTTCTAAACTCGTCACTCTGGCCTTCAGAGATGTATTTTCACAAGTGAGCTTTTCGACGGTATCGAGCAAAGAGTTTATACGTTCAGCTTGATTAACTAATTGAGCCTTATGATCATCCAGTTTATTATGTGTCAACTCGAGGGAGCCCCCAAGATCAGCTTCAACACGTGCCAATCCAGAACGAAAATCTGCAAAGTCCGATTTAAGGCCCTGCATAAGGGTAGCAAGACTTTCCAGGGTGACTGTCTCACTGGTAACTGGTGAAGAGAGGACGATCGCTTCCGCTCCACTTGAACGCCGCGCGGCAGTACAAGATGGACACCGCCACGCTGTCTTGCTACTTTTGAGATAAGCAAGATCGTCTTTACTGAGTTTAACGCACTTCAGGTGATAAAGAGAACTGCATTCAGAGCAGCCAACTCCATTCTTATCGGATCGCTCGAGCGACTGCTTGCAGGCTGAACAGCTTATCGGCATTATGACACAAAAATTTACTGGCTTAATCCAAAAACGACACGACACAAGTTAGAAAATCGTTACTCACACACTCCACACAAGGAATTATCACTTGAAATTTCACACACTTGAGGATCAACCTCAGATGCACCACTCTACCAAATTTGAACTCATAATTCGAGAAAAAACCTAACAAAATTGACTATCAATGAAGAGCACGACAAGAACGTGACTGATTCAAACCATTATCTCATTCCACCTGAAGAAGGAGGAAAAGGAGGAGAAAAAGAAGGAGTAAATGGAGGAGGAGGAGGAGGAGGAGGAGGAAGAGGAGCAGTAGGAGGAGAAGGTAGAGGAGGTGAAGGAAAAGGAGAAGGAGAAGAAAGAGAAGAATAAGGTGAAGAAGAAGAAGGGGAAGGAGGAGGAGAAGGAGAAGGAGAAGAAAAAGAAGAATGAGAAGAAGGAGAAGAAAGAGAAGAAGAAGGTAAAGAAGAAGGAGAAGGGGAAGGAGAAGAAGAAGGAGAAGAAAAAGAAGAATGAGAAGAAGGAGAAGAAGAAGAAGAAGGAGAAGAAGGAGAAGAAGGAGAAGGAGAAGGGGAAGATGAAGGAGGAGGAGATTCAGATTCAGATGACTTTATTGGTGCAAATTTACAATGTATATGAAATATAAAAGTATTATTAATATTAGCAACTCTCAGATCCCCTAGTTGAAGTGAAGTACAGTTGTTCTTAAAAAGTAAACATAATGGTTGAATATTTTCAGTAGAAAGGATTAAAAATACAACAAGCATATATTTTAAGATATAATACAACAGAAATGATGGATGCGATTGTTTGAAAGATAAAAAAAAACATAATGAAAATAGAGCTTGGATCTGAGAGATGAATTACACAAAGAGTTGAAGTCTTAGCCATTGAGGCCATTCTTACACTTAACCTTTTACCTGAACATGTCATACTAGTTTACATTGATGTGGATGAAATTGTCTAATATGAATTATCTAAGTTTGTTTAATCAATTCAAATGAGATAAATTTAAATTTTACATGTATACATCAAAACAAAAAATAAAAGCATATTAAAAATAATTTGTGAGAAGGAGAAGGAGAAGAAGAAGGAGAAGGTGAAGGAGAAGGAGAAGGAGAAGGAGAAGGAGAAGGAGAAGGTGAAGGAGAAGGAGTAGGAGATTCATATTCGGACTCAAATGGCTTTTCGTGCAATAGTATATTAAGTTTCAAGTGTGGGAAATGGTGTTTACTGTAAGAGTATGATAAGTTAACGCACAAGACGAAGTCGAGTCTCGTATTATCATAAAACTACGGTAAACATCTTCCCAGACGAGTTACTTACAATATTTTTCGTCATGCTGGTCTAAAATATGAAAAAAAAATAAACTGAGTAAGTACAACAAGCATTATCAAACATAACCTCAAAATCCTTCACAGTAGTGAAATAAGAATTCTGAGATCATTTATTTTTCCTAATTATATGGATCAGCTGCAATGCGGTAATAATATCCATTACCGCAATGAAAAAGGATGCAGTAATGAAAATCAGCTGTTTTTTCTGGAAACAGACGTTTACCGACTCGATTCAATGCTCGGTAAAGTGGTGAATATGTACGAGTATGACGAACATTTTTTTTCATCATACTTGTACATATTCATCACTTTACCGAGCATTGAATCAAGCTGGTAAATATCTTTTTCCTACAGTGACCCAAAAAAGTGCCTATTTTTGCACTAACTGTAGCATGCAAAATAGTCTATTCCTGCACCAGTGCGGGAAAGTAAATTCCAGTGTGGGAAAGAACTTTTCCGCACTCCAAATTTTCAACCTAACAACACAAAATAGTGAGCATGTAATACGCAGGTTCTTTATTCTGCATTCATAAATAGGCTGCTACCTTGCATCAGCTATGGAAAAACAGGTAGGTTACATGTTGATAGGTTATATGAGGAATCTGTATAAATACTTATAATTCTGTATAAATTACTTGATACAACTTTTATGAGTAATTTTACAAATTTTATGAGGAAAACTTTTATGAGTAATTCAAGCGCAAATTATTGTTTTGGCACTCGAGAAACTTTTTTATTTTGGTGAAAAAATACCCCACTCTCCGCTCTAGTGACACGAAAAGCTATTTCAGTGATAATTATTGAGAAAAAGTAGATTTCTGATTGTTTTATGTAATTTTATTAGCCTGGTTAGGTGGTAGAGGGGACTAAATGGTTCTAACGTGAATGAAACATTCCTCCAATGTGAGTTTCAAAAATCATAATGTCGCTCAATTACTTGCAGTTTTCAGCTGATATTTTTCACCAACCTTTTCTTTGATGAAAAGTCTAGTACGATTTTACACGCTTATAGAGCAGTCCAGATTGCTCGCGAGAGCTCTCTACTGCAATAACGAACGGGTCCCATTACAGATGTAGTCTATTATTTAGATGTAGTTCTTTTCAAAACTTAGCTTCTATGAGATGATCAGAGGTAGTAGAGCATCAGTAGAGTAGTTCTTGATGAGGTAGTAGAGCATCAGCAAGTAAATAGCTTTCAATAGTAGTTAGTTACGAGTAGCAAGCCCGTATATCAAGCATGGCTGACACGAGCAATTATTGGGTGTCAAGATTTGGGTCACGAACTAACCAGTACTGCTACTGATGCTGCTGGAGCTACTGCAGCGTTTCAATTATTATTTACAGTGGTCAAGAATATCGGGCACAGTAGCAGGAGAGAGAGAAGATAAAAAATGGGAAGAAAGAAAAGGGAAGGATAGTGGCCAAAACACACCTACTATAACACCACTGAACACTTCATAGACTGGAAATATTCCCACGGACATCATAAGTGTTCAATTTCTTCACCTAGCTGGTTCTTCTTTTTCTTCGTATTTTTCTCCTTCTTATTATTAATATTATCATTCTACTTTATCTCTTCTCCTTCCCCTCCTTCTCCTCCTCCTACTCTTTCTCTTCCTTTTACTACTCTGCCTCCTCCTCTTCTTCAACCACCAAATGTACGTTTCAACATCATTCATCATCTTAAAACTCTTTTCTTCTTTTTATTTTTACTACTTCTCTCATCTTCTTACACTCTTTGTTCATATTTTTCTCAAACTTCTTCATCATCATTCCCTTTTTTTTAATTTTCCTTCTTCTTCTTCTTCTCGTCATCCTTTTTCTTACTCTACAACCCCTTTATTTCTTCTTCACCTCCTTTCTTGTTCTTCTTCAACTATAATATTAACTATATATCTCCCTTCTTTGGCTTCCCCCTCTCTTTCCTTCCCCCTTTTTCTACTCTTTCTATTCTTACTTATTATTTTTCTCCATCTTACTGCTTCCTCTTCTTCTACTAATTTTCCATTTCCTTCACCTTCCTCTTGAAATCTCTTCCTTCTTAGCATTCGTTTTTCTTCTCTTTAATTACTCCTTCACTCCTCCTTTTTCTTCCCTTCCACGTTATCCTTCTTCCTCTCCTTCGTCTCATTGTACCTCTTTTTTCCACTCTCTATTCTTTTTCTGTTGCTTCTTCTACTTTTTCTCCTTCACCTTCTTTTTCTTCTTTTTTTCTACTTCTTCTTTTCCTGCTCCTACTCCTCCTACCCCTCCTCCTACTCCTTCTTGTCCACCACCTCCTCCTCAACCCTGTCCTCCTCCTCCTCCTTCTTGTCCTCCTACTCCTCCAACTACTCACTCCTTCGTGTCCTCCCCTCCTCCTCCTCCTTGTCCTCCTTATCCTTCTTGTCGACTTCCTCCTCCTCCCTGTCCTTCTCCTCCATGTCCTCCTCCTCCTTCTTATCTTCCTCCTTCTCCTCCTCATCCTTCTCCTCCTCTTGCTTCTCCTCCTCCTGATTCTCCTCATCCTCCTCCTCCTCCTCCTCCCACTGATCCGCTCCATCCTTTCCTCCTTGATCTCTTCCTCATCCTCCCCCTCCTCCTCCTACCCCTTCTTTTTTTCCTCCTCATCCTACTCCTCATTCTCTTCCTTCTCCTCCTCCTCCTCCTCCTCTTCCTTCTTCTCCTCTTCTTTCGTCCTCTTCACCACCTCTTCCATCTTTTTCTGCTTCCCTCCCTTCTTCTTATCCTTCTTTTTCTCCTCCTCCTTCTCCTCCTCTTCCTCCTTCTCCTCCTCTTCCTCCCTCTCCTTTTTTTCTACTTTTTTCTACCCTCCTTCTTCTTCAAACTTCTCCTTCTTTTTCTTTCACGTAGTCAAGCGTGACTCCAATCACGTACGACTCTGACCTGCGATTGGAAAAGTAGCGCGTCAAAAATACGATAATTTATGGACGTCCGAGTCGGATGGAGCGTCTCAAGACTCCCTCTCTTCCTCTTTCTCTCTCCCTCTCTCCTGTAATGAGTTATTGACTCGAGTCATAAATTAGACCTTCTATCAACACTCTTTGCAAGCTCTATTTATTTCCCTAGTGATTTGTTACACTCGTTTTGAACCAATACAACAAATTTTGTTGGAGCCTTTGAATGCGAAATTCATATCTGAAGAATTTGTTCTATTCAATAACTATGGAGTTCACCTATACACTGCCTGGCATTGCTCATGAGTCTCCTTTTAGACTAGATTGCAATTTAAAGAAACTGAAACTGGAAGAGGCTTATAACACGTGGTTTATGAAGTTGAATTTGATTTAACTCATATAATTTGAAAATTCATCGTTATTTTTCAATTACGGAAAAATCCTCATTTACGACAGGTCAAGTTGGTTCTTATCTAGAAGTTATTTACTGTAAATTTATCGGCCGTTAATCAATGAAAGAAAAATCTATCTGGTTGTTTTACGATCATTTTAGTTCAGTACTAGCTCATAAATCACTTAATGGAAATCAATTTCATCGACTAATGCACTCAAAGGTTCGTAAACTAGTTTTGTTTTAATGTTGATTTGATGAGATTGATAATATTGAATTTCAGTACAGTATACGGTACATTGGAGATAGCTCAAATTTTATTGATTACTAAACTGAAGGTTCGATGAGAAATTTCGTTTTAATGTTGATTTGATAAGAGTTAGAATATTGAATTATATTACAGTCTACGGTATTTCATAGATAGCTCATATATTTATATTGAGACTGAGCTCAAAGTTTATTAAGGGTGTTTCGGAACACTCTACCAATATATAAGTAACGTACCTTAATGCAGTATTTTAGAGATATAATAATTTTATTGAAAATGGCGTCCATCGTTGCCCTGATTATGCACAGTAAATATATAATTATATTTATCATAGATAAATTATGACAGCTCCTTTGTCATATTGTAAATATACATGGTTTTTCGGAACTCTACCAATACTTTTAGGCAGTGTTTCTGGACCATTAACAAAAGTAAATATCGTAATACATTTTTTCTAAAGTCCCCATTTGCAGTTTTATGAACAAGCAAGGAATAACTTACAAACAAAGAATAAAATGGAAGTTTATTTACCATAGATTATTACAAATGAAAGCCTTGCAACGACTGTTTAAAGAACTGCACCCGCTTCCAACCACCGCACACCCTAAAAAGTAGCATATCTCTGTTAATTGTTGGCCAATCTTGAAAAATGAGGTATTGTTAGATTGGAAATAAAAATATCTAAATAAAGTTAATCCAGTCAAATTTTGATACCATAAGCCATTATTAATTTGATTCTGTTCAAAGATTTTAAATGACCACCATTCTGTCGGAGAATTTTGATTAATTTTTTTAATATTGTTTCAATTGTTACAAAGCTGTATGCAAAATTTCAAAACCATACGTTCAATGTTGTTTGAATAAAAAAATAATGCGTGAAAAAACAAAATGGCGGCTGTGTGAGTAACTGGGGATTTTAGAAAAATTTTATTACAATATTTACTTTTGTTAGTGGTCCAGAAACACTCCCTAGAAGTATTGGTAGAGAGTTCCGAAACAACCTGTAGATAGGTCAGTGCTTAGCTATAAATTGTTAAACAGTAAGTTATAAACCGTTGAAATTGTTCAATGTAAGTTATCGTTCACTTCCTGTCGGTTTTGAGAGGGTTCTGAGGGAAGAGTTATTAGAAAAAAAAAGAGGGGAATTTAAAGTGAGAAATTGTGTGTTGAAGGGGATCATTGATTACTTGTCTTATTTACTGGCGCTTAACGACAAGGTGAACTAGTTGCTAAGTGCCAATGTACTCCCTTCAACTCTAGAAAAATAGAATCCATTATGGTAACGTGAAGCCGATTAATAAAACTGGATATTGGAACGGTCACGTTTATCATCATAAAAACCTATTCTCGTTAAATCAACGTTACTAAAATAACGTCATTTGCAATCATCGAAGATTTAAAAAAGAAAACAATTATTATCGTTGAAATGAGCAATATTCTCATTAGCAGTCCGTATCTTCCCCACAAAACAATCAAATGAAAATTTTGATAATCGATACCTGTACCAAACCTGACGTTCCTTTTGTATCGACTTTCGATTCTCTTATTCGATTGTTTTGTGGGGAAAATATGGAACTGCAGTCTGCCAAATTGTTCACCCGAATTTACAAGGCAATTGAAACTTATTTTAAAAGTGATTTGATGCCTCTAATTCTAAAGAAAAAATCCAAAGAAACCAACTAGAATATTATTATTTGAAATATTACCATATTAAATCTTCTAGTGCTTATATTGTTATTTTGTATATACATTTATATTCTAGTGTTTATAATATTGCATATTATTTTCTTGTAGTGCTGATTAAATTGTCTTATATACATCCATCCAAATTACCTTCTACATCATTTTGAACTCTCTTCCAGAGCACAAGCTTTGCTTTTCTGGGAGAGCCCATTACTTTAATAATATTAAATAATATTATTAAATATTAATATAATAATAATGTATTATATAAGTTTGTATTTGTGAAGTTTGTATTCTAAATTTAAGGCCTATTTATTATATACTTATAGAATTTCACTTTACTTCTTGAACAATATCTTTGAAATGTTATGTTTTGTTTTGTGGCAATAAAGATTTGATTTGATTTGATTTAATAGTTATTTATGTATTAAGAGCGTGAAGCGCGACTTTATAAATATAGTAATTTATAGAGTAATTTTGCGAGAGCGATAAAGAAGCTTCACGCGCGAATTGCATACAACATTTTTCCTAAAACTGCAGTTCTGGATACCAACACAATAAAAGCTTGTAGTTTGTAACATCACAGACCATGCGCGGATTTGGTTAGCGTACGCCATTTTTGAGGTTATGTGAATTTCACAGATTCTGTGATTTAACAATAAGAAGACATCAAAATCAAAACAGAAGTGTAAAGAAAAGAGCTGGCGAGCTTAAAGTACTTTACTGCTTGCGAAACAGTAAAGAGGTATTTTTCAATTAGTTTTCAGTACATATAGAACTACTTTACGAGCAGTTGTTGGAAAATAATATTCTCTAAAGCCAAACCTGACGTTCCTTTGATATCGACTATCGATCTCTTATTCGATTGTTTCGTGAGAAAGATATAAAACTGCAGCCATGCTTTCTATTGGCCACACAATTCTAAATCTCAATCGAACTAGAACGAAATTTAGTTTCAATAACCCCATCTGTACTCAAAGGAGAGAAAGATAATTTTGACTGACTAAATGAGAGCTCCTGATTGGCTGTCTACTAGCGCTTGTCACGCAATGACTACTAGCAATGGGAGGAGCCTGGAGTGACCAATGAGAGTTTGAGCACTGGAAGTTTATTGATTAGCTCCTCCCACTTTTACTGTTCTAGTTTGCTGAGCAAAGCCAATCAGCAGCTCCCGTTTCCTCCGCCTGAAATGTTAATAATATGACTTCTTTCTTCACATTCTCTTCATCATTTTCTTTGCCTGGACTGTAAGTTTGAGGCTGTGTGCAGGGTTTTTGGTCATATTTTGTATTCAAAATTTCTTGTATAGAATATTATTAGGGCTTTGAAATTTCATCTATTGCAGTGAGGAAAAATGTTTGAGTCTGATTATTTTGTGAAATATGGGGGTTCAAATTAGAAATTTTTCGCTTTTTGGGGGCAATACTGATCTTACCTATTTATTAGCTATTATACCTTTATTATACTTACCTATTTATATAGTTATTTTAAACTTTTGATAAATTTTCTGAACCCCACAATTCACAAAATGATCGAAGTAAAATATTTTTCCTCACAGCGATAGACAACATTTCATAGCCCTAATAATATTCAATACAAGAAACGTCGAAAAAAAATATGACCAAACTCCCTGCACACAGCCTTATCTCCTCTTCAAAAATAATATTTCGCTATAAGAGTATTTTAGCTATGTTCAAGTATTTTATCGCTATTAGAGAATTACATTTCCAGTTTGATAGAGATTTCAATGCCATGTTGTGTATGAATTATCAGTTTATCAGGATAAAATCATATTTTTAAGAATGAATTAATTCATTTCATTTTAATAAATCACATTATCTTGAATGACAGAGAACTGAGCTGTAATTAATATTATCAGCATCGTTGATCCCATAAGAATACACGAAAGTATTTCAAACTTATTTTTGATGAAAATAATTTGAACTATGTCTATGAATTAAGATAAAATCTATCTTATGAATCTTATTTACCCTATACCTTATGAAGAAATCCTTATGCATCTTATTTACCTTATACCTTATGAGGAAAGAGAAGTATAATTATTTCCTTGTAATTTTTGGAGCAAAGCCTTTGAAAAATAATATGGGATTTGTTTAAAAAACTGCAAAAAGTATTCACATCTTATTCCTGAAGGCTCATTGTTTGTTCAATGTTCCACAAAAAGTATTAATTTTCTGTGATGTTTTCCATGACGTCATAATTGATGAACAATCTAATATTAAAACTGACACTGTATTTCAATTTAATATAAAATATTGTCTCTACACACTTATATTGGAGATACTGGAGGGATGCATTTCACGTCTGAAAAAAAGGTTCGTCAGCCTTCTTTTCAGAAGTGAAATGCATCCCTACGGTATCTTCAAAATGAGTGAGTAAAGACAATATATTAAATTCAAATACACTGTCAGTATTGATATTAGATTGTATTAATTTTCTTTTTTTTAAATATTCCATATCTTTCATTACACACCCGAATAGTATTTCTATTCTATTTCTCTCTTCACATTGTTGCAAAAAAAATTCTATTTATTATGTGTTTATTGGTTTTATTGCGTATTGCTTCGTTTTTTATAATAGTTAAAATTAATTATCACGTATGCGATGTTTGTATAATGTTCCAACGTCAAGTGGAATAAGACACTTTTAGGACTCAACTTCGCCTTCAATAAAAGTATATTTGAATTTTGTATTATTTTATAATAAATCAGCTTCTTGGCAATCTCCCCCTTTTGGATATGCAAGTTGAATTATTTATCATGTTGTAATCTTAAGAAATTCTTGACGAGGCACTGCTAAATAATTGAATCATCACCTATACCAATTAAAAACGTTACGCTTCCCAAAAACGTTATTATTTTGGAATAACTCAAGTTTTACGAAAGTTGAAATAAATGCATCGCCTTAACCAGAAGCTTGTTATGGATGGAATGCCTTAAATTTTAAAAATAAAAATAAATGACTCGCTAACAGAATTCAGGTAATACAAGTTCGATTACACAGTGCAGCTTCTGGTTTGACAAGACCAGAAATTTCTTAGAGGATAAAATTTAAAATAACAGCATTAATTTCACAAGTTCGAGTTCACTTGGTTTGAAAACAAGTCAATTAGATCAGAAAAAGTAAGAATTTCATTCTCGACTGTTTACCGAATGTAAAAATTAAATTTAAACAGTTTATTCCATGACTAAGCTTAAAAAACGCAATACTGGCATACCAAACAACAATTATAACTGTTTGTCATCATATAAAAGAGTTTCTCGATTTCAAATTTGAAAAAAAAATTGTACCTGAATTTTTTTAGAATATTAAGTTTGGAAGAGTGGACTAAAAGCTATATGAAATTCCCTCATGAATTCTATAGGTAGCAGTTTTTGGTATTGCAACATTGCAACCCAAATTAACAATCCACCTCACGAATTGATCCGAATTTTCAAATACAAATTTCACAAGCAGTATGTTTTGACAAATTTATTCGGTCTTAATTGATGGGAAGGTCATAAATTTACGAACCATTCGGCAATTTGACAAACGAAAATTGATGAAATCGTTTAAAGATTTTACGAAAGATAGAAAAAAATGATGAGAATTTATGCGGAAGGTAGGATGTCTAAAAGACGTGAATGCCATTCCTGATTCAAGAAAGGAATCAACTTCAATCGCTACGGTATTGCTAATAATTCAGAAGACTCACCAATTTAGAATCACACCAAAAAATTGATAATTTTATGTCTAGAATGATAAAGGCATCGTGAGTGGCTACTTGACTTTCTGGAATTTCTTTTAAAACAATTAGTGTTTTCAATAAGTGTTCGTCATGTATAAAAGTACGTTCAAGTTTTTAAGATTGAGAGTGAATTAATATGATATCTGTCATTGGTCGAATTCAATCGATGACAAAAAATGAAAGTTGGAATGATCATGTCTGTAAACTTCTGAGAACAGATGGAAACCTTTGATTCGTTTGCGACCAGTTTCTTGTCTTTGATATAGTCTGTATTGTATTTTAAAGTCTTTTTTTTATTAACTTTTCATGTGAAATTTAACGACAAGCAGTCAAATATTTGTTAAGAATAAGTATAATAACTCACTTAATCTGGCCGAGTACTTTCGAATCTATGAGATCCATCTTTTTTTTTAATGAATTACATTTAAAAACTTTGTACAATACATAATTTCCATGTTATGAGCGTCTATTTACTGTATAACTTTTTTATCAGCGATGAGCATATTATTCAGTGTAATAATATTATTTCTGACTAGTCAATTGGCTATTGTTGCCTCCCATTCTCTAGCAACTAGTAAAATTAGCACTATTAAATAGTAATAGCTACCGGCTCCACTTCCCAGTTATGTTAATCGTAGTATTTTTTTTTAACATTCCACCGTACGCCTAGATCAATCACAAGTGATAAAATTCACAGTAGAAAAAAACCCACCTTTCAATGCTATCTAATTTTTAGAATAAAACAAGTGAACACATACACGTAATGTCCACTGACTTCATACAAATTTTTTGAATTTTTAGGAAAAACATTTTTTAGTAAAAAATATTTTCATTTCTTTGTAAAATGAGGATTGCAATGTAGATTGCATTACAGCTGGGAAAAAGCTGTAATGATATTAATATTGTATTACATGCACTTTATCGTTTAGTGTATTGTAGTGCTAATATGTACGTGCAAAGTAGTGGTTAGTGGTGATATTAATAATTTTTATAGCAATAATATATAGTATTTTCATTTTTGTACATGACAAATTCAAAAACGTTGATGGGAGAAAAAATGATAACATGAAATATAACATCAAGTTCTCAACATTATAATAGTTCTTGATATTCTCACAGTTCTTAATATTCTCATAGTTCTTAACAATAATTCCAATAAAATAACATTTTTAACAATTCAAATAAACATTATTCAAAGCTGTCTAGAATTTTGTAATTAAGTTCAGAACTCTCTCAGGTTGTATTCCTGGACCATAATTATATGGTTCTAAGACTCAATTTAAATTCTGTTCAAAAATTCTAAAGAGTCACGATTGATATTGTAGAACTGTTCCATGATAAATAAAATGAGAACACAAATTTTGTCTTTTCTACAGTTTTATTTTTGGTACAAGAACCATGGTTTCATGACCACACAGGTCACATCTTCAGCTTGACTGAAAGATGAAGATGTGACCCATCTTCAGTCAAGCTGAAGATGTGACCTGTGTGGTCATGAAACCATGGTCCTTGTACCAAAAATAAAACTGTAGAAAAGGCAAAATTTGTGTTCTCATTTTATTTAAATTCTGTTCCATTAAAATTCAGTTCTAGGTAATTCATTGAAATATATTACTCCATTTACTGGAGGATCTTTTTATCCTTGATGGAGTGGAAAAGTACTTGATCAGGTATAAAATTAATATAGTGGTTTTAATTCAATATATATTTTTTGATTCTACCTCGTTGTCTGTGGTTGCTGGTGATTGCTGGGGTTGCCTATGGTGTCAGTGATTCTAGTACGAGTCGTTGGATATTATGATCGTCTGTGCCCCTAGCTTGCTGCCTATGGTTTTTTATGGTTTTATGTGTGTTTTTAGCATATTTTTGAGTATTTCTAATCTATAATGTGTGTCTCCCTACATAAACTAACTCGTTTTTTTGTTTGTGTGAAGGTTTCTGTGACCCTATCACCGTATTAAAGTGGTGACGTGTCACATCGATAAATCAAACAGCGTGAAACAGAAAATAGGTGAAGACAGGGCCGTCGAACTTTTAGCCCAGTGATGAAAAGTACACCTAACCAGGAGTGAGTAAGTCCACTTACAAATATGGAAACTTGTCAGAAGGACCTTCAGTGACGTCATTAATGCTTCGTAGTACAAATGGTGCCGCTAACCCAACACCGTTTCATACCCTCTCTCACTCTTTCCCATGCACTTTATCATTCTCTCTCATTCCCCCATTTTTAATCCCTCATTATCTCTCTCTTGATCTCTCTCTCACACAACCATGTTAAATCCCTCATTTTCTCTCTCTTGATCTCTCTCTCACACACACGCTCTTTACCGCAGTCTCTCTCCTTTTCTTAACACTTCAAGTAGATGCCAGGAAAATAACTATTCTCATGCTGATAACGCACCACTTGATGATGATCATGATGATGATGATGATGATGATGATGATGATGACGATGACGATAGTTGGCTACTGGCTGTCTGGGCCCTGAGGCAAGACGCCGACAACCAGCTTTTACTTTCTGTCTCCTTGATTACCTTACTTCGAAACCTTCAAGGACACCTTCATTTACTTGTGTGGGAATATTATGTTTTCATTTTCATTACAGCTAGTATGAAATACTAGGGCCGGATGTGGGATATGGGAATTTTTCGAATAATGGTAACCATGGTGAATTTGTAATTTGGTAATATAGTTTGGGAAACTGACATTTTTTAAATAGTCACTTATATTCATTAAAAATTCACTAATCGACATTTATCGATTGTCTTTTCAATACTCTCGAATAATCATAGCTATGGTGAATTTGTAGCTTGGTGATTTAGTTTGGAAAACTGACATTTTTCAAACCAAAAGTTTGAAAATTTATGTGAAATTCACTAATCTGCATTGATCGATTGTCTTTTCAACACTCACTTGTCTGTAAACTGTAAAAGATTTTGTTGTATTGTACTGTGGAAGCGTTTTTTGATCATAGAAATGTAACGTTATAGTTTTTTTTGGTTTTGTAGCAATAAGCTTGAGCCTGACGACAATATTTATTGTCAATAAACAATGTTTCGATCCAGTAGTGTAACTAGAGTTGACTTAGAGGGAGTGGGGGTTACCCCCACCTGTTAATCACTACTCCCTTCAAGATTAGATTTCTTACAATATAGATATACTATATATTATACAATATTCATGTAATTTCAAATTAAATGAATAATCTTTGAAATTTTTATTTTTTCAAATCGTTTCTTATAATTTTTTTTTCAATTTCTTTCACGTCCTCAATAACCCCTTCCTTGTTATGCATCGATCTGTCATTTTTCCCTGATGTTGGCCATGAGTCTCTGACTTCTCAGGCATTTTTTCTGTGATATTATTTCAGCATTCATCTTATTTCTCTGTAATAAATCAGCTTTTTTCATCCATTCAACATTTCTTCTACTGTTCTTGGATAAAATAATAATTATTATATCGTTTTTGGCAATTTATTGTTGCTAGGCTGAAGCCTATTGCACAAAGATAATACAGCAAAAAATCATAAATGAGAACATAGGCATATGGCAGACAAAACAATGTTATTGAAAACGTGCTATTTTAGGGAAAGTGATAGCCACGAGCCGTATCTTTTATAGATAGACTCAAATTAGCAACGAGATCCTGGGTCCTCTTTTTGTAAGGGTGACCGATGGAATTGTCCATAAGAAAGTCAGTTCTCAACTAAAAAAAACACTTCCCGGTTGTTCAGAACACACCTAGAACGGTAGATTCAATTCATCAATCACTCAATTACTCATTACTTAGGTTCACGACCTAAGTGGGCTTCATCCTCCAAAAAACCGCATTATTTGGAAAGAGAACAAAATTATTATAATTAAAATAATAATAATAATTCAAAAAATGATAAGAGAATACTAATAATAATGATCATGATAATTACAATTATAATAATAATGACAATAGTATTAATAAAAACATATAAAACGAAATAGTAATAATGAATGCATAAAGTGCTTAGAATCTTTTGTTTTGCATCAAATGAGTCGAAAAAATATTCTTTTCTGGGGGATTAATTTATTGAGAACAGGGTCAAATCAGCCCGTTAAAAGACAACTCTAATAGCGTTGCTATTATTATTCATTGGAGGAGATCTGTCGTTTCTAATTATAGCGCAGCCTTGTTGGTGGATTAGCGACAACACGTGAATCGCTCACTGATTATTATTAATTTGGTGCTGCCTGGTGCCCGGTTGGTCACTGTCCACTGCTGTCCACTAACAGGATGGCCAATTAGCGGTCAGTGAAGAATACTGGTCCTCCGGTCGAATACATCAACAACATCAACATCAACATCATTAGGGGGATGATGAAGATGAAGATGATGATGATGATGATGATGATGATGATGATGATGATGATAGAGATGATTATTAGTACCGCAACGTGTTTCCGCAAACGATTGAAAGTAATGATTCAAATAATTAAGAATAAGAAGGAAGAAAAATAATAAGAAGTAAAAGATGGAGAAGAAGATGAACAAAACGTAGAAGAGGAACAAGAAGAACAACAGAAAAAAAAGAATAAGGAGAAATGAAAAATAGAAGAATGAGAAGAAAAAAGGAGGTGAAGAAGAATAAGGAGAAATGAAAAAAGAAGAATTAGAAGAAGAAGAACGAAAAGGAAGAAGAAGAAGGATGAGAAGACAAAGAAAAGGAGAGAAAAAGGAGATCAAATTTTTTTTATATGTTTCGGCTTCTACTTTTTCTCTTCTTTTCGTTCTTTTTTCTTTTTCCTTCTTCTTTTGTTTTTCTGTTTCATCTTCTTTTTCTTTTTTTCACTGTGAATTGTCAATTCTCCTTTCCCTCCTTCACAACCCGCTATTACTCCTCCTCCTTCTCCTCCTCCTCCTTCTCCTCCTTCTACTCCTCCTCCTCCTCCTCCTTCTACTCCTCCTCCTCCTCCTCCTCCTTCTCCTCCTCCCACTCCTCTTTTTCCTTCTCCTCCTTCACCGACTTCTTCTTCACCACCACCTCATCCTCCGTCTTCACCTCCTCTCCTCCTCCTCCTCCACCTCCTCCTCCTCCTCCACCTCCACCTCCTCCTCCTCCTACTCCTCCTCCTCCTTCTCCTTCTCCTTCTCCTCCTCCTCATCCTCCTCCGGCGCAACCTCCTTCTCCTCCTCCCCAGCCCTCTCCACCGACTTCTTTTCATTCTCCTACTTCTTCACAATCTCCTTCTTCTTATCCTCCTCCTTCTTCACCACCACCCTCTCCTCCTCATCCTCCTCCTTCTTCTTTCTCCGTGGACTTCTCTTTCACCTCCTCCTCATCCTCCTTCTCCTTCACCTTCTCCTCCTTCACCTTCTCCTCCTCTTCCCCCTTCTCCTCCTTTTCCTCCTCATTCTTTCCTATTCCTCCTCCTCCTTCTCCTCATCCTCCTTCTCCTCCTCCTACTCCTCCTTCGCCACCTCCTTCTACTTCTCCTCAGCCTCATCCTTCGTATTCTTCTCATCCTCCGCCTCCATCGCCACCTCCTTCTCCTCATGCTCATCCTCCTCCTCAACCACCTTCTTTTCATACTCCTCAGCCCCCTCCTCGTCTTCTTCTTATCCTCTTCCTCCTTTTCCTTCTATGTCCATAGTAATAGTATAAATTCCATATACATCACTGTATGTTCAAGAAAAAGTATTCTTACGACTATCCACTTACTACATTGGCCACAGGGGTACGTCAGCTTTGGGATTTCCCACCAAGTACCACTCAATTCTCCTACTGCCAACTGAACCTGAAACGCGGTCTAAACGTTAATTTTTCAACACTGTATTTCAGCCTCTTTAGACTCATTTGCCTTGGGCAACAAATTGAAGCCATAACGAGCAGAGGCGCCAGTCAAAGTTTAACCGGCCGTTATATGGCAGGTGAACGACGGGGTCAAAGGTCATTGTGTTTGTTCACCTATGCAAATAACTTTATTCGAATCCAAGGAAAGTTCATGTCGTACTATCAATGCGGAGGAAAATATGTATAAAAGATGCAACACTACGTTAAACGGTCGTATTAATAGTAGGTCTAAACTCTAAACTTCTACTACATCTATACTATAGGACGTCTAAACTTCGTGCTAGCTTAACGTAACACTGTAATTTCCGTACGATATTTTTCGAAAACTATTGGTTTCATGTATCATTAGTTTCTGTCTTTACTGTTTGTTAATGACAGGGTTTAGAGTATGAGTACACTCATGTCATAATAAAATGTTGTACTGCTGTACACGTTCACCGTTTACAACGGGATCTTGTTTTATATTTTAAAAAATTAAAGTAGGCAACATCCTACATCAGTTGGAACTTCAATGACATTTTGCATAAATACATAAGTTCTAGTTATATTAGTTTTTAATGTTCATGACTAACGAGATGGCGAAATATCAAAATGTTAATTAAAAGATAATTTTGTCCTTATTGCTGGGAGAAAACAATGTGTAGAATTAACTACAGTAGTAGGTCTATTAGTAAAGAATAAATCTGATAAATTGGAGGTTCAAGCTGGAGTGCCTGAGGGTTCAATACTAGGTCCATTGCTTTTTTTATTATAATGTCAACCATTATATTATATTTATAATATATATATTGCTTTCTCCCAATAAGGACAAATGAATCATTTAATTAATTTTAATTTATCACCATCTCGTTAGTCATGAACATTAAAAACTAATATAACTATAACTTGTATCTACACCTAAAGAATTAATTAATTGATTAGTGGTAGAGTGCTCTCATTCGCAGTCGATACATCTCATTTTCAGCAATCCGTTCTAGATAATTTAGAAATAAGTTCCCCTAAAGGTGTGCAGTCCATTGTCCAATTCTTAAATCAGTTGAAATTAACGATAACCCATACCTTCAATTCAAAAACAAACATAATTCAAATAAAGATAAGGCTTAAAACGGGTTTGTAATTTTGATAAACAACTAGATCAGGAAGAAATTATTGAATTTCTGGGAGTTGGATAGATTATTGACCTGGGCTCCATACATTGAGAAAATATGATTGTTGTCAAATTTCATCTGAGGTATTTGTCCTGCGACAGCTTGCTAGATTGAATGACAAAAAGTTACTTTTTACAGCTTATCATGGGCTCTAACTGTCACATATTAGGTATGCTATCTTAGTATGGGGTAATTCATCAAAACAAAATCTTGATAGGGTATTTAAGATCCAAAAGAAAGCGGTTAGGTGTATAGAAAAAGTAAATAGATTAGATTCATATAGATAGAAAGAGTAAATAGATTAGATTCATATAGGCCGTTCTTCAAGAGACTTGGTCTCCTAACTTTACCTTCATGTGTATGAAGCTACTTTAAAAAAGACTGATATTACCTAAAATCCTGACGTAGACGATTATAATATAAGAGTTAGAGGAGATTATCACTTGGTGAGCCATAATAGCAGCTTATTCGTACAAAAATCTAGGTATATTGGTAGGAAACTCTACAACAACTACCGAAGTTTTTAAAGAGTCTTGAGAATATAGGAATATTTGAAAACCAATTAAAAAATATTTGAATGATAAAGCTTTTCATAGTGTACAAGAGTTCCTTTCACATCAAAATTAAGCCTCACCTAAACTAATTGATATAAAAATTTACAAGTGTATAAGATTGGTAATAATGTGATAAATTATTGATCTAAACTGTCATATGATTTTTACCTGGTGTCTCCAAGACGTAATCTACAAAAAAAAAAAATAATACACGAAGCCGAAGAGATTGTCACTTGGCAGTCACAATAGTAGTTTATTCGTACAAAAATCTAGCTATATTGGTATGAAATTCTATAACATGCTAACGCAGTTTCTAAAGAGTCTTGGTACTATAGTAGTATTTGAAAAACAATTAAGCAAATATTTAGTTTGTAAGACTTTTCATAATGTACAACTGTTCCTTTCAGATCAAAATTAAGCCTGACCTCAACTTATATAAATTGTGATTATTGTGGTATAATTTATTAGGATGAAGCCCACATAGGTCTGAGACCTGTGCGTGGGTAATGAATTGGGTGATAGTGACTGATGAGCTGAACCTACAGTTTTAGGTGGGTTCCGAACCACCGGGAAGTTATTTTACAGCAGAGAACAAAGTCTTTTCTGCTGGCCAATCCAATCGGTCACCTGTACAAAGAGCGCCCAGGAGTTTCGTAGCTTATCTCTGATTGAACAGATACCTGCTACGGCTCACGGCTAGACCAGTCTTCAAGACGAAATCATAAAAAAATAAATACTGTAATAGGAGTATGTAATTCTGTACTCTATGGTGGTAAAGAATTTTTTTAGGTGATTTGCCTAACAATATTTTTCAGCCTATAGCCTCCTCCCTAGAAAAAATCCTGAATTTATCTCTGTCTGATACAACATTGATAACGTGATTTGTGATTGATTTGAGAAATTAAGAGCCATGATCAATCACCACAATCTGACACAAAGATCAAACTAATTGACAACTAGTTTAGAGCGATCCACCCTTGTGACAGTGTTCATTGATTAATGATGATTGTTTTTGTGAGCAACCCACTGTGAGTCCCGATTTGTTGATTCGATAAACCGAATTTGATCTATAAATCTATTAAAATGCTGCTCAGATTTAGGCGCGACCTCCACAAAGAGTAACTGATTCAGTGATCAGCAGTAAGGCGTTGTTAATTGAATAAAGCAATAATCGAAATCGTGCAAGCAAACCATAACTCTCTACGCGAGGGTGGTCCTGTTACTGTTACTATAATAGTACTGGACGCTATAAGTTCGGTTATTCGTTTTCAGCTTGGATATTATTATTGGTTTTTCTTCTTGTTTTTCTCCTGTTTTCTTGTTTCTCTTGTTTTCTTCTTTTTTTCATGTTTCTCTTTTTCTTCTCTTTTTTCTTGTTTTTTATCCTTTTTTCTTGTTTTTTCTCTTTTTTCATATGTTTCTTCTTTTTCTTATATTTTCTCTAGTTATTCCTCTTTTTTCTTGTTTTTCTACATTTTCTTCTTTTTTTCTTCTCTTGTTTGTCCTCTTTTTCTCCTCTTTCTTGTTTTTCTCCTTTTTTCTTGTTGTTCTTTTTCTCCTATTATCATGTTTCTCTTCTTTTTCTTTTTTTTCTCCATTTTTTCTTGTTTCTTCTCTTTTACTCCTTTTTTCTTGTTTTACTTCTTTTTTTTGTTTTCCCTTTTTTTTTGTTTTTCTCATTTTTTCTTGTTTCTCCTCTTTTTCTCCTTTTTTCTTGTTTTTGTTTTCCCCCTTTTTCTTTCTTCTTCTTTTTCTCATTTTTTCTTGTTTCTCTTTATCTCCTTTTTTATTGTTTTTCTTTTTTTTCCTGTTTTTCTTCTTTTTATTGTTTTTCTTCTTTTTCTTCCTTCTCTTTTTTCTCCTCTTTTTCTTGTTTTTTCTTCTATTATACTTTCTCATAACAGAAAGATGCAAGTGAAGTTTTTTGTAACAAGGACATAAATTGAGATACTTTGATTCTCATTGGTAAAATGATATCACAAAATTTCAATAACCCAATAACCAAGAATAACCTGACAAAATTCAAAATTTTATTCCCTTTTTTTGGACTATTAAACTGTTTTAGTGCTTTGTTTCCGTAGTAAAATTCTAATTTGAAATTACTATATTGAAAAGAATGGGTAGGTAGCCTAATTGTACTTAAAAGTGTGATTTCCAGTTAAACTTTAGTAAATACGAAATTATAGTAGTTAGTACGTTGAACTCGTATTCATAGTTATTAATTTCCTAGTTGAAATTCTTGTATTAAATGGGTCATTGTACTTGTAAGTGGAAATTCCAGTTAAATTTTGACAAAACCTAATCTCTTTGATTTTTCAGTAGAAAATTAGAGAAGAAAACAGTTGAGGACAATTGCCAGTTGCGTCTTTCTTTATTTTGTTTAAATATCCTTCATTGAATACTTAATTCACATCAGTTTTAACACTATCGAATAATGCCAACTTTCATTATAACATTTTTAGCTATTCCTAGAAATTACCTTCTTCAATATAAATTATCAAAAATTTTGTTAAAATATTTTTTTCAAATACAGTACTTGGGCTGGAATAATAATAAACTTTTCAAGATTTTTCCAATAGGCTTTTTCAAATAGAGTTTGGATGATAAATTAGAACTTATTTTTTGGATTTTTTTGCTATTGCTGATGATGCCCACATGAGTCCGAGACTTGTGCGTGGGTAATGAGGTGAATGATTACACATAGATGCCAGGCGGAGGAGCGGGAATCGAACCCACGACCGCTTAAACGACAGCAAACTGAAGTTGCGACGCCCAACCAACTGCGCTAAGCGGCCCGCCAAATTGAACTAGTTGATTCATCGACAAGTCAAAATAATTGTTTCAAATTTATAATTTGATAATATTTATATAATTTTGCTGATGGTCAATTATCAGGCCGATAAAAGTGTAATTTTTTAAAAATTGTTCTACATCTTTGTAATTGAAATCAGAATAAATAATCACAATTTTTTTTTTGTTGCTGATGATGCCCACATGAGTCCGAGACTTGTGCGTGGGTAATGAGGTGAATGATTACATATAAATGCCTGACGGTGGAGCAGGATTCCAACCCACGACCACTTAAACGACAATTGAATCTGCACTTTCATAAGACTCACTCTAATTTAATTTTCGACATAAGATTTGTCGAACCTTAACAATTTATTCCAAAATTCTTCAACGACTCAGGTGATGTTTTTAAAAAATTACTAACAAATTTGAAAAATCGGGTGACATCTCCAGTTTGTTTAGAAATATTTGACCAATGATTGAGGACGACCAAGATGGATACTTTTAAATTTTGATAGAGTAACCAGGAAACCAGCATAGGCGGTAGGTAGCATTGATTGGTACATGGCATGCATTTAAGAGGTACATGTGTGTGGTATACTAGACCTTGCATGATGTAGGAATAACATTGTTTAAAGGAGAGATGTTTGGTTAGAAAAGCAGCAGGAGACCAAAAGGCAAAGGCAGGGGCCCGGGGACCACCCACGTAGGAGCATGGACCACTGCATGTGATGTCACGCCCTGGACTTTTCAAAATATTATCGAGTACTGCTAATAGAGTTGGCTTTTGATGGACCGAATGGACTCGCAACGTACGACTTCAATAACAAATGAGAGGGAGACGCACAACAAGACACGATGTTTTGTGTTTTGAGGCTGGAAAAACAATGTCGAAATGCAAAAGCGTGTTATTGGATTGTACAACCTGACTGAACTTGGAGGAGGAGGAGGTCAGGACGAATAAAAGAAGGAGGAAGGGTGGGTGGTGAAGGAGGATCTGAGAAAGGACGATAAAAAGGAAGGAGGACAAGGAGAAGAAGGTAGAGAAGTAGGAGAAGGATGAGAAAGAGGAGAAGGAGGAGAAGGAGGAGAAGAGGGACAAGGAGAAGAAGGTGGAGCAGGAGGAGAAGGAGGAGAAGGAGAAGGAGGAGGAGGAGGAGAGGGAGGAGAAGGAGGAGAAGGAGGAGAAGGAGTAGAAGGAGGAGAAGGAGGAGGAGGAGAGGGAGGAGAAGGAGGAGAGGGAGGAGAAGGAGGAGAAGGAGGAGAAGGAGGAGAAGGAGGAGAAGGAGGAGAAGGAGGAGAAGGAGGAGAAGAAGGAGAAGGAGGAGAAGGAGGAGAAGGAGGAGAAGGAGGAGAAGGAGGAGAAGGAGGAGAAGGAGGAGAAGGAGGAGAAGGAGGAGAAGGAGGAGAAGGAGGAGAAGGAGGAGAAGGAGGAGAAGGAGGAGAAGGAGGAGAAGGAGGAGAAGGAGGAGAAGGAGGAGAAGGAGGAGAAGGAGGAGAAGGAGGAGAAGGAGGAGAAGGAGGAGAAGGAGGAGAAGGAGGAGAAGGAGGAGAAGGAGGAGAAGGAGGAGAAGGAGGAGAAGGAGGAGAAGGAGGAGAAGGAGGAGAAGGAGGAGAAGGAGGAGAAGGAGGAGAAGGAGGAGAAGGAGGAGAAGGAGGAGAAGGAGGAGAAGGAGGAGAAGGAGGAGAAGGAGGAGAAGGAGGAGAAGGAGGAGAAGGAGGAGAAGGAGGAGAAGGAGGAGAAGGAGAAGAAGGAGGAGAAGGAGGAGAAGGAGAAGACAAGGAAGATGAAAAAAAGAAGTAGAAAACCAAGGGACTGGATGGAGGAGAAGGCGTAAAAAAGTTGGGAATGAAGGTGAAGGTGAAAAGGAGGATCTCTTCGATTAGTATGATGAGGTGAAAGTGAAAAAGGAGCAGAATGGTATCTGGAGGATTGATAAAGGAAGATGTGGAGGAGGAAAAGAAAAAAGTGGATGAGATTTCAAGGAATATAGGAGTATAAGAAGTATGAGGACAACGATGAAGAAGAGGATGAGGACGAGGTAGAAGTGGCAATGGAGAAGCGGTTGATGAGAAGTAGGGTGGGCTTATCCTAATTAGAAAAGTAGGCTTGGTGAAGTGACGCAGGGTGATTTCCTTTGGAAACAATAATAAATAAGAAATAATAAGTTGTCACCAACACATTATTCTATTGAAAACAGTGAGAAACTAGTTTCGGTTGTACACCATTGTCAATCCCAATCTACAGTTTCTACACCATTATCTATCTTAACCTAGTTTCGGTTGTTACACCATTATCAATCTTAAACAAACTTGAGTTTGCTTCACCATTACACCATAAACAACTACAGTTTGAGATTGATAATGGTGTAACAACCGAAACTTCTATCTAACTGTTTTCAATAAATGTTGTTGTGGCAACTTCTTCAAGTCTTATTCATTATGGATATCATCCACAATATCGCTTCCACCACTACAAAGGAACATGAATAAGATACCACCTAGCTTTTATTTGTGAGTTCCGACTCATTCAGCTAGTGGGTTAAGTGGAAGTTCTTATGTCTCAACTTCGCCAACAGCACTTTTATTACTTGAAAGTGCACAAATGAAAGTCATTTAACTATCTATCTATCTATCACCTACTCTACAAAAAGTCACCATGCCCCACGACTGCGTTTCCTTTTGCGCCAGCGAAGTTCATTCGCTGACAGGAAGTGCGTGAATATTAGCAAACCTGTCATCTAGAGATGTGGCCTATCTGTCACTTCATAATAACGGGGAGAATTCCTCACCGTTCAGACAAGTGAGTGACCTGAATTATTCATGGAATCACTAATCAGTTGATGATTTCTCTCCGAGAAACAATGGACAATATCAATTTCAAGCATCAAGATAATATTGATAATAGCTGTGGTGTTATGATATTTATCGGATAAGTTACTAGAATGCCATCAGGTAAACTTCACTGGTGTGGCCAGACATGAATAATGTACGTTGAGCTTTTAATAGAGATGAAATTGAATAGAATGTATTTGCGAGTTATGCCTGTTGCTTCTTGCTTTTCAAGATGGAATCGTATTTATACTTCTTCTAGCATTTTGGAGCCGGTTCTACGCTGTCACCGTGTGACACACTACTACGTGCAGTGAATTGTCGTGTACATCGTACTTCATTTAGCCGCAAACCTGTGTTGCAGTGGCCGCTAGGTGAAAATGCAATTAATAGAATGGTAAAGTACAGATGATAGCGGTCAATAAACTGGTTCATCAATAATGCATGGCTAGATGCCTGGCAATTCACAGCATATTCTCAAACGCCACCATGTCATCAGCTCATCTTTAAGTTCTCTAAAAAATGTATTTTCCGTTCACTTCTCTTTTTTTTTCTTCATCTCACTTCAAAAGAACTGTTACATGTCGATATAAAAATCCGTGGGAATGTGTCACTTGTTTTCTGCGTTACATACCTGTTTCAATGCATTTTTCTCATCACAACTTCTTACGAATCGTCTTGGATTCAAACTAGTTCTAGATCGAACGATTTTAGTTCAATGTCCACTTCGTATGGCGATGTATCGAGAATATTTTGTCCGTTTAAATGGGCCTTGATGACCTTTATCTACTTTTATGACATGTTATCTACGTAAAACTGTATAAAAAAAATTTAATACACTTGGATGAACTACTGAGAGTAATAGTTTATTTTTAAAGATTTAGATGTTCGCAAAGTACACATTTCTATTTCTATTCAAGTTTTTCTCACTATAATCCTAGGATTTTTATCAGAACATATGTTTTGAGTTTGTTAGAATAGTCCAGAAAGGCTCAATATGTGAGAATTTAAAGACAAATTTCCACCAACCTTATGATATAATTGATTTGTCCTATTGATTTGACTGTAATTTTAAACTGAGAGCGAAGCTTCGACTTTGTCTTGAACTATGGGATGAGCACTCGTTTTTGATCTCAAATTGTAAATAATTCACTTTTGTAGCTGAAATAATGATTATTTAAATATTATATGGAAGGTGAAGCTGAATAAATACCAGTAATGGATTGAATTTGATGTGATCACAACTATATTTAGAATTAAAAACGTAACAATTCCAATACAATGAAGCTGAAACTGAACTACAAAGCAGCATGGAAAATACTATTTGATTAAAGAATGGGCCTCTGGTAGGCTGAAATAAGCTGCCAGCCTGTGATTGGCTGATGGACTAGAACCACCCATTAGTAACAGCTTGCTTGCCCCGCTCGTTACTAATGGGTGTATCTTATCTCAGGTTTCCTTGTAGATTACATCTTGGAGACTCCAGGAGTAAAGGACAAGTCAGATCAACAATTATACAATCTTATACACTAGTTACCATATCACAAAATCAATACGTTGAGGTGAGGCTTAATTTTGATATGGAAGGAACTCTTGTACACTATATAAAAAGCTCTATCAACTAAATAGTTTTTCAATTGTTTCTTAAATATTTCTATATTTTGAAGACTCTAAAAACTGCGGTAGCTTGTTGTAGAATTTCCTACCAATATAACTAGGTTTTTGTTTGAATAAGCTACTATTGTGACTCATCCAGTGATAATCTCCTCGTATTATAATCGTGTGTGACAATATTTTGATTATTTTTTGAACATATAAAGTAGCTTCATACTCATATAAGCAGGTTACAGTTAGGAGACCAAATCTCTTGAACAACGGCCTACATGAATCTAATCTATTTACTCTTTCTATACACCTAACAGCTTTCTTTTGGATCTTAAACACCCTATCAAGATTTTGTTTTGATGAATAACCCCATACTAAGATAGCATACCTAATATGTGAAAGTAAGAGCCCATGGTAAGCTGTAAAAAGTAACTCTCTGTCAGTTAATCAAGCAAGCTGTCGCAGGACAAATTAATTTTACACCCCAGATGAAATTTTACAACATATTTTCGCAATGCATGGATCCCAGGTCAATCGTCTATCCAACAAAACTCCTAGTACTATTAGAAAATCGATTTTACTGAAATCATTTGTTTGTTCCTTAGCCGACTCTATGATTGCGTTTATAGGGGCACTTGGCTTGAAAATACTCTGAACCTCATATAGTTCTCATTTTTATGTAGGTTCCGAACCACAGGGAAGTCATTTTACAACAGAGAACTGAGTCTTTTTGCCAATCCAATCAGTCACCGTTACAAGATGGCCCAGGAGGTTCTTAGCTTATCTCTGATTGAACAGATACCTGCTACGGCACTCGGCTATCACTATTTTATTTATCATTGGTAATAATCGCCTTATGGTAGTCTACAATTTAGACGTTTTCTACTTTTAGGTGGAGCTTTTTAGAAACTTCTACTACGTAAACTCTCTAAACAAAGTCCATTGACTTCTGCATGAAATTTTTTTCCAAACCGGCATCCACCTACAAAATGATCTAGTAGTTTATAAGAACTGCGCCCAGACAATAAATGAAGTACTAACGATACAGTCTTGGATGCGTATTTGAGATAGTACTCGAATAATGTCTTAAACCTTGATGGAACGAATATAATAGAGACAACAACATGTGAAGAACGGGCAGCCTTCACTGTTAAAAGTTCAGCCAACACCGCCCGAAGCCAACTTATCTAAACTTATCTAAACTGCAAGTCTGAAATGCAAATAAAAATAACCATAAAGTGAGGGAGCAGCTCGAACCAAGCAATAAAGAGATTACTATCGACATGCAATAAATTTTATATCATTAAAATAAGATATTTCATAGTTATTCCGCTTAAGCGAATTAAGAAATCTTGATTCGTTATCTTCAATTACAACATTACGGCACTTATATATTGTTGTACTCGTCCTATTATACAGGACTGGTATATGTTGTATCTACTTCAATCGCACATTCATGAAAGGTGAATTGTTAGTTACATCGTGTTGATTTCTCTATCGATATTAATTGCTGATTGAATGTAGTGACTATTCTTAATTGACAATGTTAATGATTATTTCTTGATTTATAGTGTTTTTGCAAGTTTTAAATGATTGGAGTGAACATATACAGAGGATTCAATGAAACGTTTTTTTTTTTTTAATGTAATGATGAGATTTTTAATATTGTTCATACTATAGTATACACGGAGAGATATCCTAATCTAAACCTGATTGAAAAATTATTGATAATTTTCTTTCACCACGTTAATAATAATAAGTGTGTGGATTTTAATGGTATATGTTGTTTCTGGTAACTTTTAATGGTGGGGAGACCCCATAAGGGTCTCCCCACCATTAAAAGTTCCACCTCGCCGTTTGTGTCATGTTACGCCGTTTGTGTCATGTTACGGGGAACATGGTAGACCTACTATTTTAGGTGGGTTTCGAACCACCGGGTAAGTGATGATAAAGCTTGTAACATCAAGTCATTGAATTACGTTCACCCATCCAAGCGCAGTCTTGAGCGGTCGTGACTGAACGTCACAATCACTTGAACACCATGCTCACCGCATGACCAATCACCACCACGTTTTTATCAGCTTACTGAAAATACAACTGTTTTACCAACTTAGCTTTAGTTGGTGGTAGATAAATGGAAGAATTGATTCGTCTTACTGATAATTTATCTTGGTAGAAATGAAAATTGAGGGGATGACGTCACGAAATTCAAAGATCGAGAAGAGAACTGAAGTTAACTTGATCAAGATCCTATCTATTTCTGTTATAACCTTTATTTTATTGGGAAGTTTTCTTCTCAATATATTTTTGGTTCACACTTAGATGAATAAAACTCAGCCATGGTTCGTGTTTTGTAATTTTATTGATATACTGAATTTTTCGGTATAATATATACCGAATATATAATATATATAATTTTTATTGATATACTAATTTTTCGGTATACTGAATTTGTATTGAGAATTTTGCTTCTAAAAGTAGAAATAATCCATGAAATTGAAATATGATATGGGTCCTCTAACGTGACTTATCGACTGTTTCCGATATAATTTACTAATTGTCAATAAGTTAATGATCGACAATTAATTATCCAACGAAAAATCTCAACATAACATGGCCCCTAGCGGCAGGCTGATAAAGCTTCTCTTTAGAAGTGAAATACATCCCTGACTTGAAATCATGACTTATTAACACACTTCTTAAAACATTCTATCAGAATCTTACATCATAGATAAAAAAGAATAAATTTAATCCGTGATAAAAATAATTTTTTAAATGCTCAACATGTTTTTAGTAGTTTTTTCCAGTATTAATCAATGCATGACCAAAACCAATTAGAAGCGGAACAAACTTATTATTCATAACTGTAGTTCCACTACAAAATTCCTAGTTCCGCAGAAATTTCCCCACCAAGTAGGAAACAACCACTGAATTGAAATCTGGTTGAGAAAACTTGATAATAACCAGAATGTTGGGAGATCTCGCCGTTCAATATATCTTCCCGGTATTAATAGTCAGTCGAATTTATTGGAATTTCCGACTAACTGCTACAAGAAACGAGTTGTATTTTTTTCGTCAATTTATTTATATTCCGATTTCGCGTGATACCAAGTCACATATAGAGTCAGCTTGTACTTGTTGATGGCTCCATGCTGTGTGCTGAGTGATTATGAGAGTTGGACATTCAATAATTGTGCGTGAATACGCGTGCGATAGTCACCACGTGTTGATTAACCTCAAGTTCAAGTCCGTGTGTGTATGTGTGTGAGTATCTTTCAATAATCATAGGTAAACTGTCGATTCCAACTACTTATTCGAATTTTACCCGTCTTTCTTGAACGGTATTACTCGAAGAATAACGTAAGACTCAGGGAGCAAAGTCCTGTAACGAAGCAGTACTCGCCACAAAGTTGTTGCAAGCTCATAAATTAAAGTATTCTGTTATTATTTATGCGCACTTTTGTACGTGATATTGGATACAATCAGACGATTATTCACTTGGGAAATGATAATTCCCATTAATGATTCTTGACCACAGACAAGACCTGAGAAGTTAGTCAAGTGACTCAGGGCCCATGTTACACTCTAGAATCTCCCATGAACGATAGAAAAGTGATATTTCTCCAGAAAGAAGTTCGAAACCTCCTCTGTTAAAAATTAACATTTACACTAACAAACATTTTTGTCTTTCTTTGTAGTAGCGAAGGTGATATTGTGGAAGGTATCCATAATGAATAATAAGACGAAATTTTTACAACCACATTTATTAAGAAATATTGAGAAACTAGTTTCGGTTGTTTTACCGTTATCAATCTCAATCAAGCTAAAACTAAAGTACATAGAAGGTTTAAATATACTGAACATGGAATGATACTATTGGCTAAGCGAGAAAGAGACTGACCGTCATTGGCTGACAAGTCATTGTAATGGTTGTGATTGGCGGTGATTGTAATGCTTTTTATGTGGGTCAGATCGGTAGAAGTTTCAAATGTAGAATAAATTAACATATCAGTGATTGGAAAACTCGAAAAGGAGATTCAAATTTTGCAGAGCATCTCATTAATAATGGGCACAAGTTCAATACTGAAGAAAATGTTGAATATTTGCATGTGATTGGCAAAGGCAGACAACTGAACATTTTAGAAGTTTTGGAGATAACTAGGTTGCTAAAAAACGATTCCAATACTAGTTTAAATGACCAAATTTATTTCAACCAATTCAATACAGCTAACTTGGTTTCATCATAATTCCAGCCTACATTTAAAAAACAGTTTTTTCGTGTATTTCTCGGTTGACCTTGACTGCATTTCAGTGAGCTTCTAATTTTTTAGTTTTAATTTGATTCAATTCTAGCCTTATTACTCTTTCTCTTTTTTGTTGCATACTAGATGTTCACAGTTTTTAGTTATTGATTTGACTCGTATTTTTGCTTGTCAATAGATATCATTTCCGTTCCTTAATAATAACTAATACAATAAACTTAAAAAAAAAATCATGAACAAAAACCTTGTTCACAACGTTAAAGTAAATATTGTATTTGTACATTCGAAAGAAATATACGAAATACACTTTGTGCACAACAGATTAAAAAAAGAATGAACCACAAAAATAAGAAATTAATAAAAGCAACATATCGTAAATAGAAAAAAGTATAGAATACAGTGGAGCTTAGAATACATGGTGGATTATAGAATTAGAATGTATGGTGGATTATATTTATAACGTACGGTGAAGTAAATAAATGGTTGATTATAATAATTATAGTACAGTGGAACTAATCTGATATGTTATAGGAAATTTGAACAATCTAATACCAAAACTGAAACTGTTTTTCAATTAAATATATGATTTTCACTCGCTTTTACTGGAGGTACTGGAGGGATAAATTTCACTTCTAAAGAGAAGATTAGTCAGATTCTCTTTAGAAGTGAAATGCATACCTCCAGTATCTTCAGTATAAGTGAGTGAAAATCATATATTAAATAGAAATACAGTGTCAACTTTGATATTAGATTATTCATCAAGTATTTCGTCATTGAGTGAAAATCATATATTTAATTGAAATGCAGTGTTAGCTCTGATATTGGATTGTTCATCAAATATCTCGTCAAGGAAAACATCACCGGAGATTTGAAGCTAAGAAAGTCAGTTGAGTTAGATAAAAGCTGATATCTCCTACCATTATCACAGTGTAAAATGAAGCTCTATAGTTTCTTGTGTGCTACTAGTAGCCCGTTATTGACTTCTAAATGCTGGAATACCGTGTTCGGATTTAATAAGATGGCGTGGTTATGGGTTGGGGAGGGCCACATCCTAATTGATGGCTCTTTAAAAGTCCAACTACTGAAAATTCGGTATGGATCGTCCTCCCACGTGCATCTTCACTCCAACATGCGCTCTTAATCTTAATTTGGACGACAGAAAATGACCAGAAAATTCTGCTTCTAATTCGGGGCCTCAGCTAGCGGTCGGTGGCTATAAATTCAGCGCGAAAGAAAGCTTTAGTGGGCGATTGTCTTCCACTAAATTAACTTTACATGACTTGTTTTAATTTACAGCGGCTGTAAATGCAGCTATTTTTACAGCTTCTCTTGTTTCGAATGCCCCTGTGTGTGTGATGGGAGCTATTAAAACAGCAGAACACTGCTACCTCCACACAAAACTCAGCCCGCTGCTGTACCCCATGTTTTTTTCTTCTAGTCTTTCTTGCTTCAGATACCTGTTGTATAAACTACTCGAAACTAAGCTTTTATAAAGTTAATGAACGTTATTTTTGGACTAGAAGCGTGTAAATAAGAGAGGGATCAAATAATAAATTTTAAATCTCGTGAATATTTACATTAAGTCATCAGGCCTGAGGTTATAGAGCTAAAATGGAGAGATTCACTTCTTTCAATGAATAATACATGGTACTTAAATGAATAACAGTTTATTCAATCTATAAATTTTCTTTATTGTCCAAATTTACGAAATTATAATCATCATAGGCCTATTACTTGAAGTCTTACTATCCTATTTGGCGTCATCAGCCAAGCATGACATGTACGCTAACGACGAGTTCTATAAGATACTATAAGTAACTTACTCCAGAAGCTACTTTTATTTATTTATTTATCTATTTATTAGAGAACACATTTATTAGTGAAGATACAACAGACACAGCCCACTACTGCTTTCTTCACAAATTTTCAATTAAAAAATCCAAACAAAATTCAAAATTATATTCACTTTCTTTGGACTATTGCACAGTTAGAGTGCTTCGTTTTAAAAATGATCATCTAAATTAATATTCATGTTTTGGAAGGAATCAGGAATTGTTTTTGAAAGTGAAATTTCTAGTTAGTGGTCATAACCTAGAATTTAGATTTTTAATTGAAAATTTGTAAAGAAAGCAGTAGTGGTTTGTGCCTGTTTTATTTTTCTTGATTGTGTTTTGTAATAAATAGATAAATATGATTGATTTTCATAGAATTGGTCATAGTATTTCTACAAGGCAATTCTTGAATCAACCCAGATTTTTGTGTGCGATATTTATATGTTTAGAAAGCTGCAAACTTACGACAAAACACTTAATTCATCAGGCATTAGGATTCATTCGGCATATAATTGGTAGGAGTGCGCTCAATGAAAGCGCATTCTCACACTCGTAGATCCGTCCTTTTATTTCTGAATAAGCAGCGTGGGAAACCGTTTATTCGCTTGACCTGTGTACTACGAGTTTTGTACTTCCATTCATGCTGAATAGTGCAATTTATCATGTATGGTACATCAGTTCTTATGTAGCCTACACCTATTGAAAGCCAATAGTTGTTAAAAGTTGAACCCTCTTCGTAGTAGGGCAATTGGCACGGGAAAGTGGAAAATTAGTGGCAATTGGCTCGAGATATGTGAGGTACTATGGTCATATTTTATGTATGTGCTCGTTTTTATAACATGCTTATTTCATGTGCTCGTTCTGGTTCAAATAATATGTTCGTTTTTATGTGTTCTCACGAAGTCATAGATGGATTCACTGTGTATAGAGCCCTGTGTATAGAGCCAGCATAATAGGTCACGTAAATAAAGTTGAATCACGTAAGTTTGAGTGAGTGGAGTCGACTGTTGATCTGTTGAGTCGACAGGAGTCCGATAGGAAGGCGTAAGAAACAGCTGTGATTGACTCAATTTTTATTCAAATCAAATAAAATCCGTCTTAAACGCCGAGTCAAAAATATGAGATTATCAGCTGACTCAACTTAATTCACACCGCCCATTAACTTGGAACTGCTGTAGAATTGGGAGAAATTGGATCTTTTTAAAGAAATTATGTATAATAATAATAATAATAAGCGCATGGCTTTTAATGGTGGGTAGACCCTTACGGGTAATTCCACCTCGCCGTTTGAGCCATGTTTTATGTACCCTTATGAAGAGCCAATAAGTTGAGCTTTGTTTTGAGGGCCAATTAACAAGGGACAGTTGAGGAGTAAGAATAATATGCTCTGGACAGTTGCAAAATTAGTAACGATTGGCTGAAGCTATTTGAGAAATTGGCGACAACTGGCTCGAGACAGTTTAGGAATAGACATTAGGGGTAAACTAATAATAATTAACAATAATTAATTAGTCTTTTTGGCTGTAGAGTATGTTCGACTTGATCGAAACTTCTTTGGTAGTTGACAATTTCAAGTTTTTTAAAAATCTTCACTTTTAATGGCTGTGGAAAATGTTTCCCGTCAATTAATAAATTATTTATATAATATGATGAAATGTTGAAATTTGCCATTTTTGGTGTATATTCGATTCATAAACTAATATAAACGTTTGAGAAATTTTGTACATCAACACTGTGTGTTTTTTTAATAAAATAATATAGTGAATATCTCATTCCTGAAGTAAAATTATATTTTGCAATAGAATATTAAAAGTTCAGTCTCTCTGCTTCTAGTTTTGTTGCAACTCTAGCATTATTTGTTCACTTAAAAAAAACTATCATTTTAGAAAAATACACTAAATGCAGTAGGCTGATGAAGCTTCTCTTTAGAAGTGAAATGCATCTTTCCTGTATTTTCAGTATAAGCATAGAATAAGGGTAAAGACTTGATTGTTGGTCTATGGTAAAAGTGAGTGAAAATCATATAATAAATAAAAATACAGTGTCAGTTTCAATATTAGATCGTTCATCAAGTATTTCGTCATGGAAAACATCACAGACTCTATAATTATTATTGCTGATGATGATCTGATATGATATTATTATTGCTCATATTATTGCTGATGATATGTTTTGAATGTTTCACAAACTCAAATACTAGAAATCTCAATACGCATTAACTTTCTATAACAATAATTCCATATTGATAGCCGCTCTTTTAACCATAATTTCTGCCCGATAGATCCCTTAAATTTGAATGAATTTTGCTTATAATTTAAGTGCTAGTCTATATGTTGGACCAGTCCCAGCAACTTTGTTCTGATGGGGAAATTTGATGATTTTTTCTTTTTTCTCCACGCGGCTTGAGAACTGAGAGCCTGGCAATGGGGCAGAGGACTAAGTGGCCCGTCGTTTAATAGCAATCTTGAACATCATTATAATATCCTTCCTATCATCCTATCCTTCCTACGTGTGCCCGTTGACTGCTAGTTGTTGTTGTTATTTATCGACAATTTATTCAAAATAAGCACATCTTCAACACCTGATCGCCTTCCCACCCTTCTTTTTCTTCTCACTCTTCTCCTTCATGATCACCAGCTATTGATCTCACTTGCACCGATTATACTTTTTTCTTGTATTTTTCCTTCTTCTGTTAATCATGGAAATATTATGATCATCATCACCTCCTTCTTCCTTAACGTTCGTTTGTTTCACCGTATTTTCTTGTCTTCTTTCATTTTCCCCTCTGTACACACTCCTTCCTCTTCCGTTTATCACCTTTCTTCACTTTCTCACGTCTTCCCTCCTTTTCTTGTCTTTTACTTTCTCCCAGTTTCAATAACCTTTTACACATAACTTTATAACAATAAATTTCTGTCCTCTTCCTTTACAGATAATAGCAATCTCCTAATCCTCTTTCTACTCACCTACTAATCCTTCTCTTCTTTTTCTCCTATTTCTTTTTCAGCATCTTGTTGTGACTTCTATTTTCCTCTCATCATCTGAACATCTAATTCCTAGGCCTCCTTAAATCATTCTATGTCATCTACCTGAAACTCCTACTCACATAACTCTTATTCTGCTCCTAATAACTGTTTCTATTCTTTTTCTCTATTTTCAATTTCTTCCCTTTTTACTCCCTCCTCATCCTCCTACTCCTCCTTCTTCTCCGCCTCCTCCTCCATCATCACTTCACCTTCCTCCTCCTTCTCCTCATATTCCTCCTCCTCCACTTCCTTCACCATCATCTCCTCCTCGTCCTTCTCCGACTTCTCAAACTTCTTTTCCTCTTCTCCATCCTCCGCCTCCACCTCATCATCATTCTCATTCTCCTCCTCGCTCACCTCCTTCTCCTCCTATTCTTCCTTCTCCTCCTTCTCCTTTTCATCCTCCTCCTCCTCCTTCCTCTCTATTTCTCCCTTCTCCTCTTTCTCCTTTTTCTCCTTTTTCTCCTCCTTCTCCTTTTTCTTATCTTTCCAATCCACGTCAACAAATAAAAAAGTAATTCTATTCTATCCTTTTCCACCTTCTACTCCTCCTCCTCCGCCTCCTCAACCTCCTCCAACTCCTCTTTTCGCTTATTTTTTCCATCCTTCTCTTCCTTATCCTCCTCCTTCTCCTTAATATCCTCTTTCTCCTCCTATTCTTCCATCACCTCCTTTTCCTCCTTCTCCTCCTTCTCATCCTTCTCCTCTTTCTCTTCCGTTTCCTTCTCCTTCTCATCTTTCCAATTCACTTCAACAAATTAATTCTATTCAATCCTTCTCCTCTTTCTCCTCTTTCTCCTCCTTCTCCTCCTCCTTCTTCATCTTCTCCTCCTCCTCCTCCTCCTTCTTCTCTTTCTCCTCTTCCTCCTCCACCACCACCTCCTCCTCCTTCTTCATCTTCTCCTCCTCCTCCTCTTCCTCCTCCTCCTCCTCCTCCTTCTTCTCTTTCTCCTCTTCCTCCTCCACCACCACCTCCTCCTCCTTCACCTTCTTCTCCATCCCAATTCCGTTCGTTTTCTCCTCCTTCTTCTCGTTCTTATTTTTCTACTAATCACTTTTCTCTTCGTTTTCTCATTCATCATCCTCTTATCTTCATCATCCTCCGAGGTTGGATCACACCTTTCTTGGCTTCTATTTTCCAAATAGTACAACTCTTACCCATGTGCGCGTGTGCTTGATGACAAGTAATGCAGACTCCGTTCCTATTTGCTCCTGACTTTACTGGTTTAAAAGTGAATCAAAATAAAATTGAGCTCAATTTCGCGCTATTCACAAACAGCCAGCAAGCAATGACAGGCCACACACATAAACTTCACACACACTATTAAACCAAATACACACATGTGTGACTGTGTATGTGAACGCGGTTGAGTCCCTTGATCTTGTTTCTTCTTCTACTTCTTTTTCTTCTCCTCATTCTTCTTCTTCTTCTTCTTCTCCTTCTTCTTCTCTCCTTCTCCTTTCGCTCTTTCTTCAAACGGTACAACGACAACTTTAATGTATCTCAGAAATGCTAATGAATATTTCTACACCTCGAATGCCTACTTACAGCCCCGGCTATGACTATTCCAATTGCATAACTAGAATAATTTGTGAGTTGAGCTCCAACTTTCTTCTTTCATATGTCTACTTTCAATTGCTGTATCTTATTCCTGTAGCTTGTAATTGAATTCGTACATACAAACGTATAATTGCGCTAAGAAGTTTCGAATAATTCTTGTTTCATAAGTGAGACCAAGTCGAGTGACTTTTCTTACTGCTTAGATGTAATAGTAGTCAGTAGTGTAAGACCTAGCTGTAATCAAAGAAATGCAAAATATGAAATGAAAAATGAAAATATTTATCGGTTTTCTAATATTAAAACTGACACTGTATTTCACTTTTTAATTTTCACTCAAATATATTGGAGATGCTTGAGGAATGCATTTCACTTCTGAAAAGAAGCTTCGTCAGCCTTTTCAGAAGTGAAATGCATTCCTCAAGCATCTCCAATATAAGTGAGTAAAGCAATATTTAAAAGTGAAATACAGTGTCAGTTTTAATATTAGATTGTCCATTAAGTATTTCGTCATGGAAAACATCACAGATTTATTCGTTGTTGGAAATCCTGTATCCTTTTTGCTTTGCTATAAAAACGAGTAAATAATGTGATGCAAAGAAACAGAGGATCATAATTTATATTGAAGCTTGATAATTCCTGCACATGTCCAGGAATAAAGAGAGTAGATCAGAGCTCAGAGCGGTCTTTGAAGATGAGTCTTCATGACTCGAAAACATTTGGCCTAAAGTGAGTAAAAGTATTATTTATTCTTAATTAAAGTTGACTACAAGTCGTTGAATTTACCATAAAAAGTTAATATTAACAACGCAGATCGTTATGGAACAAGAAATCCAGGAGATCACATTGAATATTCAGGCTGTTGGAGATCCATCTTGCTTCCACTAATATACCATGAAAATTTAAAATACACTTTTAAGTGTAAATTATGACTCACGTTATGGCGTGACGGCCGTTTCACTCTGATGTTAAGAGCATCGTCAGACGACCCACAGCACACCCCATAACGTGAGTCATAATTTCCACTTAAAATTGTTTTTCAAGTTTTTATTAAATATTTAGGATTGATAGTTGATGTGGGATAAATAAATATCTAATTTTGCCAAAAAGTAAGAAATCTGGTTTACATATTTATAAAACTTTGTCAGATCTTGCCGAATGAAAAAAAACTAAGGACAGTCTATTACACTTTGGTTGAATCGCTCATTGGATATAAAATCCTTGTTTGAAAAAAAAAGACTTTTTCATTTTTTGACGTGGCGACGTTTGGACAGTGATGTCCACTCTACCACTTAACCACAAGGAGAAGGTACCTATTATAATCATGTAGATCCACTCATAAAAACTCAGAACCGTTTACTGAGAATAATCAACTTCAAAATTCAAGACTCTTTCCAACCGAGCAACTATTTCAGGAGTATAAAGTTCTAAGCATGCGGCATCTATACATAGCATACATATGATTCTCATTTTCATCAAAATATTTCCTAGATTAACCAGAAATGTAGATCATGCTAACAATATAAGAGCTAGAAATAGGGAGCCGTATATTAATAGAAAAAATACAAACTGCGGTCATGAATCTGTATTGTATATAGGCTGAAAAAACGTTTAATCTACCGCCAGCTAACATAAGGGATATGAACATCTTAAATTTCAAAGTAAGTATCAAATGTTTCTTGATTAACATTGACATTACAGGAAGCGAGGAATCATTATGTATTTAACAATATATTATTATTATTATTATTATCATCATTCATTCATTTTGTAAACATCTTTACCTTGTTTTCATATTAATTTATGTACTTGTTCTAATAGCCTATTATATGTATATGTTTAAATTTAGATCGGAATAATTGTTATTTCGTTTGTTAGACGCAACCCGACACATATAATATATTCTGCATATATTATGCATATACTCCCATCCCCACACATAATTTCTATAGAGGGAACCTACAATTGATTAGCAAAATGTAGTTTTGAATATATTTTTTATTTGCTGTCATTTTTTTTTAAATCTCGCCTCTGCTCTTGCGTTTGTTTTTCCTCTGTTCTTGGGCTACAATACAGAAAAAATGTTATTAAAATTGATTTATTCTTCTACACAAACATCCATAATAAACCAACAAGAAAACATTATTACATTTTCATAAGTTTTGGCAGAAGCCGGTGAGAAAGGGTCGTCTTCATTTGTTCAGTATTACAATTCCATTTTTGAACATGTTCAATAATAGGCTAAATAAATGCTGGGAAAATATGAATCAATTTTATAAGCGGTTGAAAATCTAGTGAAGAAAATTTAATTAAAAAAAAAAACTATTAAAAAGCATGGACACTTATTACAATGACTTATTATAATGAATACTTATGATTGGTCAAGTGCTCAGTGAATAATTTATTTACATGCTATTTCATAGATTTAATTACAACGTCGTAAATTTTTACACACAGTTCTTATATTACTAAATACAGTTCACTTCTACTACTTGGTTGAAATATGGACTTTCCAATCTTACAACCCAGTAAACATTAAATGATAATATGGGCATGATGTAGTAGCCCACACGCTAGATACTTATCTCGGAACACTTTTTACACTACTGAAAGCAGCCAGTTAAATTATACCAGTAATATGAAACGTACTTCTAGCTGTACATAAGTTACAATGAAATAATTTATTGACATCTCCTCCAAAACGTGCTGTATATAGGTGCATGGTTAGGCGTCACCTTACTAGTACACACAGACACACAGGTCGTGTACCCCGAGGGTGATTGGGGGGGTGCGTTCTTCTAACCCAGTTTCCATATATGAAAATCCGGTTCCTCACTCTCACACAGACACACTCACACACATGCAACACTAGATGGGACGCCTGTGATTTCCAAATGTAACTTACCGTAAGATGGAACGACCTTCACAAGGTGATTAGGTTAGTATAGTGATCGTACCTGCTGGACTTCGCTTTTTGGAGCCATCGTGATGTACTGATTAGGTTCATGATCAGATTGGCCGCAAATTGAAATAATGAAGGCTTGGTGAAAGATCGTGACTTTTGTGAAACATAGAAATGAATAGGACTGATCTATACGTACAAACAGGAACGAATTATACTTGGTGACATTAAGTGAGTTTTGTGATGCATAAGAATGAATCAGACTGAACAAATAGAAGCGAGGTGAAGTCTTATTCGTTTGAATGTATTTAAAAAAAAAAACATTGTAATGTGTTTAACAAAAGTAATTTTGATGTGTTTCACAAGATTAATCATCTTCTAGTAAAAGGTTATGAGCTATGTTGAACACAAAAGCTACTTCTTACAGCTTACCACCGGCTCTTACTGTCACATATTACTACCTAGTATGTATACCTGGTATACTCTCTTATTATGGGGTAATTCATCAAAACTAAACCTTGATAGGGTGTTTAAGATCCAAAAGAAAGTTGTTAGGTGTATGGAAAGAGTAAATAGATTAGATTCATTTAGGCCGTTATTCAAGAGACTTGGTCTCCTAACTGTACCTTGCTTGTATATGTTTATGAAGCTATTTTTTATGTAAAAAAGGGTGATATTAACCAAAATCTTGACGTACACGATTATAATACAAGAAGTTAAGGAGATTATCACTTGGTGAGTTACAATAGTAGCTTATTAGAAAAAAAATCTAGTTATATTGGAAGGAAACTTTAAAACAAGCTACCGCAGTTTTTCAAGAGTCTTAGAAATATTTTTTAATAATATTGAAAAAATATTCAATGGATAAAGCGTTTTATAGTGTACAATTGTTCCTTTCACATCAAAATTAAGCCTCACCTCAACTAATTGACATAGTCATTATGGTAGCTAGTGTATAAGATTGTATAATTGTTGACTTGTCTTATACTTTCAACTGGAGTCTTAATACTCTGGCTTATATTCCTCCGTATCGACGAAGGAGTCTTATGGAGTCTGCAAGATGTAATCTACAAAAAAAAAACAATAACGAATGAGACTAAGCAAATAGAAGTGACTTGAGGTCTAAATTATTTAAAATAAGGTCTTGAGGTCTAATTATTAAAATTATTATTTCACTTTAATACTACCTGCGTCACCAAACCAAGCCTGCTATTTTATTTTCGAAGATTTAGACCCGTATTAATTCATAAACCTACATTGAGGCTTCTTCAATTCAAGGTAAATTTGAAAAGACTTTCAAGTGAAAGCTTCTCCAGTCTCCACTGAGTTTCAAGGTAACCAGAAGGTAGGTAAATAAATACAGTTCTTGAAGCATATTGATGATGCATTTTGAATCAGAATCCACATACAAAAATTGAATAAATAGCTAAAATAAGATTATTATGTGTAAAACTGTACAGCCTTTCAGGAAAAATTATTCAACGGTTTTGTGAGAAACAATATTCGATTCTATGCTTTCTAGAATGAGCTATGGGAGTGGAAGCTGCAAGGTCATGACCCAGATTTGAAGTTATGTAATATTAATCTATTTCAAAGATTATTCGCCATTTAATCGACTTGAACTCTATATAAGGAGGCTCAATATATCTATTGGAGATTGGTGATGTTTATGTGTGAATCATTAAAGTATCAACATTTAATTATTTCAATATTCATATTATGAGTGCATAACTTTTGGAATCTTCAGAATATACGCCTTGAATGATAATAATGGTTTCATAAATTATAATAACTTTAGTTACTTATTGTAGTTACTTTGATACATTTTACTTCTTGGCAGTAGCAGCGCGTCAAGTTTTTCACTGGTGGGGCTAATTTGTAAATACACCTGTGGGTCGATCGTGAGGGCTATTTCAGTCAGAATATTGTCAAGACCAACCAGTATTCAAGACGAATCCTTGGATTTTTTCAAATCATCTGTTGAAACGGTACTGTCTATTCCCAACAGACAAGTTATAAAACTTATGTTGGAATGGCCAATTTGTAAAAAATCAGGTTTTACGGTATAGGCTAGAATTGTCTTTCTTCATAAGAAAAAATAAATGGATAAAATACTGGCAATAATTACTGTGCAGTACATTTTTTGAGTTTTCCCGTGTCATTGATTGGTCTAACGCAGTCAAGAGGAGTGCAGAGGAGGATAGGTCAATGAACTAAATTAACTAAACGTCAGGCTGACGAAGCTTCTTTTCAGAAGTAAAATGAATCCCTCTAACATCTCCAATAAATTCAAGTATTAAGGTAATAACAATCTTACCACTGTAGATGCGATCTTTGGCTGGATGTTTAATTGCATTGGTTAAATTAGTGTTATTTTCCTCGTGTTTTTTAATTCTCTCACTCAAGTGTTTGAGATGCTTACAGTCAGTTTTCGTCCAAAGATCATCTTTCCCTTATTAACAAAACATAAACAATAAAAACAAGATAAAGCTAGTTTTTCAAGGCTTGGTGTTAACCACAGCTTTTTATCGAACCATGAGGTACAAAGTCTCTGTTTTGCTTTGTCTATGTTACAACAAGCTTAAAATAGTTGGGCTGATGTGTGCCTAACTCTTTAATTTGTTTTTTCCTCCAATGGCAACATCAAAAACTTTGTGCAAAGTAAACTGTGAACATGATTTAAATTCATTGTTTACTTTGTTAGGCTTTCATAACACCAAAGAATTGTGTATTATTGATCAAGTATGATTTTTCTGTGGACTTATTCCTGCGCACAGGCAGTAATGCCTATGTAGGAATTATTTATTTCGTACTTTTTTTATCTTTTAGTGGTAGTAGATTTTTTTTATTCTCATGAGAATGATCCTTTTTTCATTTAAAAGTTTGCTGAAAACATTATTTTTTGCTTAAAATGCACCTGAATTTGAATTTGAAGTTGAATTTTAATTTGTTTATACACATATTGTTTGACTCTGTGATTACAACATGGCGGGCCGCTTAGCGCAGTTGGCTGGGGCGTCACAACTTTAGATTGCTGTCGTTTAAGCGGTCGAGGGTTCGAATCCCGCTCCTCCTTCTGGCATCTATATGTTATCATTCACCGCACTACCCATGCACAAGTCTCGGACTCATGTGGGCATCATCAGCAAAAAAAAAACATATATTTTTGAAGCTATATACCCCCCCCCCCACCACTGATAACTCTAGAAAACATATATTTTTGAAGCTATATACCCCCTGATAACTCTAGAAAACATATATTTTTGAAGCTATATAGCTATATACCCCCCCCCCCCCACTGATAACTCTAGAAAACATATATTTTTGAAGCTATATACCCCCCTCCACCACTGATAACTCTCTAGAGAACATATATTTTTTAAGCTATTTAAGTTTCTTCTACCTCCCCCCCTCCACCCGGATAACTCTAGAGAACCAAGTGTTTTTATACCCCCCTTGTATCAAATCCTGCCGGCCCCCATGCTGGTTACCCTTCCAAACAGAGTCCCAAAGATTTAAAAGATTGGAGAGCAAAGAGCGTCATTTGAAGAGCGGGTTGCCAATTTTGTAAGTAAATTCCTTGTTTCAGTCTGATATTCAGATAAATGTATATTTCCATCTCAGTGCAATAAAATTTCTTTTGAAAATAGATTAATAAAGGTTTAAATACCTGCGTTTTGGTATCCAATAATTATTTGTTCACTATCGGTTTCAACCCTTCCATGGGGTCATCATCAGGTGGTTAGAGTTGTTGTTTTATCATCGATGATAAAACAACATCTTTATCCACCTGTTGGTGACCCCATGGAAGGGTTGAAACCGGTAGTGAACAAATAATTATTTGATACCAAAACGCAGGTATTTAAACCTTTATTAATATTAACTGGTATCCGGAGGCTAAAGAATCTAATATGGAAATAGATGTATATCTTTTACATCTATATAGATGATATAGTTATTGGTGTAGAAAAGATTTATAGACACGTGAGGCACACGAGCACGAGTGAGTGCATTACTGGAACTGGTACTCCCACGGATTTCAGATTTAGAAGCAATGCAACTCTACACCAACTGTTGCAGCAACAAGTGGCTCTGCTGATTTCAACCTGCTGGCTGATGCTGGTGCTGGTGTTGATGATGATGTTGGTGGTGGAGGTGGATGTGGTGGTTAAAGTGGTGTCATCATCCCACGCGACATTCGACACTGCATCCGGTGTCATGACACATGCTCCCCCCCCCCTTACCATTCCAATCACTTCACCTACCCACCCAACAATCGCCCACTAATCGCCCAACTCACTTCCGCTCTATCACCTCACGTTATTATTGTTTTCTTCTTCTCCTTGAACTTCTCCTCTTTCTTCTCTTTCTTCTCGATTGCATCCTTCGTATGATTCTCCTGATCTTCCCTTTCTTCTTTTTCTCCCTTCTACTTCTTCTTCCTCCTCCTTTTCTTCTTTTTCCTTATCTTTATCTTATTCTTCTCCTTCTTCTTCCTTGTCTTCTTTTTCTCCATTTTTCTTTTTTATCGTATCCTTTTTCTTCTTTTCTTCTTCTCCCTCCTCTTCATCTTATTTTTCTTCTTCTTAGATCAATAAAATTTCAATAAAATGTCTTTTTCTACTTCTCCTTTTTTTCTTCTTCTTCTCCTCCTCCTCCTCCTTCTCCTTATCCTCCTTCTTCTTTTCCTCCCCCTTCTTATTCTCCTTATCCTCTCTTTCCTCCCCCTTCTTCTTCTCCTTATCCTCTTTCTCCTTCCCCTTCTTCATCACCTCATCCTCTTTCTCCTCCTTTTTCTATCTCTTCTCCTCCTTCTCCTTATCATTCTTCTTCTCCTACTCCTCCTCCTTCTCTTTCTCCTCATCCTTCTTCCCCTTATCCTCTTTCTCCTTTTCCTCCTCCTTCTCCTCTTCCTTCTCTTTTCTTTTGTCATAAACATCTACCACCTGTTCTTCATTACCTTATGTCTTTCCTCCTTTTTTCTTACTTATTACATCATCCAATCACCCCTTTTAACAATATACTATTTTATTTATTTACAGAAAGAATAACATTGAAGTGAAGATGCAACAGGAGTCCAAACCTTCTCTTTTAACAAATTTTGATTCCTCCATTATGTTTATTTTTGCCGCCCCTTCCTCTCCACCTTACGCCTCATCCTTTTCTTGCTTAGCTTCTTCACCTTTCAATTCTCTTATTCCGTCCTACGCATTTTTCCAATTTCTTCTCCTTCTTCCTCCAAACATCCTTCGTCTTCTATTCCATTCTAATTTTGCTTTCTCTACTGCATGCTTTCCTTCTCTCTCCTCTCCTTCATCTTATCCCATATGTTTTTCTTCTTTTTCTTCTACATCTTCTGTGTTTTTCTCATTCTCTTCTTCCACCCAATTTTTCAACGTGCTCCTCAACCACGTAATATTCTCTCCTTCTTTCTTTTCTTTTTGTATCCAGCGAAAAAGTACGCGATATGTTTACCCACATCTACAATACTATAATATTGCTTGTGCCAGCTACCACCTAGTATAATAGAATCGTTTAAAATAAGTAGAGATTGTCACTTGCACTAATTCTTGTCTACTATTCTGAATTCTGTTCACGCAAGAGAACTATGACTTTTGTGAATCAAACTAAATAGAAACTTGAATTGGTTGAGGCTCAATTTGAAAATTTTAAATCTGAAAATGACTAGGAGGAAATCTTTCTTACTCAGGAGCGGCAGGTTTTGGGAGAACTAAGTAGGGTCGCTCAATTGAATATAATATGTGAGAGTGACTATGAATTCGACTGGAAGCTTTATCACAATATTACTGTTATGATTTTTCATTAAGTTGATATATTGTCCTTTACAGATGTGAAAATATTGGGTTTTACAGGCGTTCACCCCGAAAAAACAAAATGATGCAAACTTGGCTAGACTGATTTAAATTGGGTTATTTACTTAACGAAATTCACGCCCCATCCACACAAATCAGGTAGCCACACTTAAAAACACTTGTCCTGGGGTCTCCAACATGCAAATTGCCATTAAGAAATTAAGAGTCCGGCACCAATTTTGCCTTAGGACATGGTGTGCTTGTTCAGTAAAGAAAAAACAAATATGTTGAGTCAGGTGGGTCGACGATCAAATCAATCAATCTCAGTCAACCGGTTAGAATCCGGAGCCGGAGATCCTGAGTCAATTTTCTGCCCAACAGCGACAGAATTCACGCCCCGAATTATTCGAGATGACTCGCACGAGTCAAAAGGTTCGGCCGAGTCTGCGTTCGAGTCCTTCCATCGGAAACGGTTCAAATGTGGTGAATTTTTGAAATTTACTTTTTCTATCAGCATTTCTTTTGGTATTTCTAAAGTGAACTTTTAAATTAATAGGGGTTGAGTGAGAAGATTCAATTTTTTATTTTTAAAGTGAAGGTTTTAGTAAATTTTAAATTTTTAGTCTGTGTTAACCTGAATGTTTTTGGACAATGTAACATATACTCAAAATTTGTGGAGGGAGCAGTTTTGGACTTGAGTCTGTTGCACCTTCACACTCGTTGTAAATTTGCCACAATAAATAAATAAATAAATAGATAAATAAATAAATAAATAAATTGATTAATTAATAAATAAATAAATAGATAAATAAATAAATAAATGAATGAATAAATAAATAAATAGATAAATAAAATAAATAAAATCAAAACTACTTTGAAACACGGGCAATGATTTTCTAGGTACAAGCATTTATTTTTGTTTTCAGAGATATGCACTTCTGAACCTGACAGTGAATTCACCTAGACTTAGAAAATCGTATTTCCATTAAATAATGAGATATAAAGTAAGTAAATTTTATTTTTAATTAAATAATAAGATATAATTTTGACAACAATTCATTGACAACTTTGACATCAATTCTAAGGAAATTTTATTTTCTTTGCTAACTAGCACTTGCGAATCAAAAATGGTCATTTCAGAGGTTGCTTTTGAACACCATAGAGCCGGTTACACAAGCGTCAATCATTTGATTGACCATCATTCCATAACAATTCTCATCAATGATACGCGATTAAACTTTGATCAAAGTTTCTGCAACCGACCATTACCCTTCAAATAAGCCCAAACGAGTATCAGATCAGGTCATGATCAAGGTCAAAAGAAGCTGCGTTATCAGGCTTAAAAACAGAGAGCATTTCACCGACAATCTTTCAACAAAAGTAGTGTTTAAGTACAGAAATTTCTAGTTTAAATTTCGATGAAGTAAAGTAAATTCGTATGGCTTTCCGTGATGGGGAGACCCTTACGGGTTTAAGTTTCGATTTTGTTATGTTTTGGGACTATTTTGCTCACCTAATCCTTCTCTGATACTAATTTTTGTTGTTTTATAAAATATTGCAATATTTGACTTTTGCACCCTACATTTCTAATTTAATGTGCTATTTTGTACGATTTCTTTTTTAACCATATACAAATTTTCATTCAATGCACAAAAGGACGTCAGTGAGGATTCTCCCAGAGGACACACATGACATTGCAATTTATTGTGATGTAGCACTCTGGAGCCTGTTAGAAATCACGAATTATTATTTTCAAAAGTTACTTTGAAGTAACTGGCAATTTAACAAACTGACAAATATGCAGAAACCAAATTTATTAATTTCGAATACCTCAAAGTGCTATTAATTTTTACTGAAGACTTTCGCAATGGCGGATATTGACAATAGTATAGAATAGTTGATGGAAATCGATGAATGCTACTGTACAAAAATATCAATCACCACCGGGAATCGAACTAAGGACCTCCCAATTGCCGGTCGAGCGCCCCACGAATGTGACCTTTCTGCACATCATCATTCATTTTAAACTTGGCCATATCAGCTCGTATCTCACAAGTTAATTTGAAGTGACTGAAATTTAACAAACTGACAAATACAGAGAAACAGAATTTATTAATTTCGAATTTCTTTGAGTTGTTTTTTATTTCTCCTTCAAGTGTTTTTTTACTTTAATTCCTGTAAGGTCCATGGTTCGATTCCAGGTGGTGATTGATATTTTTCTACAGTAGCATTCATCGATTTCCACCAGCTATTCAATACTGTTGTTAATATCCGCAATTGCGAAAATCTTTAGTATAAATTAATATAAACTTATAAAAACTACTTTTAAATGGAAATTAACTCACGTTATGGCGTGACGGCCGTTTCGCTCTGTTGTCTAGAGCATCGTCAGACGACCCACAGTACACTGACTTAAGTTATGAAGGTGATACCTTAAGTCAGTGTACTGTGGGTCTGACGATGCTCTAGACAACAGAGCGAAACGGCCGTCACGCCATAACGTGAGTTAATTTCCATTTAAAAGTAGTTTTTTTAAGTTTATATTACATATTAGTGGAAACAAGATGGATCTTCAACATCATAAATTAATAGCACTTTGAGAATTCAAAATTAATAAACTCTATTATTTTCAAATGAAAACTTCTAAAGGGTTCTGTAAAAACAAGTTCTCATTGCATTAGTTTTGAAAATTGTTATGCAAAATGCCCCTGGAAGTTTTCAATAAGAAAGATTCCCACTTCAAATTTGACATTTTCCAAAATGTTATGTTCTTGTGGCTTAAATCTTGCTTTAAATGACTCGAACAAATGACTCTGCTGAAACTCTCACGTCGATCAGTCTCCTACCACTGTCCTAATCACTAATTTTCTTCCTCACTCTCATACTCGTCCCCCAAGTACTCCTTCCCACCTCCACCACCGCCCTTTTCATCATTCTTCTCGATTATTTCCACCTCATCGTAATCCATCCTCCGAAATCAAGTAGTAGCCGGCTTCACCAGGAGTCTTGAAGACCAGTCAGTCAACTGTGAATTTATCATCCTTTCCACACCAATTTTGCCACATCCTACCGCTGTATACTTTTCAGATAAAAAAGGCCCCACAAAAAAACGGTTCCAGTATTATTATAATCGCTCCAGCTTGCTCGCTGTATCTGCATCGGACTACCAAACGCTTTTTTCTAACCTCAAAAATAATTATTTTGAACCAATAATTTTTCAACAGCGTTGCTATACATTTTACACAGCTGCCAGCACATGATATGATGTACGAGACAGGATCGCTGCTGAGATAAACCGACTTAACCGGAAACTTTATATATACATTATAAGCCGGGCCCGCATTCTAAATCATGTTATAAAATAAAATCAGAATAAATCGACCGCACGTTTCCAGGCGACTTGAGCAATGAAAAATTACAGTCGCCATGTTTATCTTACAGCCGCACTTCTAGTGATAAGGAACTGAAAATAATTCGAACGTTAGTTTAAAACGCCTTTGAAAGCACCGGTCGTAAACCCTGTATTACTTTATCAATCTTTAGTCAACGTTGATAACATCTGCAGGCCTTTGGTTGAAGCTAGAGTCTATCGTCTCCTATCTTGAATAATACCTGCACTCTGAGTTTAAACTGGAAATTTCCTTAAATGAAAGAGCACTGGAACTGACATAGTACAAACAAAACGTACAGATTAGTGAAGATATGCTATCACTAAATTATTTATTGAATGTTACCCAAATACTGAGATATATCATTTGAAACACCATCGCTCAATCTGTTAACAAGTGTATCAAATGTTACAGGAAAACCAAGGTAAAAAATATCTATAAGGTAAAAACATTTATAAAAATATATATATCATTTGACACACTATCGCTCAATTTATCAAGTGTATCAAATGTTACAGAAATACTGGTAAAAAATATCTAAATATAAAAATATTTAAAATAGATATATTATTTGACACAATATCGCTCAATCTGCTATCAAGTGTATCAAATATTACAGAAATACTGAGGTGAAAAATATACAAAATAGATATATCATTTGACACACTGTCGCTCAATCTGTTATCAAGTGTATCAAATGTTACAGAAATACTGGTAAAAATATATAAATATAGAAATATCTACAATAGATATATCATTTGACACACTATCGTTCAACCTGCTATCAAGTGTATAAAACTTTACAGAAATAGTGGTAAAAAATATCTAAATATAAATATATCTAAGAAAGATATATCATTTGACACACTATCGCTGAATCTGTTATATCAAGTGTATCAATTTTTACAGGAATACTAAGGTAGAAAATATCTAAATATAAATTTTTATATTTACTAGCGTGTATTTTCTAGATTATATTTTTTTTACACTTCATTTAGATATTTACCTCTATTTATCTGGAATAGATATATCATTTGACACATTATCGCTCAATCTGTTATCAAGTGTATCAATTGTTACAGGAATACTAAGGTAAAAAATATCTAAATATAAAAAATCTAAAATACTATGGTGAAAAATATCTAAATATGGAAAAATCTAAAATACTAAGGTAAAAAATATCTAAATATAAAAAAATCTAAAATACTAAGGTAAAAAATATATAAATATGAGAAAATCTAAAATCTACTTTCTAGCATCATTATTTATCTACTTAAAGCCGAAGATAAAACATAAGAGTCTGATCCACCGAAAATAAAAAAGGAAAATATTAACTTAACTTTTCTTTTTTTTCTTCTTATTCTATTTTCTCTTCACCTTCTTCTAGCGTAAAAAAAGCAGGGAAATTGATGATTGGGAAAGAATACAACTATTTGCAACCATCACCATCACCCGAAACTCAACCGTATTTCTTTACATCTACTTCCCATCTAATTGATCGGTTTATTGTTGGTAAAGAGCCTTTGCTAAAGCCTTCATTAGTTTCAAGAAAAACGAACATCCTGTCCTCCATGTCTACATTGGAACGACATTGATCGAAAAACAATTGCCAAATTTATTAGGACACGAATTAAGAAATAAAATCGAAATTCAAGAAACGAAAATTCGTCCCGCGGTCGGAATTGGAGTCATTAATAAAAAAGAAGCGAACGATTAAACAATGGATTCAAGTTACAAATTCACCGGACGAATTCGCTTCGAGGAATGGTTGGTTAATGATTATCAAAGTGGCATCGTAAACAATGGATAAGATTAATGGTGGGGTGGTGGGGGGGGGGGGTATTGTAGGATAGGGGGGATGGGATTATTGATTTGGGTAAGCGAGTGACTCTGGAGATTAATAAGACCACCCAGATCTATCTGCTGGTCACGGGACTGAACGAAAACGAGCCCAATGTGATCGATTTATGGCGCTTTTGTTGCCAGTCACTGGAGCAGCTGATTTCTCCGGCTGTCTTCTTTTTCTTCTTCTACTTCTTCATCATCCTCTTTCCTCCATCTTATTCTCATTTTTCTTCTTCGTCTTCTTCCTCGTCCTTTTTTTCTTCTTCTTCTTCTCCTTCATCTGAATCTCTCATCTTTGTTCTTCGTCCTCATCTCCTTCTTCTTGATGTTCATCTTCTTTTTCTTCCTTTTTTTCCCTCCTCATTCACCACCTCCTCCTCCTCCTCCTCCTCCACCCCCATCGCCAACTCCTCGTCCTCCTCTTTCTGCTCATTCTCCTTTCCTCCTTCCTCATCCTCATCCCATTCCTCCTCCTCCTCATCCTCCTCCTCCGCCTTCTACTATTTTTACCTTCTGCTCTTTTTTCTCCATAATCTATTTTTTCCTTCTTCTTGTTCTACTTCGTCTTCCTCATCACCCTCCTCCTCATTCTTCTCTTTTCTCTCTGCATTTTCTTATGAATCATCTACTTTTCATCTTCCATCTCTTTCATCTATTTCTTTCTCTTTTCTTCTCTCTTTTCTCTTCTCTTCTCTTATCTTCTTCAAATTTTTCTCTCTTTTCCTTCTCCTTCACCTCCTCCAACTTCTCCTCCTTTTCCTCTTCCATCTTATTTTTCTCTTCCTCCTCCTCGGTCTCCTCCTCCTACTCCTCCTCCCCCACCTCCTCCTCGTCTTCATCGTCTTCTTCTACTATTCCACCATAAATTTGTAATCTTTTACATCTTTTTTCATCCTCCTTTTCATTTTGTACCTTTCTCTTCTCTTTTCTTAGGCCTCAGTCTTCTTTCTTCTCTCCTCTCTCCTATTTCTTCTTCAATCTCTACTTATTCTTCTTTCTCCTCCTTCTCATCCGCCTCCTCTTCTTTTTACTTCTGCTCCTTTTTTTCTCGATCATCTATTTCTTCATCCTCCATCTCTTCTTTCTGTTTATTTTTCTTATCTCATTTTTTCCCTTCTCTTCTTTTTTTTTCTAGACCTTGTTCCTCTTCCTTATCTATCTTCTCCTTTTTCTTCCTTTTGTTCTACTTCCACCTCTTTCCTCTCCTCTTCCTCCTCCTTCCTCTCCTCTTTCTCATCCTCCTCCTTCTCCTCTTCCTCCTCCTTCTCCTCCCCCTCTACCTCCTCCTTCTCCTTCTCCCCCCTTTCCCTCCTCCTCCTCCTTCTCCCCCTTCCCCTCCTCATCCTTCTTCTCCCCCTTCCCCTCCTCCTCCTCCTTCTCCCTCTTCCCCTCCTCCTCCTCCTTCTCCCCCTTCCCCTCCTCCTCCTTCTTCTCCCCTTCCCCTCCTTCTCATCCTTCTTTCCCTTCCCCACCTCCTCTTCCTTCTCCTCCTCCTCATTCCCCTCTTCTTCTTCATCATCCTCTTTTTCTCTTCTTCTTCTCCTTCATCTGAATCTCTCATCTTTGTTCTTCTTCCTCATCTCCTTCTTCTTCATGTTCTTCTGCTTTTTCTTCCTTTTTTCCCTCCTCATTCACCACCTCCTACTCCTCCTCATCCCCCTCCTCCTCCTCTTTCTGCTCCTTCACCTCCTCCTCATGCCCCTCTTCTTCCTCCTCCTCCTCCTATTCCTGTTCCTCACCCCCCTCTCCTTCATCCTTATCCTCCTTCTTATTCTACTTATTTTTCTCCTCCTCCTCCTCCTCCGCTTCTTCTTCTTTGTCTTCTGCTTCCTCTTCTCCACCATCATCAATATTCCATCTTCCTCTACATCTGGTTTCTCATCCTCCTCTTAATTATTCTATTTTTTCTCTTCTCTCATCTTCTCCTTTTTTCCCTTCTTTCAGAACTTGCTCCTCCTTCTCCTCTTTCCACCATCTTCACTTCTTAAAAAATCGCCCGCTATCCAAATACATTCAAATTTCTAGAAACTAAACGTCCAGGTAAGTGTGTGTATCCACCAAAGATGTTGGTGACCGGTGATAATTAATCGGCCATTTTGCTAAATAGGACATCATTGCACTGGCGGCCCCCCGTTGACTCTCGGTCACCCCCCCCCCTCCCCAATCATCATCCTGGTTTACCACCCGCACTATCATCCACCCCCCTCACCCAAATATTTGCAAATATGCGCTCAAGAGTTGAGCAACATCCATCTCGCACCGGGGAAGCTGTACTCTGAGCTGTGTTATGTGTGTGCCCTGCATGCTCCATTTACTCTGGAATGTCATTTGCATAAAAGTCGAGTGTTCACTGACACCTCCAGCTATTTATATGGGGCTTACAATGTGGAACGTCCACTATCGACTATTCAACGTCGACTATCGATTATCGAGTGTTTAGATTATAGAGTATAACCTATAGATCTCGAAAATAACTTTACATCCGGACTCTTTTTGCATAATAATTTTATAAATAGCCAATTATATTTGAATTTTTGCATAACGAAAAACTTCAAATCAAGAATCAACAGAGAAAAACCTCAGAAATATTATCTCTATAATTTGTATTTATATTGAATATTATTAGGATTAATTCATTCAATCAAAATATTTTTAAATTTATCTATTTGCAACTTCATGGAATATTTTCAAATTCGATTAATTTAATAGAAATATTATTAAATTTGTCCATTTGCAACTCTTATCTAACGAAAAATTACAAATAAAGAGTCTAAAGAGAAAAACCTCAAACGTGAAATTGAATAGTCTATATGTAATTTGTTTGTATCGCATAAAGAACACTAGTTCTTTTTTTCTCTCTAAATACTTCTTTCTTACAAAAATACTTCTTTCTTACAAAAATTATATTTCTTACAAAATTACCACAAACTTCAGTACCGGTACATAAGCAATTTTTACAATTATTATTTGGCTTCAAATTACACACAGGCAGTGACGTAGCCAAGATTTTGAAATGGGGGGGGGGGTCGACTGACCGGGGGGGTGAGTCTGGGGGTACTTCCCTGGAAATTTTTTGAAAAATAGAGGCCCTAGAACAGTCTTTTTTAGCTCTCCTGGAATTGAAAATAACACCAACATCAGTGTTTTGTCTTATTTTACGTTTAATTTAATGAAAATTATATAAAATTTAGGACCGGAAGGGGGGGGGTCCGGACCCCCAGGACCCCCCCCTGGCTACGTCACTGACACAGGAAGAAGAAAGGGCTTGTTTTCTAACCCACTTTTTAATATGCATTGGTTTGAAATGAAATACTTGCTCAATTGAATAAATAGGTCTATGCAAAACCGATTGCATTTATTTTATAAATTCACATAAACACACGATAAGTATCATAAGTTATCAATTATTCAATTGACACAATAAGAACGTATAAATAATTATTATTTATGGAATCAAATATCAGAATATGAGATTATATTCTGAAACAGTCCATCAAAGAATCAACATTCAAAGTTGACAGCATAATTCTAGTAAACTCAGTAACATTAGTAGAGTATTTTAGTAGAGGTTTGTTGAAATTTGACAAAAGATTCGAATTGGCTAATGCAACATAATTTTAATAGTCTTAGTGGATTGTGTGTTGTGAAAAGTTATTTTCGATTAGTAAAAGCTGGAAAGTTACACACTGAATTTCCTCCTTGTGATACTGTTGATTACCTTTAACAATTAACAAGAAGTGACAATAATCGAAGTAGCAATTTCCGTTCCATTTATGGTAATTTGAGCAGCAAAGCTTTTATCTGATTTCTTATCTAGTAGGCCTAATTTATTTCTTGGATTTCTTGTTCCATAACTATCTGCGTTGTTAATATCAGCTTTATGTTATAAATTTAACGACTTGCAGTCAGTTTTATATTGTAAATATATAATAAATGTACTCACATTAGGCCAAACATTTTCGAGGTATTGAATCTCATCTCACCTAGGCAGCCGATCTAGGATGCTTTGAAGATAAGATTCAATACCTCGAAAACTTTTGGCCGAACGTGAGTACATTTTATTATATATTCACAATAAAACCGACTGCAAGTCGTTAAATTTACAACTTTCTGCTAATTTATTTGAAGCAGCAAATTTTTTGAATTTCCAAAAATCTGCACGAATGTTGATACGATCAGGGCAGTGGCATAAGAACACAATCCGATTTATCTCCATTTGAGCTTCTAATGCAAGGGCGTTCCAGAATTTTGATTACCTCGATTTTCATGCCCGAAAAGAATCAGATTCCTTGCTGATGATATTGACGCTGATGTCTGGAATGGATAAGATTCATTGTTGATGATATTGATGTTGGAAGGCATCAGACTCAGCCTCGAGATTGATGGGACCACACAAGTTCGGAAGCTGCTTTTTAATTATTATTCCATCTTATTATTCTTTCTCTCTTTTCCTATTCGCTCGCCCAAAACGAGCTCGACTACTCTCATGATGAATATTTAATAGTCGAATAAAGGAATGAAACAATAGCATCTATTAGTTGAGAATAGATGAGCCAGACTTTGCAGCATACACCCTTGTCAATAAATCATGAATATTCATATAAGATTATACTCATGTGGGCTATATTAAAACGTACCATTGATATGCTTTCACAATGATATTGATCTCATCAGCTTCAAATAATTCTACTAAACCGAGGTTTCCAAGTACGCGGACAAAACGGACGGTGGTCAGAGCAGGGATACACAGGAGGGGATTATCACACAGAGATTATCACAATAGTAGCTTATTCAAACAAAATCCTAGATATATTGGTAGGAAACTCTATAACAAGCTACCGCAGTTTTTAAAGAGTCTTCAAAATATAGAAATATTTGAATAACAATTGAAAAAATATAGTTGATAAAGCTTTTCAAGTGTACAAGAGCTCCTTTCATATCAAAATTAAGCCTCACCTCTAATAATTGATATAGTAATAATTATGGTAACTAGTGTATGAGATTGTATAATTGCTGATCTAACTACTTGCCTTGAACTCCGTAACTGGAGTCTCCAAGACATGACTAAAAAAAACAACTACAATATTGATGCTGTTGGTAAAGGAACCTATATCGACAGCATAAATCATAGTGTATTCCGGCAGTAGTGTATACGGACAGGTCAGGAATACACTACAACTGTTGCTGTTAGTATAGAAACCTACTTCAGTTATTGTAGTGTATTCCAACCCTGTCCGCTGTCCGTTTTATCCGAATCTGAGTTGAAAACCAACTCCTGGAAGCTCATTATTGTTTTTATTCAACAGAAACATTACTGAAACTTGAATGCAGTTATTCGTCAAATCAAATGAAGTTACAAAATCGTCATTTAATAACCTAATTTGTTTGGTATTATTTATCTATATCTTTTGTATTATTATATTTATGTCCCTTCGAATTTATTGTTAAAGTTCTCAATAATGTGCAGTAGCTGTAATTTTTACTTTTACTTTATTTTGTCATAAATATGTATAGCAGGCGCTGCGGTAAATCGCCGAATTCATGAGTTTATTTTGACTGTTTAATGTTTTTATTTTGTTTTTAAAATAATTTTTAAACAATTATTGTGATATCCATCACTGCTGGTTCAGATGGCTAGAAGTTCTATAATATTTTCTATATCTTCATATTAATTTGTAGGAATTTAATGAAAAATAAAAATTCACTTATTTATTTACTTATTACTTATTTACTATTTATTACAAACATAGATTAATATTCTGTAGAGACAGAAAATTTTTGTTACCTAAGTTTTCTTTAACATCACTATAAAAATTTTGTGTTGAGGCTATGCTAAGAGTCAAGTAATTATTATTTTAAAAAATGTAAATATTACTTTGATAGTAAGATGAGAGAATAGCATTAATTACGTAATAGATTTGATTCGATAGAAATGGAAATAGACTGTTGGTTCACCTAACTACATAAATAATACTAAATAATAGCTGCCTATTTATACAAAATAGAATACTACCTAACAATAATAATAATTATTAAATTATAATCCCAAAGTCCTCATAATCAGACATTTTGAGCTTTAAAAAATTTTTTACTTTGCGTTACTCCTTCTGCCTTGTTGCTTAATAAGGCAATAATCCTCATACGAGGATAAAAAAGCTGTTTTCAGAGTATTCAGCAGTGCATTTTTTTCTTTTTTTCTTTGAGATTACGTCTTGATATACTCTATACTCTCTCTTATACTCAAGTTTAGGGGTATAAGACAAGTCAGATCAACAATTTATCATACAATCTTATACACTTATACACTAAAATCAATTAGTTCAGGTGAGGCTTAATTTTGATGGGAAAGGAACTCTTGTACACGATAAAAAGCTTTATCAACAGAATATTTTTCAATTGTTTTTAATATTGCTATATTTTCAAGACTTTTTAAAAACTGCGTTAGCTTGTTGTAGAGTTTTCTACCAATATAACTAGGTTTTTGTTCGAATAAGCTACTATTGTGACTCACCAAGTGATAATAATCTCCTCAACTTCTTGTATTACAATCGTGTACGTCAAGATTTTGGTTAATATCACTATTTTTTACATATTATAAAGTACCTTCATACACATAACCTGACTTTCAGTGGCAGAGACCCACTTCTCTGCTCTATGATTTCAAAAAACAATGTTCGGAAAAAATGTATTAATATTTAAACGATGGATCAATCCATAATAATCATCTATATTTTATGATTTTCTATCACATTATTGTTATTATTATTATTATTTATTTGTGGAACTGACCATGAATGTGAATACAGCAGGCTATTGCCCAAAACTGATTTTCACAAAATTTCAGAGTAGAACCAAAATTTTAGGTTACGCCTCTTTCACTAAAAATTTCACCTCGCAGCACAAAAGTTCACAAGTTTCTTACAGAGAAACAATATTAATTTTTGATTAATATCATCCATAAGTCGAAAAACTCATTACTACTTCCTAGTGATGAACTTTTCAATGCATCGTATTTCACAATAAATCATAAAATATCCAATTTTTAACAGGATACAATGGCGGCTTAGCTGGAAAGCAGCAGCTATGACAAAACTGAATATTCACGACTTATGAATTTACATAAACTTCCAGTTCATCGGTTGATTCACTCACTACATGTTCCTTTAAACATATTCAATGATGGCTGTGCTGAATTAATTAATTAATAATTACAAGCATGCCGAATCCAGGTAATTGGAAACTTATAATTATTTCATGGGTGGATTGGATAATTATTTCAAAACATTGGGCAGCATATTGAATGAACAGACATTTTAAAGAGCTTTCTACGTATTAGCATTATGTTAATATGTTTCTGTTTGTTAGTAGGCTATGCATACAAAATTAACTATTTTCATGTAGCACCAGAATTGATTAGAAGATTATGCTGGCGGAAATTCATGACCGATTTGATGTGAACTATAATTGGGCAGCAGTTTTTATCTTTATGGGGCGAACTAAACAATAAGTAATTGAAACAATCGATTTTTGAGCTTCAGAAATCACTAAGCTTGAAGTTCTTTAGTACCGTACTTATTTGTCAAAGCATGAAATTTAATCGTCTTGAATTTTGTCAATTTTAATATCAAGTGAGCCAAATTCATTCATCTACTCACTATAGATTTATCACTAAATTATAAATTCAACTATAGATATGTTACTATATAGATTCTAGTTAGATGCAGCTACTAAGCCTATCATAGCTATCTGCAGATTCACTTTTGATACATGATTATATAAATTTAGTCCAGGTAGAAGGATAGATTGATTAACGAATGATACAATCGTCCACAATAGATAAATTTTCACTTTCGAAAATTGAATCCATCTGTTAAAACTGGTGTGAACTTGACTTACGTTCCGACGATTTTTATTTTGAACATTTTTATGTTGGAAACTATCAAACAATCTTAATGTTCTCTACATCCATGAGGAAGGAATATTCACGAACTATCTCAACCATTCATTTTTTTAAACATTAGATGAACGTTTATTACAGGCTTAATGGTGATTTGTATTTGGTTCTGTTTCCAACTAGTATATCATTGTTGTTTTTTACTTTTCGGTTATAGGCTTGTTCCATGGTTCCATCCGTTATGATTTGATGTGTCTATTCTCAGCCATCAGCCAATGAAAGGCCTCCAAATATTACTACTTCAGCCTATTCTGTAAGCTAATTTTATGCGTCCATGTGAAGTCCATAAAAAGCTGCTACATATTTATTGAGTTTGAGAATAGTGTTACTGCCTTACATTAATTTTATAATTTGTTTAATAACTGCTTTGTATGTTATCTCGTGTTCTCATGATAAATTTGACTGACGTTTTCAAGTTCTATTTACTTCGCTCCATATACTCCTCTTTAAACTCCCAGTAAATTATTGTCATCAATTTTTTTGTAATTTTTTTTTTGAGGATGAAGCCCATATAGGTCTGAGACCTGTGCGTGGGTAATGAGTTGGATTGTGGGCTTCATCCTAAAAAAAAAAAAAAAACCACCTAATAATACTAAATGGTTGATAAAAGTGGCATTTTCCACTGACATTTTAAATCAAATCATTTTTGAGCGACCATGTAAAACAGAATAATTCATTACAACATGCAAGACAATAGATTATGATATTATTATTATTCATCAAGCAAACTCTGTTCTAATAATTATATTCTCTGAGAAAAAACCAAGAACTTCTTTCCCTCGAACTATCCTATATGAGAGTTACGTCACTATGGATTGTCTATCACAAACTCCAGTTTTATTCTTATTACGTCTTAATAGTAAGGTCTGCCTGCTTACACTTTGTGAGATGGGAGATAGCAATAAGGAATGAATAAATAAAAGTGAAATCGAATCGAAAAAAGGAAAGTTGCGATTGATTTGTCGTGGCGACGATCTCTGCCCCCACTCCCCCCCCCCTTTATGTAGAAAAAGGGGCTCACTCCCATATAAGACATGTGACACTCAAAGGTTCAAAGTTCAAGTGCGGCACAGCGATGTGTCATCACACGTGATGGTGTGGTCACGTGATTTTATGGGTGGGGGTGGTAGGGGGTAAGGACCACGTGACCTTTTCGTCACTAAAAAGAGTACGCAGACAGCTGTAACTGGCGCCTTACCTTTATTGGCATAACAACAACAACTACAAGATTTTTGCACAATCGTAGCCGTTGCCTGCCGAGGAAAAGGAAAGGAGTATATTCCATACTCTTTGGTGCATGCATGCTTGGTTTGGTCAGTGGCAGTTTGGTAGAAGGTGCTACTCAATCATGGTCATCAACATCATCATCATCAACAACATCATCAGTGGTAGTAGTAGTAGCATCATCAGTAGCAACAGAAGTTGATAGTATTTATCTTGATAGGCAATCTTGGTCATTCTGCACGAGCGAATCAGCCGTATGACTCATACTGGTTGGAACAGTTCGTTCTGACATTCGTTTATTATTATCAAACGTAGACTGAGGTGAAGTGTTGATATATTCTTCAAATCAAGCTTAATACAACATAGTTTATCGTGGATAAGAAATCATACTAGCCCTAGATATTTTATGGGAAACTAAAACAATGATAACTTTTTATGGTAAATTTAACGACTTTAACTGCAAGTTGTTGAATTTACTATAGAAAGTTAATATTAACAACGCAGATCGTTATGGAACAAGAAATGCTTCACATGAATAAGAAACTAGAAACTTATTATACTAGTCCTAGATATTTCATGGGAAACTAAAAAATGATAACTTTTTATGGTAAATTTAACGACTTTGCAAGTCGTTGAATTTACTATAAAAATTCAATATTAACAACGCAGATCGTCGTGGAACAAGAAATACAGGAATAAAAAAATAACTTATGAAGATTTCGATTTGATTTGAAATTTTGTAATTAAGTAGTTCTGGGTTAAAATGGATAAATAAATAAAGTTCAATAACCAAATATTTTTTTCTTCTTTCAAGTAAAACAATTTAATGCGTTAGGCTTGTATTGGTGAGGAGACCCTTATTGCAGTTCCACCTCGCCGCTTGAGCCATGTTATTGAAAACATGGTGGACTTACAATTTTAGGTGGGTTCCGAACCACCGGGAAGTGATTTTATAACAGAGAACACAGTCTTTTTGCTGGCCAATCCAATCGATCACCCTTACAGAGAGGGCCCAGGAGAGCGTTGCTTATCTCTATCTGATTCAACAGATACCTGCTACGGCTCACGGCTGTTACTTCCCTTTCAATATCTCTTCTTTTTAAGTGATTGTAGAGGAGTCTCCAGAGTAGTTATCGGTTGAGTACCAGCTGAAATATGTAAGTTATGCCATAAATCATCATGAAACTGAGTTTTTTCTTGTCGAAAATCTCACAGCTCCTATTTGAGCATGGAAAATATTAATGAGATTCATAATACCCAGTAGAGTCTATTGAAAGAAGCTTAAAGAATCCATGATATTATTGATAATATTAATAATATTGTTACATTTCAATGAAATTTTAACATTTTATGGTGAGTTCAACGACTTGCAGTCAATTTTAATTGAGTTTAAATAATATTTCTACTCACTTGGCCAAACGTTTTCGAATCATGGAGACTCATCTTCAATGGCGTTCTTGATCGGCATGTCAGGTTTAAGAAATCCAGGAATTCAATGAAATTGTTTGAAAATTAGGCCAAGATATGAAATGGGAATGACATACGGTACATGAATAACTTATTTTTCTTACTGAAGTAGCCCACATGATTTTGAGGCTTTTGAATAAGGTGAATTATGTCATGAATTCTTGACCTACGATGTTAGTTGGGTTCCGAACCACCGATTCATACTGAAGCTTACCAAGCCGTGTGTATTCCACCATCTTTTGCTGATGGAATTTCAATAATTATTGTTCAATACAACCTATTATCCAACCCAAATTATACTCTTTTTTTTGCGGACGATGCCCACATGTGTCTGGGTATTTGTGCGTGGGTAATGAGGTGAATGGGTGAATGATGAGAAGCATAAATGGCTGAATGAGATTCGAACCCAAAACTGCGCGAAAATGAAGTCAGCCAGAGCCTCATCATATCACAGGCAAGCGCTCCAACCACCTGCGCTACCAGAGCCGCCAATACTGATGAAATGATTGATGTATAAAATATAATAAGTGTATTGTTTTAGTACGATAGTTATTTACTTTGTTTCACGTCTTTTAATTTTTCTATTCTGTAAAAGTGATCGCTATTTTTAAACTGTAAAATGTGTAAATAAATTCCAATTCAATTTAAGATACTTATAAAAGTATACGTAATGCATAGTTGGCAACTGAGAAAATTACTGAAAGCTCTCACATGACAGCCTTAGGGGAAATCAATTATTAGGCTATGTGTATTTAACCAATAGCCTGACTATAACACAGTGAGGTGAGCCAATGACCACCTTCCTCCGGTTAGCCAGCATGACCACAGCTGATTTATTCACCGAATTAACGGTTCTTTGCTTTCCCGCCGTCTGCAAATCAATTATTGGCGCGCGAATCGATGCGCTTTTTAATAAATTATTCATCACTTCCAGTTTCTATTTTGACGGTGCGCCGCTGTTCTGTTGAAAATGCTGCTATTCTTCGTTTAGCCGATGACCTTTAGGCTACTAAAAGAAGGAAAGCGACAAAAAACATTCAATGATTTCTGGAGTCGAAAAAGAGAGAAAAGTAACAGATTTTTTAGAAGAATGAGTAAGATAAGACCTGAAGTTGTCACAAGCACATTTATTGAAAACAGTGAGATACTAGTTTCGGTTGTTACGCCATTATCAATCTCAAACAGTTTGTTTGAGATTGATAGATAATGGTGTAGCAACCAAGACTAGTATCTCACGGTTTTCAATAAATGTGGCTGTGACAACTTCAGGTCTTATTATTCATTATGGATATCTTCCACAATATCACCTTCACCACTAAGAAAGATTTGAGAAGATTTCTAGAGCCAAAGAGAGGGGAGTTGAGTAACAGATTTGGAAAGATTTATAGAGATAGAAAATAATGAAAAGCAAAAGTTTAGAAACGATTTCTAGAGACAAAGGGAGAAAAGCCAAAAATTTAAGAAAAATCTAGAACAAAAAAGAGGAACATTAGATCCATAAAGATTTCTAGGACTAGAGAAGGAATGAAAAGCGATAGTTTAAAAAATATCTCTGGTAAACAAAAAAAGAAAAAAGCAACTGATTCGAGTTTCTAGAGCAAAAAACAACACATTCAAAAAGATTTCTAGAGTATACATATAATGCAAATCGAAAGATTTGAAACGACTCTTAGATCAAATGAGAAAAAAGCAAAAGATAAAAACGATTTCTTGAAACAAAAAGAAAAATATCCTTGGAACCAAGAACAGAATAAAAAGTGAAAGTTTTAAAAAGATTTATAGAACCAAAAAAGAGGAAATCAAGTGATTTGGAAAGATTTTGGAGCAAAAATAGAAAAAGGCACATTTAAAAATATTTCTGGTGACCAAAAAAAGAAAAAGCATTCGAAAAGGTGTTTAGGAGCGTAAAAAGCAACAGATTCCAAAATATCTCTAGATTATAAGAATAATGGAAATCAAAAGATTTGGAACAACTCCTAGATCTAATGAGAAAAAAGCAAAATATGAAAAACGATTTCTTGAAACAAAAAGAAAAATATCCTTGAAACCAGGAATACAGTAAAAAGCAAAAGTATTGAAAGATTCCTAAAGTCAAAAAAAGGTGGAAAATCAGCCGATTTGGGAAGATTTTGGAGCAAAAAAAAAAGAAAAGGGCACATTCAAAAATATTTCTAGAGCATTGTCTTGAACCAGTCGTGGAAGCGGTAACATCGCTTTCACACTCGCAGAATTTCAGTGCAACTTCCACACACAAATTGATGTTGACTTGATTTCCTGCCAATTTTTTTTTTTTTTTTGTAGATTACTTCTTGGAGAATCCAGTTAAGTAGTATAAGAGACTATAAGGAGTATTTTCCAATGCACCGTTGACAAGGCAATAAACGGAAGTAGCTCAGAAGCACAAAACTAGATTTGTGATTCGCATTAGTCTAAATGGTGGTCTGCTACTGGGGAATTTGCCAAAACATCAAGTTAGCATATTAGTTGCAAAAAGTTGCAGTGAAGTTGTGCACGTGTGAGAGGGCTGTTTGAATCAAAGAAACTGTTAGTGTATTGCAATATAGATTGGCCCAAAATCAATATTCAAACAAGTAGTTTGGAGGAATTTTTTATTTAAATTAAGGAGTGAAAAGGAAGGAAATTTATGAAATATGAATTCCCGATTAAGATGGAAGTTAGATAAGATGCATCTATATTTATGGTCTTCACAAGGCCTTCTAAATTCCTCCGGGGTGTCTTTTTAATTTTATTGGTCAGACAGAACATGTATGGAGTATGATTATTGAGAAATCCAATTTTTTACTATCCAGTTTTCTATCTAATGTATATATAGTAGCATAGCCGATTCACTGTAGATGACAATTCAGACCATAACATTATGTTTTATTTCAAAAGAGCGTACTATGCATACGAGGAGTAAATTTTATTGATTTCTTCACTGAGCTAACAGATTTAGCTATTACTTGATTCCCTATTACTGAAAGACTCCTTGTGGAAACAAATGGCAGCTTTTTATTCCAATTCAACAATTGGTTCCTTCAAAAAAGTTTAAAAAAACTAAATTTTTTCTGATTTTAAAAAATTTATTTTGAGAAATAACGCCAAGCCCACCGAAAAAATTCTGCAGCTCTTTGCTTGAAAGGCTGTGCGCCTTTTTGGTTATAATTTTGATTCGAAATTTCTTGTATTTGATGTTATTAAGGTATTGAAATTTTATTTATTACCATGAGATTGGTATTATTTTTCATCAATTATTTTGTGGGGGTTCAAGGTTGACATTTTTCTGTCTTTGGGGGTAATTGAAGTCAACTACGAGTAGTTTCAAATATTTGATTACTTTTTTATTACTGAAAGACATCTTGTGAAAACAAATGACAGTTTTTTTCAATTTAGAAATTTGTTTCTTCAATTTTTTTTTGAAAAACTGAAATTTTTCCCAAATTTTCAAAATTTTATTTTGAGAAAACTAATTGTTTGATCGAAATGAGAAAGATGTCATTTTATTCCTCAATGTGTCTTTTAGAAATAAAAAAATATATTCAAAGTTTAAAATAACTTGTGAAAACAAATGACAGTTTTTTTTCAATTTAGAAATTTGTTTCTTCAATTTTTTTTTGAAAAACTGAAATTTTTCCCAAATTTTCAAAATTTTATTTTGAGAAAACTAATTGTTTGATCGAAATGAGAAAGATGTCATTTTATTCCTCAATGTGTCTTTTAGAAATAAAAAAATATATTCAAAGTTTAAAATAACTTGTAGGGGAGATCAATTGCCCCCAGAAACAGAAAAATTCCAAGTTTGAACCTTCATATTTCATAAAATAAATATTGATAAAATAAATATTTTCAAATGACAATACATAACATTTTAATACTTTAATAATATCTAATACAAGAAACTAAGAAAACAATTATTAAAAAAAACCCTGCGCACAGCCTTAAAACAGCCCACTCCCACATTTACGCCATAGGGTATGGCCGCACAGGCGAGTCCATTCAATAGAAACTTTCAAATTCTCAGAAAAACATGCTCAAATTACTCCATGCTCTTGAACAATATCTTGCACAATGCATCATGAAGTGAGCTAACTAGGGATAGTAGGCTCAAATAATAGGAAAAACCAGTGGGTTTTCACTTTGAAAGAATTATGGATCAATTTGTGGCAAAGAACTGATATGGAAGTCAGTGCGAAGATTAAACGAAGATTACACTGAGAGATGAAACCAAGATTAGGCCTGGTGCAAAACTTATCACTTCCATGCTTCAAGCTGCTTCCAGAAATACATAGGTATAAGACATGCGAAGAAATGTAGTATTCAATGTAAATATATAGATATAATGAGTATCACCAAGCGTGACTGTCTGGAATTGCTTGGTCAATTTGATTTATAACTTTTGTTTTGAATTAAACAATTTCCCTCCCGCATATACACATGCAACAGTATACATGGATATATTTCACACACCGACATAATCTTATTGAAGGCAATTGACCTTTCTCGAACGGTAAATTGTTATAAGCGATAGTTTGCTTAACGGTTGAGATTATTTTCAACAAAGATGCGGAGATGGTCATTGAGTCATGGAAGGAGTTCATGTGAAAATTCTCAACGGATGACCAACAGGAGAAAACATCGCCAAATGAGGTGTAAAACGTATTATAAGTAGTCACACTTTGAAAGTGAGTCCAATTATACCTATGTAACAAAGGTGTAGATGTTAAGTGATGTAATTTGACATAATTATCGCTACTTATTTTACAAAACAGATTGTAGTTTGGAGTCATGACTTCTTGTAGCTTTGGGAGAATCTTGTTTAGATAATTATGTCTTTTTTAGGGTAGGACTAGATAAAAGTGATCACGTTTAGATTATGTCACTCACTTTACATTATTTAGTATATTTTCATGACAATGAATTTATTTCCTATTATTTGAATTAGCACCTAGTTAGAAACTAATAAGCTATTTATTCTATCCTAATTTTACTAAGTAGAGACATTACCAAACTTATATAATAATTAGGTTTGGTTACTATTTGATCACATTTCAATGCTTGAAATTTACACTATCACCTTCTTTTGTACACTAAACACATAAGCACACTTCACTTCACTAGCTCATGTGGTTAGTGGTTTTATTCTGTCGAGCCTCCGGACCAGATCACAAACGTCAAGCAGCTGGATTGCCTCAATGTTGTCATGTTGGTGGAGTCTCTCTTCATGCTTAGCTGCAAACCTCTCTATCGCTGTAGTGACTGTCTCCACTTGACAATGAATGATTTAAACCACGTGTTTAGAACGTTCCTTGTCTTAACAGTGCATGGTTATTTCATAAAATTTCTGAAACACTGCATGCTGATTTACATTTGCATGCCATTTATCTACTGCATGCTGATTAGCGAGATACTGTGTCTCTTGTCTAAAAAAAGCATAATGAAACTTTTTCTCTGATTAAAAATGCTGATGTTAAATTAAAACATCGATAACAACAACTATTCTAAACACTCTATTCTCTATGTCAGATTGGATGTATTATACTTTTTTCAGTGGCAGTTTTTTATATTTTTTATATAAATTTCATATTTTGTTTCAACAGATTATTTATAAAATCTCGAATGTAATCTTGATATTATTATGTCGCCCCTAACAGTATAACTATATGACTAAAGAAAAAGAGATAGACTTGATAAAGCAGTCTATGAATAGCGATGCACACTTGAATATAATATGAGAAAAGGACAGACATTTTGGGTGATGGTGGTGGGGGGGGGGGGGGGGGTGTAAGTCAGAATTTTTGGTAAGAAATGCGAACAAAAAAATATATTCTGGGAGGATATCATGATCCATGAAGATCTCACTTCTAAAAACATACTCTCAACTTATTAGTAGATTTTAAATTTATATTATGAAACCCCATAACAGAAATAGAATACTTTCATTTCCCATATAGTTTTAAATTTTAGGAGGTAACACTGTATCCCTTACCCCATATCTCCCTCATATCGTAACTGATTATCTTGAATAAACTGGAACTTAAAGGTTTTTAGTCAAGTTCTCGTTCAGTTCTCGGCGGCTGGAAAACGTAACATTCCTAGTAACATAATATCGCATACTTTTGAGTGAGTCAGTTTACGTTAATAAATGTGTAATCGCCGAGTGTACATTGATTAATAACGGAAAGTACCAGTTAGAACAGTATTTATGCCCAAACAGGTAAACCGTGAGAGGTTGGAGTATGATTAAATAGTTAAAAGAAGATATGCGAAAGCTGTGGAAGACTGGGAGAGACTGCAAACAAGCGGGAGGTTACTATTTTATAGTTGTTCGTTTAATTAATAAGAAATTTAGCCAATTAATATACTGGTTGTATTTTATTTATAATGCTCCTCGCCTACTCGTCTCTCTCTTTCTCCTACTCTCTCTCCCTCATATACACACACACTCGCTGCCACTCTCTCACTCAAACTCTCTTCATCTATCTTTCTCTCTCTGATTTGCTGCTAACAAGATAGCCGTGTCGGTAAGCTAGTTTCTGAATTCTTGTTCTGATTTATCTTCCTTTAATTTCATATACATACGAAAGATACCGTACCAGACTTTGATGGTCAGACGTTCATTAGATGCCTAACTTTATTCAGCAGCTTGCTTTACCTAATTATAGAGTTTTGTCCATTAATTATGTAGCGGTTGCTGAATGTAAGTATAAAGTGCTGGCACCAACCTCAGTTTTGATTTACAAATGGGTGTGAACGTGCTATGGTGCAGTGCTAAGTTACCAATTCACTATCCAGATGCCTGGATATCATAACTAGTCAGCATTGGTATCTTGGTCACTCTGATGTAAAAATGACTCTCACATAGCATTATGATAAAAATAGCAAAAAATTATTTAAAAAAATAATAAATAAATATTTCTTTGATAACTCTAAAGTATCAAATCAGGATTATTGGTGACATTGGTGAGTCACATAAAATATTAGAGGAAGCTGCTATAGTCGACTTCACGCTTCTAATATCTATTGGCAATGACATCATTAATTATTTCTGAATTCCTTCTTAGTTCTTCTTCTCTTTAGTTTTTCTGTCTTCTCTGTTCATCCTTTCGCCTCCTTTCACTAACTCATTGTCATTCTTCTCCATAGATTACTCATATTTTTATATATCCTTCTGTCAAATCGTTTGTATTATCATTCCCAAATTTTTTTATGTTGAACTCCCGCTCATATATAAGGTAGACTTGCTGTTTCACCTTCTTTGGGTGTGTATATTCCTATCATTTTTTCTTGGTTGGCTTCACTTGCATTTCTTTTTTTCATCAATGGCAATACTTTGATTTATCTATATTTCTAATTTTATGTTATTATTTTTCAAGTTATATAAATTATTTATGATGTACAAGTTATTCATTTCTTGGTCATTTTTCTTGTGACAAACTCTTAAAAATTGTACAATGAATTGAAATGTGATGTGTTTTTATTATGTTATTTTCGAGGAATAAAACATTTATTATTATTATTATTATTATTATTATTATTATTACTACTACTATTATTATTATTATTATGATTATTATCATCATCTATTTGCCTTATTTCCAATGCACAAGTCTCAGTCTCATAGGAAGGAAAAATCAAGAAAAAGAAAAGAAAATTTCTTTTAGTATAGATTATTGAAGTTCAAATCAGGATAATTGGTGAAATTGTTAGGTCACATAAAATATTAGAGGAAGCTGCTATAGTCGACTTCACGCTTCTAATATCTGTTGTCATTGACATCACTATATTATCATTTATTTACCTTGTTGCCAACGCACAAGTTTCATAGGAAGGAAAAATCAAGAAAAAGAAAAGAAAATTTCTTCCAGTATAGATTATTGAAGTTTCAACCTATATAGATTTTTCTGAGTTTTACAAGTTTAACTGCAGTCTTGTAATGATATTAAAGTTATTATTGAAACCAATGCAGTCCACACTCGGAGCGTTTGCCAAGCGTGGAGTCGATATCACACTTCAAATATCATACTTCATAATGGTGACCATAATAGTTACCATTTATTTGAAGTGTGAAATCGACTCCACGCTTGGCAAACGCTCCGTGTGTGTACTGCATAGGATTTAATAATAACTTTAATGTGATTACAAGACTACAGTAGAAAAAATGAAACTCAAAAAAACTTTTATAGGTTGGACCTTTAATAATACAACTGTGAATATTTTTTTCCGGAGGATGAAGCCCACATAGGTCTGAAACCTGTGCGTGGGTAATGAGTTTGATGACGATTGTTGGACTTGGAGTTTTCGGTGGTTCTGAACCATCGGGAAGTGATTTCACAGCAGAGAACAGAGTCGTTTTTGCTGGTCAAACCAATCGGCCACCCTTACAAAGAGGGCCCAGGAGTTTGTAGCTTATCTTTATGTAATTGAACGATTAAACAGATGCCTGCTACGGGTCACGGCTATCACTTCCCTTTGTGTCATACATCACATAGAATCTAGTATATTAATATCACCGAAAATAGTAAATTCTTGGATTTATTGTTCCATGGCGAACTGCGTTGTTAATAAGTATCAACTTTTAAAGTGAATTCAACGACTTGCAGTCAAATTTTTATTAAGAATAAGTAGTATTTCACTTACTCTGCGCAGACCGAACGTTTTCGAGTTGTCAAAAAGTCGAAAAAGTCAAAAGTCGAGTTGTCAAAAGTCTTCAAGGCCTTGAAGATGGGTTTTAAAATGCTGCAAAATCACTTCCCGATGGTAAAAGTTGGGCTAATGTTTATATTAACTTGAAGATGAGTTTCAACAACTCGAAAACGTTCGGCCAAGTGTGAGTACATTTATTATATATTCACAATCTAAAACTGACTGCAAGTCGTTAAATTTACAACAAAAAGAAAATAGTAACATGGAGTTCAATTTTTTTAATATGTATTCTGTAATGAAAAATTGGATGTTCATTTTATTTTATTCTATTTTGATTCAGGATTGGAATTGAATGTGATTGAGACCTGTATTTATGAACGTATTTCGTGACTTTCTTCACTCAAGGATGTCTTAGAAATCCTTTAAATTTTTTATTAAAGTCTACCTTGGGTAGAGAAAGCGCCAAGATGGCTTGATGAATGGAAGAGTGAATTCAGAGTGATCGTATATTCTCGAGTAGAGATTTTCTATGTTGGAAACTGCAATATTTTATGAGGATTGAAGGGTGCAGGTGCTGTTTGCGTTGGGGGGGGGGGGGAGATTGAGAGTTATTGGATGCGAAGTCGTTCCATTTCGTGAACTATAAATTCGTGCAATTAGAATATTTCGGTGAAAACTATCAGCTGTTGAGAGATGATCGGCTTGTTACGTAGGGTAAGTCCAACCGATCACGATACTCGTCTCACGATTGGCCCCAGGTCTCAGGTCTGCCAAACCATCTTTCCCGCCTTTTACAGTTTGAAAATGGGCGCGGGGGCGCTGTTTAGATTTTTTCTGTTTTTGAAACCAACTGTTTACGCGCGTGAAATTGTCCATTTGCCCGGGGAAATCGTCAGATCGCTCTGAGAATGAGAACAAGTGCTACCGCGACTATTGAGACATTATTCTAACGTGTTTGTCGTGCATATAATGGCCACTTGGCGCATGCAGTTCGGGTTAGACATGGTCAAGCATAACACCTTTTCAGCCTTTGCGCATGCTCAATAAGCGACCACGATCTGATACGACAGATAAATGCTTTGTTTACGATTAAAGTCATTGGGGGTTATAGATGGTTGTTGAAATCAAAACATATTGTACCATGATTTGGTTTATAGGTCAAATATCATGCTTTCTATTGAGTTATTCTTCTATTCTTTTCGTTCAGAAGAGAAAAAAAAAATGTGATGTACATATGTACATATGTACATATGTACATATGTACATCACATTTTTTTTCTGGAGGATGAAGCCCACATGGGTCTGAGACCTGTGCGTGGGTGATGAATTGGATGATGGTGATTGATGAGTTGGACCTACAGTTTTAGGTGGGTTCCGAACCACCGGGAAGTGATTTCACAGCAGAGAACAGTGTCTTTTTTGTAGAAGTATCTTATCAGTGTATTTTTTATAGCAGTAGAATGAAGAGGAAGCAACAGGCTTTACAGCCCAAAACTGCTTCCTCTTCTAAATTTCAATACAGAAATTTCCAAATGAAGGTATAGATACTAGACTCTAGAAGTCACAGTTTCACTATTAATTTTAATTAGAAAAAGAATATTATCCATTTCTTCTTCAAAAAGATGTACATGAGGGTCAATAAAAAAAAACAAATCACCAAACAAACAATATGAAAATATTAGAGAATTTTGAAATATTTAGTCCAAAAATTTCGAACCGAAATTAAACATGTTCACAATTCCGCACAAAATAAATAAAGATTTAATCCTATTTTCTGTGCATTCGGGTATGAAATGTATGATAATGTTTGAGACCTTAAATAGGAATGAAAGACTGTGAGGTTGAAACTCCAAATTCACTCAAATTAGTTGCTGAATGTTAGAATTTAATTATTGAAAGGACAAAAATATCCAGATTTCATCGAGGTTTTCTTTCATTCTGTTAGGTGGGAAATGCATGATTATATTGAAACCTTTTTTCAACCTTGTTTTAAACTGAGTAGTCTTTTTTCGGAGGATGAAGCCCACAAGTTAACTTTTAATTTAATAGTTGTTAAGTGAGAAGTTTCATTTTTTTTTTAGTAAGGTTTTTAGCAAATCTTAAATTTTTAGTCCGCGTTAACCTCAATGTTTTGGACAATACATTTATTCAAAATTTGTGAAGGGAGCAGTTTTGGACTTAAGTCTGTTGCGCCTTCACATTTTTTTTTTTTTTTTTTTTGAGGATGAAGCCCACATAGGTCTGAGACCTGTGCGTGGGTAATGAGTTGGATGATGGTGATTGATGAATTGGACCTACAGTTTTAGGTGGGTTCCGAACCACCGGGAAGTGATTTTACAGCAGAGAGCAGTGTCTTTTTTGCTGGCCTATCTATTCGGTCACCGTTACGAACAGGACCTACGAGAACGCAGCTTATCTCTCTGATTGAACAGATACCTGCTACGGCTCGCGGCTATCACTTCCCTTTCGTTGTAAATTTCTCACAATAAATAAATAGGTCTTAATTTGTACGAACATACCAGAATTGCGTAAAATGTGGTTTTAAATGGATCTTTTTTTATCAAGGGAGTACCCTAATCAGTCAAATGTTTTGATAATTATGTACATCGGCTCAACTCAAACTATTCATTACATCCATGAAAAAGTATTACGAAAATAAATATGATCAACGTACCCGTTTTGAATGAATTAGATGTATTGCATTGACGGTAGCCTCCAGTTACAAAGTGAGGCTTTATAAAATATCCCACCCTTTTTTTTCGTGTCTTAAATATGTGATTTATAAAATAGCGATTCAATAGCGTCAGTTTTATCGAAGGATATCGAGTGGCCTGTCGTGATGTAATGAGATAATAAGAGGTTGGAGGTGGAACAGTCTACAACGAGAGAACAGTGTGTGGTCCTTCACTATCAGCTTCCAACATTTTTGATGGACAGCGTAATAAAAAATACCAGTAGGGGACAATCAGCCGGTAAGGTAGCCCGGTAAGGACGTCCAGATTTTACGAGACGAGAACAACGCGTTAGACAAGGACAGAATAGGCGTGTAATAAAGAAAATTCAATCCCTGAATGTTGGTTATTTACGATACAGACCCTCCCACCGAGACTCGCTCCCAAATTATTGGGATATAATTTTTGAATTATATCCCAATATTCTTGACAAAGATGACTTCTGTTTGCTTTCCACCAATTTATAGTCAATTGTGTGATTTAAACTTCCGTTGAAGACATGCACTTCCTGTCTCATTGCTTGCAATTTTGCTCCAGCTGAAAAATTATCGAATTTATGTCGAGAATGTCCATACTCTTTAGGCGATTTAAAATCTCGTCTGCACAATGTGATACTGGAAATCCAGTTTAATTTTCTATTAAATCGTAAAACCTGTCTAATACGTTGTGCCGCCCACAACTAAGGGTGCTTGCCCAGTGGAGCTTCGACGAATCTGGAGTGATACTAGAGCACGTTTGGTCAATGAGCCCTGACGCACTCATTCCCATCTTCAATGGATCTGAATTCATTTTTCCACATCATCAGTGGCGTAAATAACGATGATGACCATCGGTGCCCTAATATATAATTATACAATCGTAGATAATATTTCTGGATATTTATCATAGATAATTGTGACAGCTCTTTTTTCATATTGTAAACATATAGGCCTTTGGATTTATTCTATCATTATTGATTCTAATATGGGATTGACCATATCGATAAATACAATTACAGACTTCATCATATCGAATGAATGGAGTCGAATTCGCAATAGTGAATCTTTGACAATTGGTCGTCATTATTTGCTAAAATATCTAGAATACAAGAGTCATTGACATAATGTCTAGTTTTGCAATAAGAGGCATCATAGTCATGTAAACATTGGTCTAATACTATTAAGCCTGATTCAGATACGGAAACAATCTTCTCGCTGACACTTATACTATAACAATAGTTGTCGAGAAGTACAGGATATTCTATCATACGGAAGGTCTCAAACAATGCGCTTTTCTTTGGAACAGAAATAAAGTACGTTATAAAATTCTGTGAGATAGTACAATGAACTGAGCTGAGTTTCCATAATATTTCTGGATATTTATCATAGATAATTGTGACAGCTCTTTTTTCAAGTTGTAAAAATATATGCAAATCAGGACAATAGAGGGCGCTATTTTCAATGTAATTAGTATATATGAATATATAGGCATCTATTCATAGTCAAAGTTGGTAATGCCTTACGAAACACATCCTAGGAGTCAAAGATGAAATTTATTTAGGAGTATATATCCAAACGTTTCAGATTAGATTGACAAAATTGTCAATGTTCGTTCAAAATATTTCAATGAATGTCTATCTAACAGACTAATCATCCATTCAACCCAATTTAAGAAGCTACTGCCGTTTTTAAAGTCTTGAAAATGAAGAAATATTTTTAAAACAATTGAAAAAATATTTATTCAGTTGATGAAGCGTTTTATAGTGTACTAAAGAGTACTAGAGTTCCTTCCACATCAAATTAAGCCTCACCTCAATTAATTTCTATAGTAATAATTATGTTAACTAGTGTATAAGATTGTATAATTGTTGTTGATCTTCATCGTCTTATCGTCTTAACTGGAGTCTCCAAGACGTAGTCTACCAAAAAAATAAATGATCTATTAGAACTACTCTGAGACATTCAATTTTAATGAAGTCAACTACATGTATATTTAATACTCTGGATGAAGGAAACACATTATGGAGTTAACTACAGTTATATTTAACTCTCTGGATAGAGGCAATAAGAATGGATTGAGCAAGTTGAGTCAACTTCTCCTGTCTTCGTCTCAAAATATTGTATTTTATTGAATTAAAATGTGAAGAAATAGTTTCAAAAGTATCATACGATTGAAGTTTGTAAACCTTTTTATTGGTGAGATAGCAAACATCCAACCAGAGGAATGGATACTTTGCAGCCTTACTAAATAATTTTGGAATTGATAAAAATCTTGAACTGAAAACAAATAAATGGAATATTATTCATACCCTTAACAAAACTACATAAGAAAATACTTTTAATCGATTGAAATGAATCAATCAAAACAATCCCACCTAACGTTCATATTTTCGGTGATATAAATACACTAAAGTCCATGTCATGAATGATACAAAGGGAAATGATAGCCGTGAGCCGTAGCAGGTATCTGTTCAATTGTTCAATCAGATAGAGGTAAGCTAGGAACTCCTGGGCCCTCTTTGTAAAGGTGACTGATTGGATTGACCAGGAAAATTGACCTGGGCTCCATACATTGAGAAAATAAGTTGTAAATTTTCATCTGGGGCATTTGTCCTGCGACAGCTCGCTAGACTGAATGACAGAAAGTTACTTTCTACAACTTACCATGGGCTCTCACATATTAGGTATGCTATCTTAGTATGGGGCTTAGCCCTTTACTCTTTTCCTTATTTATAAGTGACATTGTATCATTTTTTGAGAATCGTGGATGTAGAGGAGTCAATTTGAAAGGTGACAGAGATCTTGTGGCACTGCTTTATGCAGACGATCTTGTCATTCTGGACATGACCTGGTGTGGTATCATGAAAGCATCAGGTCTTTTGAAAGAATACTGTACACTCAATAATCTGGAGGTAAACGTTCTTAAAACTAAAGTCATACCAGTGAGAAGAGGTGGTAGAGGCAGTAAAAAGAAGATCACTTTTGAGAATCAGCAGATCGAAGTTTCAAGCAGGTACTGCTACTTGGGAACTGTTTTTTCTTCGTCTGGACTTTTTTGTGCAAATGTGGAGGAGGCTAGTAAAAGAGCTCGGATGGCGTCAACCAAAATCAAGGAAATTTGTACCACAACAAAAACTAGCAAATTGGAGACAATCGTTCGACTTCACCAGTCTATTGCAGCTTCAACCCTTCTGTATGCAGCTGAAATATGGGCACCATAATACTGTGAGAGAATTGAATCAATTGAGAAGCAATTTTTCAAATCGTTGTACTTTTGGAGAAAGAATACACCAATGCATTATATACGCCTGGAGTTAGGACTGAATCATATTGAGTGTGTAGTCCTGAAAAAGATGTTAATGTGGTATTTGAAAGTAAGGAGAATGGGAGCTGAACGGTTGCCAAGAATATGTCTTGAAAGGCTCACAGAATTGAACTTGATGCCTACAAATAAGGTGAAATATAATTGGATCTCTCAACTCAATCAGAAACTAAGTAGTGCTGGGCTTGGGGAGGAACTCCTTAGAGTAGAATCCAAGGGAGATGTAATCCGGCTTGTAGAAGATTTCAAGAAGCACAGGCTGCTCACAGACATCAACCGGGTACTGAATTCACGCTACAACGGGCTTTTCCAACACATAAGCAGTTTGGGCACTGGAGAGCTGTACTTGAACTATGGAAGGAATATTTGGAAGATGCGCCTAATCAGTCAGCTAAGATTGGCTCAACCTAATTTCTCTCGAATCTACCATAAGGGATATACGGCAACGTTCTCAAGTGAGGAAATATGCACACTCTGTAACGAGCTTGCTGAAAATAGTCTTTTTCATGCTCTTTTTGGATGTCCAACGTTTGGCTATAATAGAAGAAAGTACTTGGCTGAATATCTCCAGGAGGATCAGGGATATGAGGAAAATTATAAGAATCTGCTGGTTGTTGACTCACTAACAAAGTTGGATAAAATCAGTTCATACTTTTCTAGCTATATGAAATATGGACAATTTGTAAATGATTTAGAGTGATGTTTTCATGTTTCTCTCTCAAGAGACTCTTTGCATGATATGATATTCAGTGAATTTTTAACCCTTTCATTCATTGCTGATTGAACATTTACAATGCTATTTGCTTATCCTAATTTTGGTTGTTTTGTACAGTGTTAACATCTACCAACTTCTTTGTATGTTTCTAAGAAACAAAGGCAAATAAAATATTCTATTCTATTCTATTCTATTCTTAGTATGGGGTAATTCATCAAAACAAAACCTCGATAGGGTGTTTAAGATCCAAAAGAAAGCGGTTAGGTGTATAGAAAGAGTAAATAGATTAGATTCATGTAGGCCGTTGTTCAAGAAACTTGGTCTCCTAACTGTACCCTGCTTATATGTGCATGAAGCTAATTTATATGTAAAAACGAATGATATTAACCAAAATCGTGAAGTTCACGATTATAACACAAGAAGCCGAGGAGATTATCACTTGGTGAGTCACAATAGTAGCTTATTCAAACAAAACCCTAGTTATATTGGTAGTAAACTCTACAACAAGCAACCGCAGTTTTTAACGAGTCTTGAAAATATTTGAAAAATATTTAGTTCATTAAGCTTTATATAGTGTACAAGAGTTCCTTTCACATCGAAATTAAGCCTCGCCTCAACTAATTGATATAGTAATTATGGTATCTAGTGTATGATTGTTGATCTGACTTGTCTTATACTCTTTAACTGGAGTCTCCAAGACGTAATCTACAAAAAAGACTGTGTTCTATGCTGTAAAATCACTTCCCGGTGGTTCGGAACCCACCTAAAACTGTAGGTCCAGCTCATCAATCACCATGATCCAACTCATTACCCAAGCACAGGTATCAGATCTATCCTCAGATAAAAAGAGAGTAAACGGAAATAGAACTTGTTCGATGTCATAACATCTCAGTAAACTTTCAATCTTGAAGCAGTCATTCATTTTCATTTCACAAGTCGATTAGGGTAAGATTTGATCTATGAGACAAGCGATACCGAGCTGTAGGCGTACTATAATAGTAATTAATGCAGATCAAGAGGCTTCTTTCGGACCAATGAAAAATTGGCTTGGCTCAAACAAGATGTATTTTCAAAATCAATTTGTTATGTGGCACTTCCCGAATTACTATATACAACTTTTTATGGTGGAAAAGATGATCACATAAGCAATTACCTCGTATTATGCAAATACACGTCATGGGTGGCCCAATTTAGCTGTCAAGTATGTGGTCTTTACGTTGTAGGAACATGTTAAACGATGTTTTATGGACATGTTCGATGGATGCATCGGCCTATATGATCATATCGTGTACATTCCGAATAACGGATCCGTATTTGAATTTAATTGGGCAGTAGTATATGCAGAAGTGATTTCATCATTGGATATTCAATTCACAATTTGATTGTGAAATAAACAAACATGGATGAGCACATAATAAAAAATAATTTATAGGGAGATATGTACACGATTTCTTGTGCATAAAGTTGATGGGCATGGTTACTTGGCATGGTGTTTTCCAATATTCCAATGGTCTCCCAACAGAAATCAATGATGGGATTTTCCCAGTGGAAGGATAGATTATGCCAGTGACAAGGGGACCTAATGCCACCATCACCTAGGCTTAAAATACTTGTTCAAAGTTGCCTTTGTAAATAAATAAATGCCTAATATTGATTACAAAAAAAAGAAAATACCAGAATATGGCGTGTATGTTGTGATTTTTCAATTGTTTACACAATGTAAATATTCTAAATATTCCAAGTATTCTAAATATTCTAAAAATTCTAAATATTCTAAATATACTAAATATTCTAGATATTCTTAATATTTTATATATTCTAATTCTTACTTTTTGCGTTTATTATAATGATGATTTGTCCTTTATCACTTATTTCTACTCGTATGCCATAATTATCTCGTTTCTTTTTCGAATTACTGTATATATGCTTCATTTGATACGAGTGGTCTTCCGAAATTCCCTAAAGAAACCAGTGAAAGGAATAGATTTTCCAAGTCGCAAAATACCTATATTGCTCTACATTCATTAAAAAAAATAAAGATATGGCATTGAATTTGTAATTTTTTAGTAGTTTCCCTTCTTAATAATATGACTTAGAACTCCAGCTTCAATTAGCCACTTATATATTGACCGTTGTTTTTGAAAGAACTTTTTTGATCAATTCACCCTAAGTATTTCTATTATTATTATTATTATAAGCAAAATTATGATCACTTATTGGATTTGGTGGTGTTCCTCCTGTTCGCCCACCAGCTTTTCATTTTCTCAGAAAAAGCAGCTTTTCTTTCTTCACTCCATCTTGTTCCGACTCTTGGAGCCTTCACCTCTGGAATAATTTCCCATTTATTAATTTTTGTTCTAACGTTATTTCGATTGGAAATGTCAGTTTTTTTCAGTCATTGATCAGTCATTTTTGCCACAACTAGATCTTTTTTATAATCATACCACAGATAAAAGAACCTTCGCGCATTGTATCACTGTAGTTACCACTCCCCCACAGCACCCACTCTTGTGCGAGTGAGAGCGACAGCTTTATTGCCCTCTCACTCACGTGCTCGACCTATGACATCATACCGGAGCGTTCTTTTCAATACATACATTATTAGTGCCGATGTTCACTGAAGGACAGCCAAGCGTTGACTGACCCCCTCCACTACTCTAGTGAGCAAGTGAGATAAACTGCATAACCTGCTCTCTCTCTCTCTGCGCAGTAGAGTTCATATTTTGAAGTTTCTTTTGTCTGTGGTTGGATTATAACATTTTGAATCCTCTATCTATTTTTATTATAATACTGATTTGTGCATTATTACTTGTTCTTGCTTGCTTGTTGTAATTATTTCGTTTTTCTTCAATTATAAGCTAAACCTGTTACAAGTGAATTAGTTTCTAGCCTCAGCCAATCAGCCACCAACACAGCCCACCAATGGCAGGCCTCCAAATTACGGTAGCTCCGCCCACCACAGGCTCCCATGTAAGAGACCAATAATATTTGTCCATGTGTCCATTATATGAATATGAAGTTGCTCTGTATTTTAGTTTTAGTTCGATTAAGATTTAGCGTTACTGAAAAGATTTTAGTATCTCATGTTTTCTTAAACGTAGTTGAGGGAAACTCTGGTCTTATTCAGTAATAAGTTATAAAAATCGATTAAGCTGCCATTAAAACTCAGCTGTTGTGCAGAATTGTGAACGCATTTAATTTTCGGCTTAAAGTTTTTAGACTGAACAACTCAAAATTCTTAAATCTTTTCATATTGTTTGTTTGGTTATTTTTTTTTGTAATTTTTATTGACTTTCATGTACAATCTTTCTCAAAAATAAATATTTTCTTCTCTAGTGAAAATTAAAAGTGAAACTGCGACTTCTGGACATAAACTTAATTTGAATATTTCTGTATTGAAATTTAGAAGAGGAAGCAGTTCTGTGCTGTAAAGCCTGGTTGCTTCCTCTTCATTCTACTGCAATGATGAACGAAGGAACGATGGCAGCGCTAGTGTGGTAAAAGTTGAAATTAAAAGGCGAATTCCAACCTGACTCCGGCCGCCTCTTAATACAATTACCTATGTACATAGATGATAAATAAATAAATGAATATATAAAATTATGGAAAATATAGATTTTTGCATACTATTTCTATATGATTAGAACCGTGTCTGTGATTATATAAGTCTCTGGCTGGCTTCGTTTCCTGCAGCCTTGGGTTCGAATCTCATTCAGCCATGGAAGTTTTTCATTGTTCACCCATTCACCTCAATGCCCACGCACAAGTCTTCAGACTTATGTGGGCATCATTTGCAGTAAAACATTGGAAAAAGATGAGTCAAACTATATTTATAGACTTCTATGTAGCTTCTGACTTTTTGCCACAAATTCAATTATATTTTCCATCAAATAAAATCGAAGAATCTAAGTGTTCAAGTGTAAAGTGTAAGTGTGTGTGTATGAATGTGTGTGTGTTTGTGTGTGTTTGTGTATGAAATGAAGATAAAAAAATTATTTATCAGGCGGAGTTAAAACTATAATTGTTCTCTACCAGTAAATCTCAACCTTCGGTACAAAAAGGTTGTACTTTTTGTATGAAGTGTATGAAAAAATTATATAATGAGTACCATACGAAAAAGAGTAAAATTTATATTCAAAACTAGCAAATTCCCTTGATTAGTAGACCTGGATGCACATTATACCTTAAGAAAAATTTTACTAATATTAATTAGTTATCAACTGCGGTGTAAATCACAAAAATACACTTTGGAAAGACGGCTAGAAAGAATTTTTTTTTTATCAATTTTATTCAATTTATTATCCTCAAAATAATACAAATTCACATTTAACAAAATCACAATTACAAATTCAATAGCAATATTTATATAGGGAAAACAAGAAAAAAGTACTTCAGAGGAAAATTATAATACCTGCAAAGGTTTCCCTGAGCGCAGGTATGAGTCCGTAAGAATAACATAGATTTAATCAAATGAAACAAAGATGAAAATAAGATTTTTTTAAGATTTAAAGAAACTGAATGAAAAGTAAAGAAGAAAATACATAAGTAACACAGAAGAAGATTTTTTAAGAATTAGAAGATTTTTTCAATTATAATTTTTGAAATAGAAGAAGAGGATTTACGAAACAGCAGAGAAAGCAATTGGTGGTGTAAAATGTATTATATGAGGCTTCTAATGCGTATCTGAATTTAATAATCTATTCCGAACTGAGTACAAGATATTACCGCGAGTCCATTAGTTGGGGCTAGAGAGCTGGAAACCATTAGACGGCTGAGTGCAAATCTAAATAATGATTGCCGTTCATTCAGTGCATGTTCAATCTTCCTCATATCTTTTATTCTCTTTCTTCTCCTTTTTCTTCTATTCATTCTTCTTCTTTTTATTAATTACATTCATCTTTTTTCTTCTTCTTTTTCTTCTTCTTATTCTTTTTCTCTTCTTCTTTTTCTTATCATTATTCTTTTTATTATCTTCATTCTTATTCTTCTTTTTCTATTTATTGATCTACTTCTTTTTCTTTTTCTTTTTCTACTTCATCTTGTTCTTGTTCTTGTTCTTGTCCTTGTTCTTGTCCTTGTTCTTGTCCTTGTCCTTGTCCTTGTCCTTGTCCTTGTTCTTGTTCTTGTTCTTGTTCTTGTTCTTGTTCTTGTTCTTGTTCTTGTTCTTGTTCTTGTTCTTGTTCTTGTTCTTGTTCTTGTTCTTGTTCTTGTTCTTGTTCTTGTTCTTGTTCTTGTTCTTGTTCTTGTTCTTGTTCTTGTTCTTGTTCTTGTTCTTGTTCTTGTTCTTCTTCTTGTTCTTGTTCTTGTTCTTGTTCTTGTTCTTGTTCTTGTTCTTGTTCTTGTTCTTGTTCTTGTTCTTGTTTTTGTTCTTGGTTTTGTTCATGCTCTTGTTTTTGTTCTATTTTTTTTTTTTTTTTGTTTTTCTTTTACCCCTTTTATTTCTCAGGGGAGGTTCCTTCTTCCAATAATTGTCTTTCTTTTCTTTTCCTCTCAGGAGAAGGGTGAACGTATTCCTTTTCCTATATTTCCTATTTCTCCTATTTTTTATCTTTCTCATCCCTCACCATCTCATCATCATTCTCCTCTGTCTTTTTCATCTCCATCTCTTTCTCCAAAACTTTATCCGCCATCACCTCCATTTTACTCGCTTATTCTTCATTTTTCATTCCTTTCACGATCTTTCAACTCCTCCTCCTCCTCCTCCTACTCCTCATCCTTCTCCTCCTCCTCCTCCTCCTCATCCTCCTCCTCTTCCTCCTCCTCCTTCTCCTCCTCCTTCTTCTTCTCCTCCTCCTCCTCCTCCTCCTCCTCCTCCTCCTTCTCCTCCTCCTCCTCCTCCTCTTCCTCCTCCTCCTCCTTCTTCTCCTCCTCCTTCTTCTTCTCCTCCTCCTCCTCCTCCTCCACCTGCTCCTCCTATGCTTTGTTCACGCTTTCCTCTCCCCTTCCAACCATTCCAGTGAGATTCGTCTCTACCTGGATAAAACCAAGAGAGAGCGAGTGAGAGTGAGTGAGAGCGCTCCCCTTCATAAATTTATCGATTAATATCTCGGGACATTTATCGGCTGGAAATTGTAACTGCTTATTTAGCGTTCATCTGGTAAGTGGATTTAGATTAGTATCTGAAGGTGCTTCTTCATCTTCACTTTGCTTTGCTTTTGAATTTCTTCGAAAATCGTTATTTGCTCATTTTGTATCTGGCTTTGCGCATGAGCAGTAGTTAAACTATGCCAGGAATAGTAATTACGAGCATCAACCTTAATAACTTGGATGAAATATCGCCTTGTATTGCGTATCACTTGCTATTAATGTGTGCCTTAGTTGCTAATATTAACGATTTGTGACTGTTCCACAGTCTTGTACACTGGCCGCTACATGAATTCCTCCAATGCCGACTCAGAATTTAGAATGTAAAATACAAAGTTGTTGTATTACAACCCCACAACTTCCAATTACAGCTTTTTAGATATTTTGTATAGTTATACTTGTGTATACTTCTCACAAAAAACTCTTGGAATAGACCTATGAAATCAGAGACTAGAATAAAATAGGAAATATAATAAACATTTCACTCAAAAAAGATCACAAAGCATACAATTTACTATGAATTTGTAGAGTTTGAATAGAATTTTTTGGAACTGGCCTACAGAATTAAAGATTAAAATAAAATATAAAATAAAATAAATATTTTTTTTTATTTTGAGGATGAATCCCACATAGATCTGAGACCTGTGCGTGGGTAATGAGTTGGATGATGGTGATTTATGAGTTGGACCTACATTTTTAGGTGGGTTCCGAACCACCGGGAAGTGATTTTCAGCAGAAATAAAGTTTACAAAGCGTGCAAACTATTATAGAATTGGGATTGAAGACCTACAAAATTTGAATAAAAATTTCATATTCACTTTGATTCATACCTAATCTTGGTTCAATTTTTGTTATACCGCTGTGTTATGGCTGTTACAGCTCGCCTGCTACTCCGACGGTCCCGGGTTAAATTTAAATCTAGATCCGGCATTTTTTTAATTATTTTTTCCTTCTCCATCCAATCTTAAGTGAGATTCTAATCAAAGAATCATGAAAATACTTGTAGATTATTGTTAGAATGCAGCAAAACGTGATACCACATTGCAAACATCGTATTCAAAAATTGATAAGTGACCGTAATAACCCAAAATCTATAGGCGCTTCCCATCAACCACCCCTTAAGAATGCCCGCTTGGATTGGCCAGCAAAAAAGACTGTGTTCTCTGCTGTAAAATCACTTCCCAATGTGTCAAAACACCAGTCATCTAGATAGAATGACTTATTTGATAAACTTATGTAGTCCAATATGGCTTTAAAAATCACTTTGGCTCAGAGCCTACCTAAAACTGTAGGTCCAGCTCATCAATCACCACAATCCAACTCCTTATCTAAGTTCAGGTCTAAAACTAATGTGGGCTTTACCCTCTGAAAAAAAACCTTTCACTGTTCTAGTTTATGCAAACTAATTTTTCAATCCTATTTTTATTAATTAATTTATCTTTTTTTGAGCGATGAAGATTGCTCTCATTTAATCTCCAATGAAATATTCGTGAATTATAGATAAATGATTGGAATCGGGTCCATAATCTTGAATAAGACTGACTTCATTGCCAAAATTTGTTCATTATATAATTTTTATAATTTACGTGGTCCGGTTAACGAGGGGTTTAAGACGTCGATTCATTATTAGATATACTCGCAATGTAGTTCAAAATCGGGATAAAATAATGGTATTGCTGTCCAATGTATCAGCAGAAAAAATCAATAATAATAATAAGCGTATGGCTTTTAATGGTGGGGAGACCCTTACGGGTAGTTCCACCTCGCCGTTTGTGCCATGTTACGGAGAACATGGTGGACCTACTATTTCAGGTGGGTTCCGAACCACCGGGTAAGTGATAATGAAAATAAGAAAAAATCAATAACGTTTATATATACATAAAAATGTTTTGTTTTTAAGGTCTACGTTCATGTATTTATGATTCATGAAAATTTTGAGTAGGGAGTATGGTTGAAGATGATAAATATAAATATAGATGCGATAGTGGATTGGTGATAATACAAATTATAACCTATTCAAAATGTTAAGATTGTGAATATTGTTATATTTACATATTGTTAATATTGTTATATTTCTAAATTCATATTTCTATATCGTTGTAATTTCTGTATTGTTATATTTTTGTTAATGTTTTATCGTTCAATGCTAGTCAATACTCGTTTTTATAATTTCTTACATTGCATCTTGTCAATATTATCTCTTTCGTTTGTTCTGCTGTGGGCGGCCTGCATGTACTCTTTTATAAAGTTTTTATTGTAATGCGGATAACTTCTATTTGTATGAGTGTATGCTCGATAACAAATAGAAGTTATTTGATTGATTGATAATTGAGTTAATTCACTTTTCACTACGCTAAAAATGACGTTAATTCCAATCTGACCACTTTCAGACATCTTACTATGCTGTAGAGCAAGCTGAAACATTTTTTTTTTTTTGTAGATTACGTCTTGGAGACTCCAGTTAAGGAGTATAAGACAAGTCAGATCAACAATATTATACACTAGATACCATAATTACTTCAATTAGTTGAGGTGAGGCTTAATTTTGATGTGAAAGGAACTCTTGTACACTATAAAAAGCTTTATCAACTAAATATTTCTTCAATTGTTTTTTAAATATTTCTATATTTTCAAGACTCTTCAAAAACTGCGGTAGCTTGTTGTAGAATTTCCTACCAATATAACTAGGTTTTTGTTTGAATAAGCTACTATTGTGACTCACCAAGTGATAATCTCCTTGGCTTCTTGTATTATAATCATGTACATCAAGATTTTGGTTAATATCATTCGTTTTTACATATAAAGTAGCTTCATACACATATAAGCAGGGTACAGTTAGGAGACAAAGTCTCTTGAACAACGGCCTACATGAATCTAATCTATTTACTCTTTCTATACACCTAACCGCTTTCTTTTGGATCTTAAACACCCTATCAAGATTTTGTTTTGATGAATTACCCCATACTAAGATAGCATACCTAATATGTGACAGTAAGAGCCCATGGTAAGCTGTAAAAAGTAACTTTTTGTCATTCAATCTAGCGAGCTGTCGCTGGACAAATACCCCAGATGAAATTTTACTACATATTTTCTCAATGTATGGATTCCAGGTCAATCGTCTATCCAATGTAACTCCTAGAAATGCAATTTTTTCTTCCTAGTCTAATTGATTATCGTTTACAAACACGTTTATAGCCCTATCTTCATTTAAATTATGTTTGTTTTTGAATTTAAGGTATTGGCATTTTTTACTATTTATAGTTAATTGCATGTACAATGGTCAGTTTAGATTGAGCGTCATCGTTGGCGTAATTTTGCTGAAAACTCAAATTATGGATTGAGGTATTAGAGTTTCCAGAAGTTTCAAGCTTTCCACATCCCTGGTGCATCTTTGCAGACCTGAATTTCAACAAACATAATTTACGTACTTTTTGAAGCATGGATACAGCCAACTTGAGCTATCATTCTTTAGATAGCATCATTGCTCAACGATAACCGCACGTATACCAACTTAGTAAGCATTCGGTTATTAAGAGAATGTGAATAACGTTACCTTATGTGGTCATTAAGCCAGTGGAATAGCGTGGGGCTGATGAGCGGTCTGGCTGAATGAATCGTAAAATTTTACGACACCAATATCGGTCGTCAGCTTGTAGCTGATGCATAAAGTTACACTGGAATCGGACCAACGGGAAAGATCAGATCAGATCAAGTCACAGTCTAGTCGGAACAATAATTTCTATTCATTTATTTATTCATTCATTTAACTAACACAGTCAATATGAATAAAACAGGCTATTGCCCAAAACTGCTTTTCAAAAATTTCAAATTAGAATCGACATTTTATTCATTTTTATCTTAAATCTTATTTATTCATTTAACTAAGATATAATCAACGTAAATACAACAGGCTGCTATTGCCCAAATTTGCTTTTCAAAAAATTTTAAAGTAGGATTAAAATCTTAGGTTAGGTCGCTGTTTCACTTGAAATTTCACCTTGAAGCACAATAGTTATTCACAAGCACAAGTCAAGAATATTAATTTTTTCATTTCAATTAAAGCACTATCACAGTCCTAAAAACGATGATATAATTTGGAATTTTGACATTTTTAAGCCAAATATCTTCACTAGTTACACTCATTACAATAGTTACAATTTAAATTAATAGTAATTACTGTAAATTGTAGTAAAATAATACTTCAAAAGTTCAGAATAATCATAGACTGTTCACAGTGACACATTCGGAAAAGCAGAGGATTTCCATGTAAATAATGCATAATGTGGCTTATTAGGAAGCCAATGTAGCAGAATAAAACATAGAATCCTTGAGAGAAGGGACAGAGTATGCTTTGGGCTTAGAACACGTTATACCTACAGTTGAAAAGAGAAATTGCATAGTAGTCTATGCAACGGTGGTATTAAAACTGTCTTTAAGCTGCAAGTTAGATGTAAATTAGGACACACGTGAAACGAGTGCCCTAAATATCTCACGAGTGGCTTATGAGCAGAATACAATAATTGCATACAATAGTTTTTCATCTACGATTACCAATATATTGCGTTTAATTCAGCTTATCCATCAATCAGATGTCTGTCATCCAGCAGGTGTCTGCTCAATCAGATAAAGATAAGCTGCGTTCTCCTGGGCACTCTTCGTAAGGGTGACCGATTAGATTGGTCAGCAAAAAAGACACTGTTCTCTGCTGTAAAATCACTTTTCGGTGGTTCGGAACCCACCTAAAACTGTAGGTCAAGCTCATCAATCGCCATCATCCAACTCATTATCCACGCACAGGTCTCAGACCTATGTGGGCTTCATCCCACAAAAAATTACCCTCACTAATATAACCTAGAATTAGTTTTTGTAGTTGTTCGGTTCTGAATTGAAATCCAGTTTGATTTCGAAATGTTTAAATCAGCTGATGTGACTATTTCGTAATATTCATTTTGACACAGGAAGAAATCCTGAGCTCTTATTGATCTAGAGCCAATTTGGGAAAATCAAAGTAGTGTTATAATATCTTCATTTTGAAACTGCTTGATTAGGCATCAATAAAATCAGCTGTTTTGATGGCAATGTCTAACCTCAAATATTAACTTTATAATGTAGTCGTAAATTTATAAAAGCTTATTGAACCACTTCCGGCAGACTCGCTTCGCTTGCATCAATCCGCTCAGGGGACTCCGCTATTTGAATCCCCAGAAGGGGAACTTATAAAATTCAGCCCGTAGGCTGTTTTTTTTTTTACATTTTGTTATTATTAATGCTTAATAGTTAGTGAAAAATTTGATTGTAATTTTAGATTTCATGTTTCTTGACATTTTATCTCCATAATAATAATTATTAAATTCCTTATAAGCGTTATTTGAATAGTGACCATTTCATAAAAAATAAGTAGATCTAGATTTAATGAACTTCAAACCAGTGAAAATGCTGCTTATTTTGTCAACAATCTTGAATGCTACTATAATTACAGCCTTTCAATACGATTTATTCGTTTTCAGCCTTTTTATCTGATATTTGTTTCATTATCTACAAACTATGGATTTTTCAAGAGAAATTACGAAACTAATAGTTTAATTTTTATAATTAAGGAAGTGATAGCCGCGAGCCGTAGCAGGTATCTGTTCAATCAGAGAGATAAGCTGCGTTCTCGTAGATCCTGTACGAAACGGTGACCGATTAGATTGGCCAGCAAAAAAGACACTGTTCTCTGCTGTAAAATCACTTCCCGGTGGTTCGGAACCCACCTAAAACTGTAGGTCCAACACATCAATCACCATCATCCAACTCATTACCTACGCACAGGTCTCAGACCTACGTGGGTTTCATCCTCAAAAAAAAAAAAAAAAAAAAAAAATGAGCGTATAGCTTTCATTAGTGGGGGCATATGGCCATGTTACAGGTGACTGGTAGTTTTCAATTTCAGGTGGGTTCCAAATCACAAAGCAAATGATAATAACTAATGGTGATACTGAGTTTCATATTATGCTTTGAATATTTTTTAATTGTACTTTGATTTAATGAAAGGTTCTATATTTATAATAAGCGTATGGCTTTCATTTGGTGGGGAGACCCTTACGACCTGATCCACCTCGACGTTCAAGTCATGTAATGGGGAACTGGTGGACCTACACATTTAGGTGGGCTCCAAATCACCAGGTAAATTATGATAACTGCTAAGTTAGAACCACATTTTAGATTATTCTTTGAAAATCGTAATACTTAGTTGTACTTCATTTTAACAAATAATATTCGATTTGATTTGACTACACGTGACTGTCCAGTGTCTGTAACGTGATCTGACCGTGCCTGAGTCGATGGGATACTTTGTAGCAAAATGCTTGTAGGCCTACCTGTTCACTTGTACAGGTTCGAACCCGTTCTGAGCAGTGACTCGGCTCTCAAAGTCAACCCGGTTTTTGAGCAAGCTCTCCTAGTACTTCAGATACTCGCCGCCAGAGCTCACCACTCTCCAAGCAAGAGTGTTGTGAGGTCTTACTACACGAACGTATTCAACGTCTTCTCAAATTACTAGATGGGTACTGTACTGTATTATTATGCATGCATCCGACTGTGGAAGCAATATTATTTACGGAGGAGAAATTATGTATTTATTGTATGTAAAATATTGCTGGATGAATTTTCTGAGTATTTAATCTAATTTGTTTATTTACCTTACTAATGCATCAAACTCAAATAACTACGAATCTTCTGGGCGCTCTTTGTGAGGGTGACCGATTGGATTGGCCAGAAAAAGACTCCTTTCTCTGCTGAAAAATCACTTCCCGGTGGTTGGGAACCCACCTAAAACTGTAATTCCAATTCATCAATCACCATCATCCAATTCATTAACCACGCACAGGTCTCAGACCCATGTGGGCTTCATCCTACGAAAAAAGAACTAGAACTTGAAAGTCCGTATTTATCAACCTACCTTGAGGGTTCCTCAAATGAAGGTAGACTTTAACAACCACTTGAATTATTTATTATTTTCAATTTTTTTGTTTTTAGGAAACCAAGTTGTGTTCATAAATACATGCCTAATTCCTGTCACCTTTTTTACAATAGTGCATGCTGTAGTATCAATTTCGATAGCCTATCCCTTAGCCAATAGTATCATTACGTGTATGGTATATATTAAGCTACTCTGTACTTTAGTTTCAGTTTGTCTGAGATTGATAATAGAGAAACTTCCGAATCTAGTATTTCTATATTTTTAATAAATGTGGTTGTGACAACTTCGTCTTATTATTCATTATGAATATCTTCCACAATATCACCTTCACCACTACAAAGAAAGTATGCTTAATTGTAGTTTTATTTTACACATATTTATCAATAACTTTAGACACGTTCAAAAGAAAATGTAATATTCATTGTCAGTGCATGCCCAAAGGTTATAGTCAGCATTCGCTACTGCCTTCAAAAGTTCAAATGCAATCAGCCTTACACATGTGAACCTACCGGCTCAGTCTTCACCTTCCGATAACGGCAATGCAGAAAAAGTTGAACAATAAAAGTAGAAGAGAAAACAATAAGAGCAGAAGATAAATTAGAAAGTGAGGCGGAAACGTTAAAAAATCTAGAGAGACGCAAATAGTTATTAATGTATTAAAAAAACGACTATCACTCAAGTAATTTTGCGAGAGTGATAAAAAGCTTCACACTTGAAATGCAGACATCATTTTTCTACAACTGCAGCTTTGGATTTCCATTCGATAATAATTGTATGAATTTAATATTCTCTTCAATGACGTTATGAAAAACTTACCTGGCAGTAATCAGTTGGCAAGCTTCAGTGTTTGTACGATAATTTTTGGTGTTTTGTGTGGTGTAGGATTGCTTTCGTACAATAATTTCAGGGAAATGACATTAAAAAAAATATATATTTTCCTACAACTGCTCGTAAAGTAGTTCTTTACGTACTGAAAACTAATTGTAAAATACCTCTTTACTGCTCCGCAAGCGGTAAAGTACTTTACGCTCGCCAGCTGTTTTATTTACGCTTCTGTTTTGATTTTGATGCCTTCTCATTGGTGGATCACGGAATCCGTGAAATTCACATAACCTCAACAATGGCGAACGCTAACCAAATCCGCGCTTGGTCTGTGATGTTACAAACTACAAGCTTTTATTGTGTTGGAATCCAGAACTGCAGTTTTAGGAAAAATATTGTATGCAATCGTGTGGGAAGCTTCTTTATCGCTCTCGCAAAATGTTTTGGCTCGAGCGATAAAGTCGCGCTTCACGCTCTTAATACATAAATAACTATTAAATAATTAAAAGATAGTGTTATATTTTATTAAAATGGATAATCATTGTGAAAAAATTTATCAGTACGATAATTTTGGACGTCAGGTACGATAATTGTAGAATGCTAGGTTGGCAACATGCAAGCAAAAAGTAATCTAAGACGTCATGAAGCGAGCTGTAAAGTAGACTACTGCTTGCTCCTTAATAACGTTTAACTAATACTTTATGAGCAGCTGTAGAAAATAGTTATTTCCTACGCGACGCATAGTGGAGCGCAGTTATTTTGCGAGAGCGATAAAGAAGCTTCATGCAAGAATTACATACAATATTTTTCCTACAACTGCAGTTCTGGATCCCAACACAATAAAAGCTTGTAGTTTGTAACATCACAGATTTTAGCGTGCTCGTATTTGGCTATCATGCGTCATAAAATGAGAATGAGGTTATAAAATTTCCATGGATTTCATGATTCACCAATGAGAAGACATCAAAAACAGCTGGCGAGCGATAAATAACTTTATCGCTCGCCAGGCAGTGAAGAGGTACTTAGCAATCAGTTTTCTGTGCGTAAAGAACTATTTTAAGAGCAGTTGTAGGAAAATGAATTATTAGACAGTAAATTCGCTCCTATGAGTTCGATTTATGGAGTTAAGTCTTGAGGACTCCATCCATATAATTATTGAGACAAGTTAGTTATTGGACAATAGTATAATACATAATATTATAACTACAATTTTTACTATTACTATAAAAATTATAATTACTATTACCATCACTAATAGGCTACGTTAACCACCCTTAAACTATTAAAATGGTTAAGTGTAGTACTTAATCTGAAAAGAGCTCTTGTACACAAAAAAGCCTCTGCAATTGAATATTTATTAAACTATTGCTAGTTTTTTATATATTTTTTTTTTATATCCCTTAACAACCTGCGATAGCTTGATATAGAATTTTCTGTAATTATTATAACTAGTTTTTCCTACAACTGCTTGTAAAGTAGTTCTTTACGTACTGAAAACTAATTGTAAAATACCTCTTTACTGCTCCACAAGCGGTAAAGTACTTCACGCTTGCCAGCTGTTTTCTTTACGCTTCTGTTTTGATGTCTTCCCATTGGTGGATCACAGAATCCATGAAATTCACCCAACCTCAACAATGGCGAACGCTAACCAAATCTGCGCACGGTCTGTTATGTTACAAACTACAAGCTTTTATTGTGAATCCAGAACTGCAGTTGTAGGAAATAGTTATTTATGTATTAAGAGCGTGAAGCGCGACTTTATCGCTCAAGCCAAAACATTTACTGCACGATGTGTAGCGGAGTGCAGTAATTTTGTGAGAGCGATAAAGAAGCTTCACGCGCGAATTGCATACAATATTTTTCCTGAAACTGCAGTTCTGGATTCCAACACAATAAAAGCTTGTAGTTTGTAACATCACAGACCATGCACGGATTTGGTAAGCATTCGCTTTTTTTGAGGTTATGTGAATTTCACGGATTCAGTGATCAACCAATGAGAAGACATCAAAATCAAAACAGAAGCGTAAAGAAAACAGCTGGCGAGCGTAAAGTACTTTACCGCTTGCGGAGCAGTAAAGAGGTATTTTACAATTAGTTTTCAGTATGTAAAGAACTACTTTACGAGCAGTTGTAGGAAAAATATTGTATGTAATTCGCGCGTGAAGCTTCTTTATCGCTCTCGCAAAATTACTGTGCTCCGCTACGCGTTGCGCAGTAAATGTTTAGGCTCGAGCGATAAAGTCGCGTTTCACGCTCTTAATACATAAATAACTATTCTGTTCGAATAACCTACAGCTATTAATAACTCACTAGAAACCTGTTCGATTTTCGTGTATTGCAGCCATAAAAATCAAGATTTTGGCTCATATCATACGATTTAAGATACAATGATAACATAGGCTGACTTTTTATACATACCAAAGGGTAAAAGTTATTTCATAGAGAAACGAGTCTCTTCAATGATTCAATGATTTATTTCAGCCAAATATACAACAGTAAAACTGGCCAAGTCAATACTACACAATTAGGTCACAAATTACAAACAAATTTCATATAAGTCACAACATAAAACAATATAAAACAGTAGGGAGAGAGTACAAGCTTAAAATAATGTTAGCAATATGTGTCAATATGATAAAGTAGCTACAGATAGCCTACTAACAGTCACTACAATAAGGAATTGAAATCAGATTCCATATATTCTCTAATGGAATAAAATGGATTTTTAACAAGCCATGACTTTATTAGTGTCTTGAACATGACAAGGGGTAATTTCCGGATTTTATCTGGTAATATATTGTAAAATTTTGTGCCAGATATGGGGTAGCTTTTAATAAATCTTTCCAATCTTACCCTAGGCTGAGATATATATTATGTTGATTCCTTGTAGCATGTGAATGGACTGCATTGGTCAACATGTAAGTGTCTTGAATAAAAGCCTACTTGAATGTACCCATGGCGGCTCTGTTAGCACAGTTGGTTGGAGCGCTTGTCTGTGTTAAGATAAGGCTCTGGCTGGCTTCGTTTCCAGCAGCCTTGAGTTCGAATCTCAAACAGCCATGGATGTTTCTCATCTTTCACCCATTCTCCTCATTACCCACGCACAAGTCACAAGACTCATGTGGGCGTCATCCGCAATAAAAGCAAAAAACAAAAAAAATCTGTACTAGCTTCTAGGCTTCACAAAAAATCACCCCCTTCACGTCACCAAAGCTGCGTTTCTATTTGCGCCAAGTCCGATTACAGTGCGAGGATGAGTCGAAGGATGATAATGTCACCTCACATAAGAATCGCAAAACGAGATTTTGCAAAAGATTACTGTCATCATGTACGATATTTTTCGAAAATGCAAGCGTGGTTTACAAGCGCACTGGTAACATGGCAATAATTCAGCGTGATTTACTCATCACATTATCTGCTACAAGGGAAAACCATTTGCTTTATCAATAGAAGTTCACAAGCCGAGCCAGGATACGATCTCTATTAGTATATCTATGTATTCGATTAGCCAAGAAGTTTTCAAGGAGATTGGCGCAGTTAACAAAAGAAAGTAACACTGTCCATTCACTTAGCTGATAGCTGATAGCTGAATTTTATTGCTTGTCTATAACTGCGAATATTATTAGCAATTCAACGTCTGTCAGCGGGGTTTTGAGTTTATTGTTCTGAAACAATTATTCCTGTATATTATTCAGCATAAATTTAATTTATAAAATATTCAGATTATTAGTAATATAATATATTGTCATGCTTTGCTTCTATATACAAATGGTTGTATTTCTTTTTACCTGTTCGTATGATGTAAGCCCCAATGTTGGGCGAGCCATTTTATAGAAACATTATAAAATCGGTTTACTTTTACTTGCCCCAAGTTAGGGTGCAATTTTGCATAAATATTATATGTATATAATATGGTGATTTACTCGCCAGAGATAGCGTAATACAACCTTAAGTAATGAGAAAGGTTTTTACTCACTAAAATGAGTAGACGACACCAGATGATAATTTAAAAGAACGATACTGTTTATTCATCCCATTCGTTTAGAATACATTAACATTACATTTTTCTATTCAACTCCAATGAATTGAATGTCTGAAACTCTGACTTCCAGCAATCGATCAGGTTCTCGAAATTACACAAATATCTTTTATCATAGTGTAGCGAATGTGAAATTAGAAAGAAAGAAGAGACAATGGTTCTTGGCGTTATCTGCTATGTAAATGTTCACTTTTAAGCCATTAATTACACTGTTTTTGACACTTTTATGGTGCTTACTTGGTAATTAGTAGAATGTTCTATTTGTTTGATTAGAAATTAATGGAGTCTTATCGATTTTGTAGAAGGTTCCAGTTTCCTTGATTTATTTGTTCAGAAGATGATAGAAAAATGTAGAAATTGCTCGATATTTGAAAAACCTATTTAAGGCGAACGCATTTGTGTAAATCAGTTCAGTTGTCTTAGAAATTCGTCGTGATTAACAAGTCGTGACAGTTCAATATATACTGTGATAATTCTTTCTCTGTGCCTTTAGTGACAATTCTTTTTCCTGTTTGATTCATACCAGTGAACTACTAAATAGTGTTTATTGTATTACGAACTAGTGCTACGTAAGTTAATTGTTCTTTTTTTCGACGTTTCTTTTTGAATATTATTGGACAGTTAATTGTACAGTTATCATTTAAATTAGATCGGCCTTCAACTTTTAGTGATCGATTTTTGTACAGTTTATTGAAAACTCATTATCAGTTGAACAATATTGTGTTATCTGTTTCCGATTGCTTATTTTTGTGTAAGAAATTACTGAACAGTGTGAGTTGTGGCTTAAAAGTAAACATTTACATAGCAGATAATGCCAAGAACCATTGTCTGCTCTTTCTTTCTAATTTCACATTCGCTACACTACCCCCACCTTAAGAGAACCCGTAACAATATCAACGCTACAGCATAACATGTGATTCTTATCTCAGGGTTCGTTTTTACAAATGAATAAACATTCTTATATCTCACAACTACTATTGCATGAGAATAGCTCTCTTTGATAGATTCTAGTAACGTTGTTTAATAATAATATTACAATCAGAATTTATGCATTACTGAGCTGAAATGCATGAAAAGAGAGGGGAGGGGCATTTAAATTTGTTAAATAAAATCAAAGTTCGAAACCATCTACCTTGTCTGCTCGCCCTCGACAGTGGAAAGCGTCCTTGAGGTGTGTACTTCACTTTGCCATCAGTACGCCGAGCTCCATCCTCTTCGCGGCTATCACGCTCTCATTTGTGGCGGCCCCGTGGTTGCACCCGACGCCTGCTCCTGGCCTCCTCTCCATTGATGATCTATGACAGTTCGTCCGGCCATCAGTCTTGAAGGTGCCGAAACTCGGAATTTTCCTGGGGCCTATCTATAACTAACTCGGTGACTAAATACTGACAAACGGCCTCACAGATGTTCCTCTACCAATACTCTAATAAACTTAAACTGATTTAAACCTAACTTGACACGATATGGATGATTTTTCTAAGGACTACACCTAACTCAAGATAGATTCCTCCCCGTAAGGGGAACTTGGGAGTGTTTAGTCAGACGGTTCGGTTCACTCCTCAACGAATAATGTCTTGTAAACCTCTCTCACTGACTCCTGGTGACCAGCATCCTCTTCCTTCCCATTGGCGGAAAGCCTGGAAGTCGTCCTCCTCTGTTATTGGAGCGTTTCGACATGGTCTCCGACGTTCCTCCAATCCTGTCCTAGGGGTTTATTTTTGGTATTTTAATTCTTGGAAGAGTCTTCCCTCTCATTTCTACTGATTCTTCTCATTCTAATAATGTGTATTTTTTCTGGTACTCCAATTTGAGTGACCAGTCCAGTGTATTGGCCTCCCTTTTGGTAATAGTTTCCAGATGTCCACAACTCTTTTCCCATGGGAAACTGTCAGCTACTTGATTTGTTTGATACATCTGCGCTGGTACCAATCCTTGGTGCCATGACCCCCCGGTGAGGAAGTCGCGCTCAATGCTCCCTTATTGTTTTTGATGTTATTGAGATTAAGTGTGTGTCCGTTTTTTCTTGACCCTTGGTCTGTCACATCTTCCTTCCCGGAAGCCTTTAGTTTGAGTCTCTTTGTTGATGAGTGAATTGGCTCCATGCCTCCCCCGCTGCCTGAAGACAATCTCAGCTTCTCAGCTTGTGCTCCCGTATTGTTTCTCTGACTGGGTGTAAATTTCAATAAATTTGGTTGTCTTTCTTCAAAAACAACAGGCTCCCTGTGGCTTCTTAACTCAATGGGCTGACACCTTTTGATGAAGTGGGTGAGAAAGAGACGGAAAATGTGTAGATTTCTCTTTCTCCCTGCTCTTCATGAAACGGGGTGCTACACAGTATTCGTCTGTATTACAGTATATTGATTAGTTCATATTTCTGTACTAATATAACTTTTTCTGCTCCTTCATTGCTTCTTTTTTGTTTTTTTTTCTCCTCTTTTTCTTCTCCTTCTTGTTGTTCTTCTTCTTCTTCTTCTTCTTCTTCTTCTTCTTTTTCCTGCTTTTTTCTCCTTCTTCTTGTTATTTGTGTTCATTCCATCTTCCACTCCTACTTCATACTAGTCTCCTTCTTATTCGGCCTTCTTCTTCCATTCTCTATTCCATCTTCATTTTCTTGTTTTTGCTGATTTAGTCTTTGCTCTTTTTCCTCAATTAACTTTTCTCCTTCTCATTTTCCTATCTTTTTAATTTGCTTTTTCCATTTCTTTTTCTTTTTCTTTTTCTTTTTCTTTTTCTTTTTCTTTTTCTTTTTCTTTTTCTTTTTCTTTTTCTTTTTCTTTTTCTTTTTCTTTTTCTTTTTCTTTTTCTTTTTCTTTTTCTTTTTCTTTTTCTTTTTCTTTTTCTTTTTCTTTTTCTTTTTCTTTTTCTTTTTCTTTTTCTTTTTCTTTTTCTTTTTCTTTTTCTTTTTCTTTTTCTTTTTCTTTCTCTTTTTCTTTTTCTTTTTCTTTTTCTTTTTCTTTTTCTTTTGCTTTTGCTTTTTTTTCTTTTTCTTCTTCTTTTCCTTTTCTTTTTGTTTCGTTTTTGTTTTATTTTTATTTTCCTTTTTTTCTTCTTCTTTTATTTTCTTTTTCTTCTTCTTTTCCTTTTCTTTTTGTTTCGTTTTTGTTTTATTTTTATTTTCCTTTTTTTCTTCTTATTTTATCATTCTTGTTCTTTTTCGTTTTTGTTTCTTCAACTCTTTCTTCTTCTGTAGGATTTTTTTCCATTTCCCAGTCCTGATTCTTACTGTTCATCTTCTTATTCCTTCTTGTTCTTCTGCTTTTTTTCTTCTTTTTCCTGCTTTTTTCTTCTTCTTCTCTTTCTTAGACTTATTCTTCTGCCTTCTTTTCTTCTAATGTCACTCTTTCTTCTTCTACCCATATATTTTATTGTCACCTACTTGAAAGCAGGAAGAGAGACCCGGGTACCCTGGGAACATTGTACAGACCTCTCCCTAACACTCTCTCTCTCTTACTCACTCACTCTCTCAAACTCGCTCTCTCTCTTACTCTTTCTCCCTGCTTGAGCTGAATCAGTGATTAATTAATGCGCGCGCGAGTAGGACGTGTCTTAGTTCAGACGATGGCCGTCTCCTTCTCTGCCAACATTTCTGTATTTGATCAATCGCACATCATTGTTCAAAAACAAGGAAAGAAAGTTTCACTTCTCATTTACTTCTTCACTTGGAAACTTTAAGGTCTTTTCTTGAATATTAGATTTTTCTTGTTTAGGCGGATCTTGCATAATTAAGCACATTGGTAAGTTATTTATTGGTGATTGCTGTTTACATCTAGAGCATGAATGAAGTAGTAGAAGAAGAAAAAGGGGGTGAGAAAGAAGAAGAAGAAAAAGGAGTAGAAGAAGAAGACAAATAGTAGAAGGAGAAGAAGAAGAAGAAGATGAAGAAAAAAGGAAAAATCGAAAGAATAATATTTTTTTTAGTTGTGTTCCGCAATGGAGAATTGTCGCCGGCAGTCGTGAGCAGACATGTTTGTGATTGGTGACATGTGACATAATGACCTCTTGGCCGCTCTCTCTCATTAGAATAGAAAGAAAAGAAAGAGCTCTGCTGAATATCAATATGTATCAGTACTGTATTAGCATCAGTTGGACTGGGTTGTTGTTGTTGTTGTTTGGCACGTAAGAAAGCCAAATAGAGACCTGTTTGCGTTTCTTGGCGCCAGGCTAGTGAGGAATATTCTATTTGTAATTGAACTGTGGGAAAGTGAGGGAAAATGTGTGTAGATAAGTTAGAACAAGGACGGACAGACGAGGGTCAGAGAGTAAGTTGTTCTGGTATTCGAGAATATTATCAAAGTTTTGCCCTTTGGTTTAGTTTTACTCCATGTTCGATTAATTTCAATTGTTTAATTTACATGTAGATTTTTGTTGTGGAACTCCATAATAAGATAGAACAAAGTTGAATGCTGTCAATTCCACTGTTTTTTTAGTACTGGACCATGGTTTTGACTGTCAAAATCTAACCATGAAAATATACAAGGTGATTCTTAAGTATGGAAACGGCTTTGTATTGTGGAACTGAGACGTTCTTTGCGAAAGTAGCTTATGCGGATCTGCATAGTTTTAAAAATTCAACTTTTTGCTGGTTTAGAAATTTTTGTCCGCCATATTGGATTCAACTTTATTTTTTAAATGGGATGGTGGTCATATGACACATCATTAAATTTCAGTGTGAAATTTAAAGAAAAAAATAATTTCGTAAACCATTTTTCAATAGAAACCTTTGTTTTTTTATTTATAAGTATTTAAATTTGCAAATTTGGGAAAATTGTGTTGAAAAAGGTAGAATGAACTGCATAAAAATTTTATTGAATTTTTCATTCATAAACTATCTAACAACTGAAATTCATTTTTAATAATACCAATATCATAAAACATTTTTTTTGTTAATGATACCTACTGGGTGATATTAACATCAGTAGCTGAAATGTGGTTAGTAAATAATAAACATAATTACTTATTAATTATCAAGTCTTACCACCGTTTAAACTTAGTTATTAGATAGCTTATGATTGAAAAATTCAATAAAATGTTTTATGCCGTGCGTTCTACCTTTTTTATTGCCAACACAATTTTCCCATAACTGCAAATTCAAATGCTTATAAATCGAGAACAAAGTCATCTATTGAAAAATGGTTTACACCATTGGTTTTTTCTTGGAATTTCACACTGAAATGATGTGTTATATGAACACCTTCCCATTTAAAAAAATAAAGTTGAATCCAATATAGCGGATCGAAGATGGCGGACAACAGTTTCAAAACCAGCATAAAGTTAGATTAGGCTTAAAGTTAGAAAGTTAGTAAGTGTAGGCTTACCTGTTCTCCGGGATTAGCCCGGTAATTCCGGGATTCATGTCTCCGGGAAAAAATCCGGGATTGATTTTTAGTAGAGATGGTAAAACAGGGAAAATTTATCTGTATTTTTTTATAAAATTGTCTATTAATGCAATGCTTTTTTATAAAGTCAAAATGCAAGTTCACTAGCATTGTTAATAATTATATTGATAATACATATTAGCATTCATTGCTTGACTTTCAGAAGCCACTGTTCAATAATGTTAACAATCTTTAGCGATAAGCAGACAATTTGTCACACTTACTGGAACCCTCTTTGTAGTGTTGAAGGTGATATTGTGGAAGATATCCATCATGAATAATAAGTCGAAGTTGTCACAACCACATTTATTCGACAGAAGTGTAGTAGAAGTTATTGTCATGTGAATTTATTCGACAGAATAAATGTGGTTGTGGCAACTTCGTCTTATTATTCATTATACTTACTGGAGCCTACTCAAGACGACTGGAAATCAATCTTAATTTAATTGGTTGTTTTTGGTTGGTTGTAATTGGTAATAAATTTGGTTGGTTTCTGTTTACATAAAACTTGGCAACAATGCTCTTTATACTTTATTTTTTATTTGTTGGCTGCAATGTACAGTAGCTGTGTTTTAAAATATTCTCAAGCTGGTGGATGTGCTTACCAGGTACATCAGTGCCAGTAGAGCGGGTGTTCTCAGTTATACTGACGTTTGGTCAGCTGAAAGGGGAAGGTTGTCCTTAAAAGTGTTGTAAGAGGGCTGCTCAACAAAAAAATGAATGCAAAACTATCGGTTTGTTTTTTTTTTTTTTTTAAAGGACAGTGTTATTGGGAAAAGTGATTTCCTCTGAAAAATATGTTTTACTTAATAATTTTTCACAGTTTTATAATATTTCTCTACAGTAAAATTTCACAACCTTTTCCCTTTCTTGTTCTTGATTTTTCTAGCTCAATAACAAATCAATTTTATTTGTAATAAATTAATTATCTGAATAGTCTCATTCTAATAGGATTGATTTAGTATTACAATAAGTAATTTTTTATTTAGTCCATAGAAAATAAATTGATTCTGTTTCAAAAGACAGATGATATTATAATAATTATTATTATTTAACACAAACAAGCACGTTATATTGGTAGATATATTCTTGTAGAAAAGAAATACATTCAAAACAAGCTTGTTATTACATAATATTATACTCTTTGGAAAAATACAGTAAGCCTAAGTAAGTGTGACACATTGTTTGCTTATCGCTAAAGATTGTTTACATTATTGAACAGTGGCTTCTGAAAGTCAAGCAATGAATGCTATCAATATAATAATTATTAACAATGCTAAAGTCCCCGAGAAAATACTTCCATCACAGCCCGAGATGACAGAGATAGAGGCCCGATGCTCTATCCCTTACAATTCACTCCCACCACATAGTAGAATTTACTCCCCTTCGCTGGACTCTCTCTCTCTTATACAGCTGGACTTTGGCAAGGGATTAAAAGACTAGGATTTGGTAAACAAAAATCACCCACACCTGTAGACCTACCATTAAATGACATAAATGAGTTTTTTGTTTCTCATTCTAGCTCTAATGTTGAGACTGTTGTTCAAAATCATCTAGACTCACTAAATGATCAAACTGTTAATGCACCTATCCCAGTCGACCAACAATTCACCTTTCAACAAATCTCTGATGCTGACACCCTTAAAGCTATCCATCATATCCAAACTAATGCTACAGGTTCTGACAAAATATCAATTCGAATGATAAAGAAAATTCTTTTTGCAGTATTGCCAATATTGACATTTATTTTCAATGCATCTCTTAATAGTGGTACCTTTCCTAAGAAGTGGAAGTATGCCCTAGTGCGTCCTTTAAACAAAATTCCATCACCAAGTAGAGTCCAAGACTATAGGCCAATCAGCATATTACCTGCTCTTTCTAAAGCACTTGAGAGAATAGTTCATTCACAAGTTACAAGCTTCATTGAAATTAATAACCTCCTCCATGATTTTCAATCCGGTTTCCGCAAGCACCATTCAACAGAAACTGCATTATTACAAGTTACTGATGATATAAGACTGGCAATGGACCAGAAGAAATGTACTGTCCTATGTCTTTTTGATTTTTCCAAAGCTTTTGACACAGTCAATCATGATATACTATTTGCTAAGCTTCACCTTCTGGGATTTAGTCAAGAAGCAATCTTGTGGTTTTGTTCATACCTCAGTGATAGAGAACAATGCGTTGCAGTCGGGGAAATCAGGTCTGAATCAAGAAATGTTTTACAGGGAGTACCACAAGGTTCCATTCTAGGCCCACTTCTTTTTACTCTCTATGCAAATGACATCCCTTCCTCAATTCAGTCTTGCAAGTACCATACTTATGCTGATGATCTACAGATCTACCTTAGTTGCCCTGTTACTAAACTGAACGAGACTATAGGAATCATTAATGATGATGTTGCAAGAATAACTGAGTGGACAAAGAGGAATGGTCTGAAACTCAATCCTAATAAGACTCAAGCAATCATAGTAGGATATTCACGACTCATCAATCAAATTGACTTCAACTCAGTTCCTAAAATACATGTTGATGGACAGTTAGTGCCTTACTATGACTCTGTAAAAAACTTAGGTATAACCATGACAAACACTCTTGACTGGACAGAACATGTTAGTGGAACTTGTAAAAAGGTATTTGCTGCTATGCATTCTTTGAAAAAGATGCAAGATTCTCTTCCTAGACATATCCGACTTTTGTTGGTGAGATCTCTCATCTTTCCATACTTTTCATATTGCAATGCTGTTATCAATGACATGACTGTTTCTCTAAGTGAAAGATTACAACGCAGCTTAAATTACTGTTTTCGCTTTGTTTACTCACTTCAAAGACATGAGCATATAACTCATTATTATATACAAAGCTCTACCCTCAAACTACCAGAACAAAGACTTATTCGGATATCAAAACTGGTAAATGACATATTGAAATATGGTAATCCGAAATATTTCAAAAATAATTTTAAATTTGTAGCAGATGGAAGAGCCAATAGTGTAACAACCACAAGAGGAGGTGGTAGAACTTTAAGAATTCCAAACCACCGTACAGCAATTTACAACAAATCATTTGTTGTAAGTGGTTGTCGAATATGGAATTCACTCCCAAATGCAATAAGGAATTTGGAGAGCCGGACAGGTTTTGCTTCTTCACTGAGGAAGCATTTTCTTGAGCGGATGTCTATGGTTGTTCAGCCCTAGAGTGATGGCGTGGGAAATTTTGGCAAAACCCTGTTAGTTATAAGTTTTTTTTCCTTTATTAGTTCATTCTATTTTATTTTATTATTATTCTATTTTATTTTATTTTTTTAATATTATTAAAATTTATTTAATTTCATAATGTGTAGACACTATCAGGTAGAATTTATAGGTTAAGTGTAAGAGAGGGACACCGTCCCTAACTTCGCCTTTTCATACAAATGTATCACCAAGCTTTTTTCCTTTTTTTTCTGTATATCATATTAATATCATTTTCAGTAATAATTTCATGTTTGTATATAGTTAAAAGTTTATGTAATAAGTAACTGATAATGTTTTATGTAATAATACTTGGTGATGCCTATATATTGTATTTTATACTAGTAACTGTCCAACTATTATTTGCATGAATAAAGAAATCAATCAATCAATCAATCAATCTTATTCTCAACGCTCGCCACCTGAATGTCTTGCTAACAGGCTGGCTTTGTGAGCTGAGAGTCCTTCTGCTCATCACACCGATGACAGAGAAAGTGACATTGCGCATTCAGCTGTGCGCAGATCAGTCTCACCACTCATTCACACATCCACGTGACTACGATACAGAGCATCTGTGGTGGTGAAAGTTCGCTTCCCCGATTCCGTGTAGGAAGTACTTTCTCGGGTACTTTAGTGAACTTGCATTTTAACTTTATAAAAAACATTACACTATAGACATTTTTATAAAAAGTACAGAAAAATTTTACCATCCTGTTTTACCATCTCTACTAAAAATCCCGGAGACAATCATGAATCCCGGAATTACAGGGCTAATCACGGAGAAATGGTAGGCCTAGGGATAAATGAAAAGAGGATATCAAATAAAATTTGTAAATAGGTTATTAAACTTTCTATAGATTCAAATTCAATTCAATGGACAACCTGCTAGTTACATGGTAAGCAGACCATTACAAGACGAAAGAAGCGTGATTCCCTATTCGGGTAGAGATGCATTCGGCATCTACCTTTCAAATAAAACCAGCGATAATCGATAACTTATTTTGAAATGGGTCAAATCTGTAACATGGTCAAAGATTGCAGCATGATCGGCCACACCGGGCGGTATTTTATTTGGTACTCGGGATGCTGGAGCAGTAGAGCATCAGAAAAAGCAACAGGTAAAGCATTTTAAGTTTTAAGCATCGTAGTTGGTCTGTGCTTTATGCCATATTTTTCCAATCTTATCGACAATCTACATCACAAGACATGATCGGTCTCAGAGCAGATACATCACGATGTTTCCGTGTACTATATATACAAATTAGGTATATAGTTTTTTATGTAATAGTCACGTGAATTTTGCGCATGCGCGATAATCGTTCAAGCGTTACCAAAACAAGCCTTCGAGCACTTTTTCTCAGCCCCAACGAATACTCAATGAAGGGCGAACTTAGTTTTGGTGTTCACAAACTAAGTCACCATCAATAATAAGTCATTATCACCTTCAGCAAAACGAACACATATAACAAGAAATAAATGAATAAATAAATAGTGTAGTAGAAAGGTACTACAACAGAACTTCAATTATCCAAACTACGAAAATCCGAATTGCTGATTATTCAAAACCCTTCGAGAGAAACATTAATGAGTTAGTAGTTTGAAGTAACTGACAAATTAACAAACTGACAAATATACAAAAACAGAATTTATCAATTTCCAATTCCTTTAAAAAATAGAAATTAATAGAAAAGCAAATCGTAGTTAGAAAAAGTATAGAATACTGGAATAGTGGAATTTAGAGTACATTAAATGTAGTGTATACATTAAATTAATTTCCTGGATTCCTTGTTCCATGACGAACTGCATTGTTAATAATTATCAATTTTTTAAATGAATTCAACGACTTGCAGTAAAATTTTTATTAAGAATAAGTAGTATTTTACTACACTGCAGCACTATAGGCCGAACGTTTTCGAGTTATTAAAACCCATCTTCGAGGTCTTTTGCCTTGAAGGCCTTGAAGATGGGTTTTAACAACTTGAAAACGTTCGGCCTACAGAGTAAGTAAAGCACTACTTATTCTTAATAAAAATTTGACTGCAAGTCATTGAATTCACTTGGAAAGTTAATATTAAATTAATGTAAATATATATATATATATCATATCATATCATATATCATATATATATTATATATGTATATAATCATATAAAGTATGGTGGAGCAAATAAAAGGTGAGTTAATTATAATACAGTGGAACTATACGGATATATTATAGGAAATTTGATGCAAGGAAAGTCAGTTTTTTTGAGGATGAAGCCCACAAAGGTCTGAGACCTGTGCGTGGGTAATGAGTTGGATGATGGTGATTGATGAGTTGGACCTACAGTTTTAGGTGGGTTCCGAACCACCGGGAAGTGATTTTACAACAGTGTCGTTTTTGCTGGCAAATCTTATCGGTCAATGTTACAAACAGGACCTACGAGAACGCAGCTTATCTCTATCTGATTGAACAGATACCTGCTACGGCTCGTGTCTACCATTTAGATAAAAGCTGATATATCAAAAAAAATTTGAATCACCATATTTCACAAAATAATTTAAGAAAAAGATTGTTCCTCACAGCAATAGATAACATTTGAAAGCCCTAAATAATATTCAATATAAGAAACTTCGAAAAAAAATTATGACCAAAAAACTCTGTGTACAGCCGTGTAGTACTTGTGTACACAGAAGTGTGAATGTAGCAAGAATACCACAGCATGTGTATGACTTGGTGGTAATCCTCCAAATCCTTCTTCTTATTCTTCTTTTTTTCTCTTCTTGCTTCACTGTGCAAGTACCCAAATAATCATCATTACAGTCATCCTCTCAACATTGAATTGAACCCGATTCGATTTAATGCTGATGCTAGTTGCTGGTTGATCGACAGTGATTGCAATAACATATCGATCTGTTATTAGAATATTCTAATGACCTGTCAAGAAATATTTCGTCCGACTGCTATTCAAATCAATGGTTGGCCTGCGATGCGCTGTATTTAGGCTCTCGTTTGGAATGTTATTGGTCCAGCTGCTACTATAGCTGGTGATCGGTGGATTGATGAGAAGAGAAAAAAAATAAATAAAAATGAGAGAGAAGAAATAAGTGAGTAGAAGAGAGACCTGAGTAAGGGAGTAAGAGAGAAAGGAATAAATGTGATACGAATGAGAGGTAGAAGATGAGGCGTTATACATCTCGTTAACAATCGGATTTATTCGAAATGTAACACCATCCTTCTTTTTCTTCCCCCTTCTCCTTCTTCTTCTTCTTCTTCTTCTTCTTCATCTTTTCCTTTTTCTTCATCTCCTTCTCCTCCAAGTTCTTTTCCTTCTCCTCCTCCTCCTCCCCAACCTCCTCCTCCTTTTCCTCCTACTTCTCCTTAGCCTCCTTCTCCTCCTCCTCCTCCTCCTCCTCCTCCTCCTCCTTCTCCTCCTTCTCCTCCTTCTCCTCCTTCTCCTCCTTCTCCTCCTTCTCCTCCTTCTCCTCCTTCTCCTCCTTATCCTCCTTCTCCTCCATCTCCTCCTCCTTCTCCTTCTCCTCCTCCATCTCCTCCTCCTTCTCCTTCTCCTCCTCATCCTCTTCCTTCACCACCTACTCATCATCCACCTCCTACTCATCATCCACCTTCTCCTCCTCCTCCTCATCCTTCTCCTCATCCACTCTTCTTCCTCCTCCTATTCCTCTTCCTACTCCTCCTCCTCCTCCTGCTCCTCCTTCACCTCCTACAAATCATCCACCTCCTTCTCCTCCTCCTTCTCCTCCACCTCCTCGTTCTCCTCCTCCTTCTCCTCCACCTCCTCCTTCTCCTCCTTCTTCTCCTTCTCCACCTCCTCCTCTTCCTTCCCCTCCTACTGATCATCCACCTCCTCCTCCTCCTCCTCCTCCTCTACCTCCTACTCCTCCTCATCCTTCTCCTCATCCTCCTCTTCTTCCTCCTCCTATTCCTCTTCCTACTCCTCCTCCTTCTCCTGCTCCTCCTTCACTTCCTACAAATCATCCACCTCCTCCTACTTCTCCTCATCCACCTCCTCCTCCTCCTCCTCCTCCTCCACCTAGTTCTCTTTCGCTTACTTCTTCTTCTATTCTTGTTTTCTTCTACTGCTGATTCTTCTCTTTCTATTTTCTCTCCAGCCTCCTTTTCTTTGGCTTCATCGTTTTTTCTTCTTCTTCATCTTCTTCTCTTCTTATTTTTCTCCTTCTTTTTTCCTCCTTCTTCTTCTTCTTCTTCTTCTTAGTTTTCTCTTCTTTCTTCTTTTTCTTCTTCTCCTTCTGCATTATTTTCTTCAGCTTTCCCACTTTCTTCTTCTCCCTGTTTTCCTTCTTGCTCTTTTTATCTTCTTCTTCTTCTTATCTTCTTATTCCTCTTCCTCTTTATCTTCTTTTCTTCATATTTTTCTTTATTTTCTTCTTCTTCTTCTTATTCCTCTTAGTTTTCTCTTCTTCTCTTTTCTTTTTCTCCTTCTTAGACTATTATTCTTACTGTTTTTCTCCTTCTTCATCATTCTCTGCTTTTCCACTTTCTTTTTCTTCTTCCTGTTTTTCTTATTGCTCTTTTCTTCTTCTTTTTCTCCTCATCCTTTTCTTCTCCATTATCTTCTTCTTTTTCCTATCCTTCTTCTTCCTTTCCTTCTTCTTCTTCTCTTTTCTCATTTCCTCCAAACCCTTGTTCTTCAGTCGCAGAGTTTCGTCGACAGACAACAGCAAGTAGCTCTTTATTACATACGATTTGAGTCTCCATATTCTAATTTTAGTTTGATTAAAATCGAAAATGACTAGGCAAGTTTGTACTTACTTCGGCAGTACATGTACTAAAATTGGAAGGATACAGTTGAACCTATTTAAATAATCTAGTGTCCTGTAATTGCAATGGTAATACAACATAATCATTATTTATTCTAATAATTATATATATTATTAGTTTTAACGTCTAATTATTTTTATTTTATGCATTTTCACTATCCAATTTATTTCTAGTTGTAACTATTTAATTTTCCTTGTAGTCAATTAAATATCAAGTAGGTACTTCCTATTGATGAGATGAGATGTGACCAGATTGAGCGAGTCGTTCAAAGTAACTGACTCTTTAAAATGAACTTCGAACTAGTAGTTCAAATTGAGAATGGGTAGTTTATTTTTGAGCTGCGTTTGTGTTTTCACAAAATACAGTCAACACACCATCTAGTGAGCGCTCCTTGAATTAGCAGAGCAGTGCAGTGGCCTGCTATAGGCACTGCTAGACAAGAGCACTCACCTCTTCACTCAACGAGCATTTTGAACTGTGAAGTGAACTAACTTCAACAACAGCTGGCTCACTCACTCACCTCTCTCAGCTCCACGAGCTTTTTGAAGTGTGAACTGACCGAACTACAACTAAAGCTGGCTCAGAAAGCTCATTGACTTAGCTCTGTGCTCTGGAATATTAAACTGATGACTCAGATTCTGAGAATTATTCATATTGAGGCGCCAGACATACGACAAGGCTGTTTATTGTTGTGTGTGTATGAGTGCTCAGTTAGAGAGTGAGCGCTGAGCTGCTGAACAAGCAATGGAAGTGAATGAGCTCGAGCATTGCTGATGACTCATTTTTGAACTAGTTCAAATGAATGACTCACTTATAAGAGTGAGGGCGATTGAAGGACTCATTGAAAAGAGTCATTATTGCCAAGCCTACTTCCTATCCCAATTAAAGGTGCGTTAGAGAATATGGGCCAAACTACGTCAACGATAACGCTAACGTTAACCTAAGCACTCTATGCATCTACCCGCTATAAAGCATCTTGCTAATAAGATCAAGATGCTAAAGAGCATGTAGATACATAGAGAGTTAGTTAGCATTAGCGTTATCGTGAACGATGTTTTGCCCAAACTTTCTATCGATTACTTATAATTGATCGAAATTCAAGTCAGTTCAACTTCCCCCTCCATCACGTTTATTTTAACGTGTAGCATCGTGCATTTTACGTGCTGAAAGATCGAAATCTGATCAATTTATAGCGCGATTCTGATGCGATCGGAAAAATTCCGTGTGCTACAAAAGTTGAACAACGAATTTATGAAGTGAAAAAAGTTTTATCGCGACGAAAGATCAGATTTTAATCTGACGAATAAGGGGAATCGAACGGTGGACTGCTATTTCGATTGGCAGTGACTAATGACGTTGAAAAAACTCTTTTTTTTCTTGGATTGCTCAAGTTTTAAAGGTATAGGCGGCTCGTCACCATAAAATCGCCCAACTTGACGTGTGGCCGGTCACAATTTACTTAAAAAAACATTTTATCACTCTTTCACCCACTCTCTCCTACACTCTTTCTCTCTCCCTACATTCTCTCTATCACACAAATTCTGTCTCTACATTTTCTCTCATCCCCTTTCTTCATTCACTCATTCTCTCTGTCTCTCATAAACACACACTCTCTCTCTATTTTATTCTCTATCTACCTCCCTCTGTATCTCACCAACTCAAAAAGTTATCTTAACACTTTGAGAGAGAGAGTTTTAGACATTTTATCTTGATCCAGCCGATTACAGAATTAATGCCTCTAGCTGCTCACCCTTTCTATAATGGAAGAAAATTCAATGGAGGCATTCATATTCAATGGATGGTTAATATTTTGCAAAACCTCTACGAAAACAATAAAAATATCAACAGTTTTCAAATTACAGCCAAAAAATAAATGTAATATGCGTTTGGTATGCTGTCACTGTGGTCTAGTGGTTAAGGCGCCCGAACGGCAATTGGGAGGCCCGTGGTTCGATTCCCGGAGGTGACTGATATTTTTTTACATTAGCATTCATCGATTTTCATCAGCTATTCAATACTGTTGTATATATCCGCCAATATGGAAGTCTTCAGTATTTATATCAATAGCACTTAATCTGTCATGCACAAAGTGCAATTGTACTCCTTTCAAATGTACGATTACAATATTTTATTTAATGCTGTGCACAGGTTTTTTAGACATAATTTTTTTCGAAGTTTCTTGTATTGAATATTATTAGGGTTTTGAAATGTTATCTATTGCTGTGAGGAAAAATGTTTTTCAAAATTATATTGTGAAATATGGGTGTTCAAAGTTTAATTGTTTGGATTTTGTGGGCAATTGATCTATGAGTGATTTTAAACTTTTGATAAATTTTCTGTAACTAAAAGACACCTTGAGGAATAAAATGACATATTTTTACTCCAATCAAGCAATTCGTTTTTTCAAAATAAATGTTAAAAAATATCAACTTACAAGAGAATTATTTTGAAAAAACCATTTGTTAGATTGGAATAAAAATATGCTATTTTCTTTCTCAATGTGTCTTTAGTTATAGCAAATTTACCAAAAGCTCAAAATCCGTTTTAAAATAGATAAATTGCCCCCAAAAACCAAAAAAATCCAATTTTGAACCCCCATATTTCATAAAATAATTGAAGCAGAAAATTCTCCTCACAGCAATAGATAACATTTTAAAGCTCTAATAATATTCAATACAAGAAACTTCGAAAAAAGATTATGACCAGAAAACCCTGCGCACAGCCTTTTAGTCTGTCATACACCTTTCCACAGCATGGGTTTGATTTTGCGATGGGGATTGCCAACGAGTATTGGATTTTATACAGATGGATCACAAACGATTCATACGAGATTTCTCATAGATAAAAATAATGTTGATCTTTTGACTTAACAGGTCAAAATTTATCTGATTCATTAGCTGTTAGACCTGTTGACCAGCAAAAAAGAGCACAATTTTTTATAAAAAGACCCTGTAACTTTAGCTTCTTCATTCCTGTTATAACCGGTGGTTCGGAACCCACCTAAAACTGTAGGTCCAACTCATCAATCACCATCATTCAACTCATTACCCACGCACAGGTCTCAGACCTATTTAGGCTTCATCCTCAGAAAAAAATCCATAAATGTTAACCTACAAGCTTCAACCTTTGATGGATGATTAATTTCATTAGATTTCGCTATCCATCCAAGTAATTCAGCTGTATAATCCCCAATTCATCACCTTCAAAATATTAATGAATCGATAAGTAGTAGACTAAAAGCGAAGGCGCGATGAATCTAGTGGGACGACTGATTTCATTCATTAGAAATTAATCTTTGAAAGTTCTTGCAAACTAAGTAGTAGCGCTGGCCCATGTCCTACATTCTGTGAATGAATATTCATAATTATGGTATATCATTCATATAAATTTCCAAATAATAGTGTACTTGACTTGAAATGAATGCATAACGGAGAAAGCTTTTTAATGTTCTCATGATAAAACTGCGAATGAATGGATTTTGATTGAATGATAAAAAATCTGTATAATTTATTGCCAGGTCAAATCATAGAATATTCATATTTCTCACTAACCAAAACTCTAAATTATTTAATAATTTAAATTATTTAGGAATAGTAATCTACATTGATAGAACGTTCCAATATATTAGTCGACTTTTTTATCTGAGACCTGTTGCATAACAGTGTACGAAAGAATTATATTATTACTTTTTTTTTTTTTAAATAAATAAGTTTTATTTTCAAGTACAATCAAAAGTACTACTTTTCTTCGTAGTTAATGCAGAATCTTATGTTGGGTGAATACTGGACAGTGAGTAGATAAAATTACAGTTTCTGTCCATATTTAAATTGTTGTTCAGTTCACGCTAATAGCAACTTAGGGATGAATTTCACTTCTAAAGAGAAGCTTCATCAGTCTGCCGCCAGGGGTCATGTTTTGCTGAGGTTAGGATAAGCGGCCATTATGTAATTATTGACAATTGCGTTGAATTTAAATTTTGTTTGGTCATTGAGTAAGTTGGTTCTGTCTTGTCTAGAGTGTTTGAATATTTTATAAGCACGATAGACAAGACAGAACCAATCTACTCAATGACCAATCACAATTCAAATCCAACGAAATTTTTAATTACATAACTAGCTGGCCCGACGCGCATTGCTGCGTTCTCATAAAAAATTCTTGATGTTATTATTTGTCACCTCCCACTGAGGTTATATTTCAAATTTCAACCTTCCAGGACTATTATGGAAGAAGTTAGTCCTAGGGCTCTAACCGCTGATCAGAGAGGCCTTTTTCGTTGTTTTCTTATACAGTAAGACCTTACTCACCATCTCTCAATGAACATTTCAAAAAACCTTCCACGACTACTATTTTATTTTAATTTTATTATTCGCCACCTCCTACTGAGAATACATTTCAAATTTCTAGCTGCATTTCTGCAGCTATATGATTAAAAACTGTTGACTTCTATCAGCTGTTCCTTTAGGCTGTTTGGCCGGCAAGTTCAGTAAGTTAGGTGAATGATGATTTGCAAAACACACAAACATCGAAACAGCGTGTACAGCAGATCGAAAAATTACAAATTATTTTCCATATGATTAAAAGATCCCAGTAAGCTAGCTAGCCATGTACCCGTGCTTTGCATAGGCAAAACTTTAACCCCCTAAAAACACCCCTAAAATTGCGAAATTTGAAAAATCCTTTCTTATTACACGGTGAAATCCTATAAGGATTGTTCATACGGAATTTCAAGTTCATAGGCCTAGTAATTTCGGCTCTGCGTTGATGAGTGAGTCAGGGTATCATCCTTTTATAGATAGAGATGGCCGCTCATCCTAACCTCAACAAAACATGACCTCTGGCGGCAGGCTGATGAAGTTTCTATTTAGAAGTGAAATGCATCCATCCAGTATCTCCAGTATAAGTGAGTGAAGATCAAAAATGAAAAAGAAATACAGTTTTTATATTAGATTGTTCATCAAGGTATTTCCATGGAAAGCATCACAGAAAGAAACTTAACTTAATAACTCCACTACAAAAACTTAACTTGCAATTTCACTACAAAAACAGTGTTTCAAACTTCGTTGAAGGAGCTTAGCATGAAGTAAGAATTGTTAAAGACTAGCATGAACAGTCATGTAGTCAGCTCTCTTGGGCCCCTAGTAAGTAAATTTGGGCCCCCTTTTTTCAAATTTATGAATTTTTTTGCAAGTTTGAGTCCTTTGAGGCCCCCCCCTTGAAAGTCTCAGCCTTGGGTCTTCAAAGTCTCAGTCTTGATGCGGACCTAAACATGAAGTGAGAATGGAAGTTATTGTGAACTACTGTGAATTGAGCATGATAAGTTGCTCTCACCGCCCCAGGACCAGCGTGATATTTTTCCCATAATAAACATGAAAATTTCACATGCCTGATGATGCATTATTCGGTTTACGATTATTATGACATGCGCAGAAGCTTTACCTTCAGCGAAAGAGAGATGGAGGATGAAAAGAAGGAGAGAAAAGAAGAAAGAGTGAGTGAATGAGGATGGAAGTGAGTGAAGAAACCGTTTCAAAATGAGATGCGTGTGGTTACTACATGCAGAGAACTCGTGTCTCGACCTTCCTACCTAACTTGCATGTAATTGACCACTGAAGGGGCCAAGTCCCCCGAAAGTGCCTGAGGGCACCCACATTACACTAAGGGCGCCCCTTGGATTCAAAAATCACGCAACAAAAGATCTCGTAATCAATATAATAAATTTGAGCAGATTGATATGAAATCCTGATGATTTTCTTCAAAAAAAATCAGAACCTAACACTGCAGAAGATTATTTGAATAATATATTTGATATTCCTGTCGAGTGTTCATTTTATAATAGTCTTAGAAACTAAAATTTTCAAGACATATTACAGTGGAACTGAGTTAGATAATATAATAATAACATATATTAATAACTGATGTAGATAATATATTTTTGTTTCGATGTATTATGTGCGTTTGAATTCAGAGAAAGTAGTCTGAATATACATAGCCTATCGCTGGTTAGATCTGTCTCAAAAAACAAGAGTTTCAAATTGAGGCACCCTTACGTTTGAAAAAATACTTTTTCCTAATGGCAATGGAACAATCAAGAGACAAAAATTTATTCTTAGATCTTTAAAGGCATTAGAAAAATCTAGTTTTCAGCCTAGAAGAGTAGAGAATAAGTGAAGAGTTTATTGATAAGAGTCTACCACTTCTAAAAAAAAACTCTCAAGAGCCTCCTACAATTAATTAGAAAGTTACTAGTATTTTAGTAATATACGTTGTATACTTAGTAACCTGATAAACACATATTTCAGTATCTGAATGGTTTTCGTACATTTTATTTCAGAAATCAATAGCTTTTTGAGATTAACTAAGTTTTTTATTTATTTTTCCCCCATATTTCTACAGAATGTGTACAACAAATTATGTAGGGCTACGGGTTCTATCACTAAAAAAAGGCTGGCAACACTTGAAATTAACACTAGAATTTTATTTACACAAATTACAACCTGCTCAGATCATTTATATCACACAAGAATAACTAATAAGAAACAAACAGATCAATAACGTTCAGCTAATAATGAGTTTACTATATATTACTGTACAAAAACTAATTACTAATAGGCCGATCAATAATTCAATAAATAACTGAACACTTACAAAGCACAGTCCGTTACTGTAATCAATAATCACAAAATTAGAACTGAGTATTCTGCCACAAAGATGAATGTCTACTGTTTCATCAAGTTCACCATATAAACTTATCACGAGCACTTGATATGCGTAATCACAATATCTATACTGTCACACGTTATGATACGAACGTGAAGGAGCGTCGAACAACAACTAAACCACTGTTAACAAGGACTGCTCCTCTATACTGTTTGAAAGTATTGCAGGAAGTTCTGGAGACTAACATAATCTGGAACATTCTGGAAAATTCTCAAAAACGCTAGAAATACACTTGACACATGAGAGTGAGCAAGAAGAACTGATGGTGGAAGAGGAGAAAGAAGATAAACAAGAAATGTAGCAGCTTAACCGGAAGCAATTAACGGGAAGTGATAGCCGCGAGCCGTAGCAGGTATCTGTTCAATCAGATAGATAAGCTGCGTTCTCGTAGGTCCCGTTCGTAACGGTGACCGATTAGATTGGCCAGCAAAAAATGCATTGTTCTCTGCTGTAAAATCACTTCCCGGTGGTTCGGAACTCACCTAAAACTGTAGGTCCAACTCATCAATCACCATCATCCAACTCATTACCCACGCACAGGTCTCAGACCTATGTGGGCTTCATCCTCAAAAAAAAAAAAAAAAAAAAAAAAATTGTTGACATAATGCATAATGAGTAGTGTAGAATAATAAATGTTTCTTCTTTCTTGCATTCCTAACAGTAGGGTTGATATTCTCTAAATTAAAGAGTCTACCATATTAGAGAATACCATATAATTATCAGAAACAGAATAAAATAGAAAATTTGAACTATTCTCCTTATGAATAAAAGATTAATTCATATACACACACACCACGCTGTACGGTATTATCGTACCTATGTAATCGTAGATTAAAAGCAAATCAATTCTATTTTAACTCAACTCAGCTTATACAAACAACTTTCGACCTAGGTGCGCATATGCAGTGGTGAATGATACAAATAGTTCGACAATCTTGGAATATGTGGGAGAAGCTAGAATAGTTTCTACACAAATAATAGATAAGTCATGCAGGTTTGATAATGGTTCAAGAGCCAGCAGGAGGTAGATCTTTCGTCTAGATCGGAGATCAACAATTTACTGATCAATGAGTTTCTATGAATAGAATCTCGAAAAATGAATTAATTATTTTGTTGAAATTCGAATTCTAAATCAGATTCGTTACTTTAATCTTCTCGAATGGAATTGGATATTTGATGCGTTATTCTGTTGGAGTTGGAAGGCTCTGCCTCACAAAAAATTATTAATATAGTTCGTTGTTATTTGCATTTACAACTGATGCAGAGCTCACAACTAACAAATAGTCGATCGCGTTACCTGAATCCCATTCTGAAAGAAAACGTACTGGATTTAAAAATTTGGGAATTGTGGAATGGTGGAATAATCAAATCGTATCAAATTTATTCAGATTCTTCAAACAGAATCGAATTATAAATAAAATATATAAATATTTATTGATCTTATTTATTTCTGAATAGAATCTATTTATAGCTCGGTTTGAGTGTACTTTCAAATTAATTGCCTTCAAGGGAAAATGAGTCATTTTGCTATTTTTTGAGCGGAGTATTTTGGTAAATTAAAATTTTCTGCATTAAAATTAACCTCAATGTTTTGGACAATATAACATATTCTAAATATGTGAAGAAAGCAGTTTTGGACTTGAGTCTGTTGCGCCTCCACATTCATTTGTAATTTTGTCACAATAAATAAATAAAAATTCAATGAAAACTATAACAAAATTAGAACCCATTATATCTGCAGAGAAAGTCTTGTGCGTAGGTGTGAGTTGCAAAAAATTTAAACATTGTAAAAGGTTACACAAACTCCTCTTTACAAAGATGATGGAGGAAAAAACAAAAAGAGAAGGTGTGATGAGGAAGGAAGAGAGTAAGAGAGAAAAAAAAGAGGGAGAATGCAATCAGAGAATACAAAGAATAGAAAGAGATAGAAAAATTAAAGAGACTTCACTACATTTTTTATATTGAAAGATTTTTAATGAATAATAAGACGAAGTTGTCACAACCACATTTATTAGAAATAGTGGGATACTATAGTTTCGGTTGTTACACCATTATCAATCTCCTACAAAATAAAACTAAAATACAGAACAGCTTAATATATTCTAAGCTCGAATGATACTATTGGCTAAGGGATAGGCTGAGCTTCATTGACGGTTTGTCATTGGCTGAAGGCCATAACACGTCACACCCTCTGATGGGAGGAGCAACAAGCAAAAATAAGAATGAAATCAAGAGCTAGCAAACCTGAACATCTAGAAAGTAACAAAGAAGAACAATACACAAGTAGGCTAGAATTGAATCATTTTTAAATAAAAAATTGAAGCTCACTGAAATGCAGTCAAAGTCAACTGAGATTTCAATTTTTCATTTAAAAATGATTCAATTCTAGCCTCTTGTTCTTCTTTATTACTTTCTAGATGTTCACGTTTGTTAGTTCTTGATTTCATTCTTATTTTTGCTTGTTGCTTCTCCCACCAGAGGGCGTGTCGTGTTATGGCCTTCAGCCAATCACAAACCGTCCATATAGGTCAGCCTATTCCTTAGCCAATAGCATTATTCTGTGTTTAGTATATATTAAGGTACTCAGTACTTTAGTTTCAGCTTGTTTGAGATTGATAATGGTATAACTGCCGAAACTAGTATCTCACTTTTTTAATAAATGTGGTTGTAACAACTTCGTCTTATTACTCATTGTGGATATCTTCCACAATTATCACCTTGAAAGAAAGTTAAAGATTTTTTTAGAAATAGGGTATGGATTGTTTAGAACAGTTTTTCGTCAATTTCATTTAAAACTATCCATTATTCCATTCCATTCCTTTGTTTCTTATTTATGTATCTACTTCTATTTTCAATAAATGTTAGTGGAATGAGGTTTATTAAATAAGGTTCACGTATGGGAAATAAAATAAAAATGTCTCCTACATTCCTCTAAGTCCATTCTGATTTGCGAGGAACGTGAGTTGAAAGAAGACTTACATGACATTAAAGGAGGTTTCTATTTTTTTTTAATGTAGAATATCAGGTTTTCATGAAAAGTTGTCGAACTGTCAAAACCTTGAGTTCATTGAATAAATCCTTAGTTGGGCAGAGTCTGTCCAGGATTGTTTAAATTATATAATATTTTCTATTCAATTTCAACACATTTGAAACTCTTTCAGATATGATATACCGAAATAACGGAGTATCCAAAGACCCAAGACAAACATGTGACAAGAAAAGGAAATAAATTGTGCATCATTAAACTTCTGTGATTTCTAGCAATTCACAAAGCCTACGTAATAATAACAATTCAATAGCTTGAGAAATTCCACTGGAACCAAAAATGGGTCAAAGCTATTCATCTATAGAATTAAAACCGGAAGAATATTATGTCAATTCAGTTCGACACGATCAAAAAAATCATGAATGTATATTTTGGAGCATTATTTATTGGTCTATATAACATGATTGCTTAGCTAACGCAGTCATTATGGGTGAGTAGTGAAATTTTGGGTTTATTATGTTGACATGGCTGATTTGCTCCTCTTAGACATGTGAATTGGCATAATAAACATTACCGTTTTGAGCATCAATGAGTATTTCGTGACTCAAGAACGATGCTCCAGTTCGAATATCAACGGATGTTTGCAACAGTATGAATAAAAGTTGAGTGTTTGCTCCAGTTCAAAGCTATAAAATATTAAGATTTCGAGTAAACTACCTCATCAACGAAATTTGACTGCAGTGAGCTGATTATTCCAGTTCTTGTATCTTGTTTGATTGTATCATATGCATCTGCATCCAATTAAGACGTTATCTTTTGCAAGTACAGTAAGCAATCTTGATCCACTTTTTCATCTGATCTGAAACATAATTATTCATAGATGATTTTGATTAGAACTTTTTATAATAAACTACAGAAGTTGTTAACTTGTGCTTTGCTACGGGATTCAAGAACGATTTTTTCCATTAGATTTTTAATTTTTTAAATTAAATTAAAAGTGGGATATGGATTTAAACCGCAAAAGCCACTACAAACCTAAAAAGGAATTTGAAGCTGAAATTCAAAGATGGTTTTGATTTAAACTTTTAATAATTAACTAATGATTCACTCGTGCATTTCAACTGGATTTGAATTAGATCGTGAAGATTAGGAATGATCGAGAGTGTACACTGACAGAACCGAATTAAATATTAATTCGAATGGATAAGTAGTATTTTTGTTTTTTATTATTAGTATTAAAAATATCTTAATAATTTCTAGTATTAATTTGTTGAGTATAATTTAAAGTATCCTAAAAAAAGCCAAATTCTGTTTTCGAGGTTAGGTTGTACCAGTATTGATAAATTATCTTGAAATTAAATGGTCTTAAAGCTGAATTAAATTAAACCTAGAGCTTCTAACACAGAGATTTCATCTCTAGTTCTTTTGAAGCTTGTGGTTGATATGTTCACAAAAATTTATTGTGCATCTATCCAATTCGTGAGTTAAGTGTTAAGTGAAATTGAAATAGAACTGTAGTTTAATGTTTTAAGAAGATATAAAAGAAATATATTAGCGTGATATAATAATGATAAATAAATGTCAGATGGTAAATTTTTCAATTTAACGCTATCAAAAGCACTGAAGACTTACAGTATAGAATATGAATATGATTACAAATAAAAGTCTTCAGTGCATTTTTTGTTCCGGGTGATGCCTACATGAGTCTGGAGTCTGGATAATAAGGTGAATGATGAGAAACATCCATGGCTGAATGAGATTCGAACCCAAGGCTGCAGGAAACGAAGCCAGCCAGAGCCTTACCTAATCACAGACATGCGCTCCAATCAACTGCGCTACCAGGGTCGCCTCCATTTGATGGGATTGAATTGAGAATTCCAGATCCATTATATTGATTCAACAATTGTTAATAATTACATTATCCCTGATTTATTAAACCTTCAATAAATTCAAAAGATAAACCCTTATTATAAAATTCTCAGCAATAATTGAGTGGAAATTCCATGATGAAATAATGATTAAAAGTGTTCTTCTTTTAATAAATTTTTCCTCTACTTTTGCAGACTATTTTTAACTTTTGTAGTAAATACTCCTTCAATTTTTTCCTTTTATTTCTCTAGATAGATTCATTCAGGCATATTGTAAAGCCGCGTCTCCACTAACCGAACATGTCTGCCGAACATTGTTGACGAATACAAAAAACGGGCAAACATTAAACATGTGGGTCACCGAACATGTTCGTGAGTTCAATTGAAATGTTCGGTCTGTGAGCGAACAGTGACGACCAACAACAGGTTCCCGCCACTACTCCCACCACACCGATCATAATGTTCGAGAAGGCGTCCACACCAAACCAACTCCAAAAAATGTTCGGCGACATCAGCTGATTCCAGCGAACACTGTTCGCCGAGCATGTTCGGTTGGTGGAGACGCGGCTTAAGAGTTATACTACATTCACAAAATTATTAATCCCATATTGAACTTTTTTTAGACTTTTAGAAAAGGTTTCTTGCTCTGTAAACATATCCTTGACTCCAAATCCCAGATCAGGTTTAGAATAATAATTTCTCAACAGAAATAACTTATTGTTTCCAAGCAAGCGCCATATTGTTTCGGAGTGTTGTATTTGCTGGACTCCCCAGGGCGCACAAGCCCCTGTTTGCTAATGTACAGTCAAGTAATGGACAAGGCTTGTGTGAATTGTCATACCAGATATGTTCGGTTGTTAGACGTGTGTTTTTATTACCGTAAACAATGGAGAAAAAGAGAAGAAATAGAGAAAAAGAAGAAAGGACAGAAGGAGAAAGAGATGGTAAGAAATAAAGAGCAAGCACAATAAGTGAGCTAATCACCTCGACAATGGAGGATGAAGTGAAGCGCCATCTAGATTGTTATAGAAACTACCAACTTTTTTCTCTATTATTGGAGCGTCACTGCTTGTAAAAGAGGAAATTCTTCACTTTGGTGGTGGGCAGTGACGTAACTAATGGGTGGGGGGGGGGGGGGAATCAGTGTATAGATCCCCACCAGAGAACCATAAACAACCCTTTTTTTTTGGAATTACAAGTCCTCAAAGACAAATAATTTTAAGACCAAAGGGTAAAGGAGGTTCTGGCGGCTCTGGTAGTGCAGTTGTTGGAGCGCTTGTCTCTGATTAGTAAGGTTTTTGCTGGCTTCGTTTCCTGCAGCCTTGGGTTCGAATCTCATTCAGCCATGGATGTTTCTCATCATTATTCACCCATTCACCTCATTACCCGCGCATAAGCCTCCAGACTCCAGACTCATGTGGGCTTCATCTGCAATAAAAAAAGGAAAAGAAATGTGTGGAATCGTTAAAAATTGTTTTAGAGGAACTTTTTTCTAAACAACTTCCAGGAAATTAACCCGAAACTCCCTTACAAATGGAATTTCCAAGTACACCACTAGTACATGTACATTAACCTAAGCAGGGGGAGGGGTGGATCAAAAATAACAGAGTAAAAGAAGTTGAAGTAGGCCTGCATTCAAGTTTGTCTACTTGAACAAGGGTCTGGATCTCCCGTTAGCAATGATGCAAAAGCTAGATAAAAATCACTTTGACACACAATGTGGCTAGAGATAATTTAAAAATGGAAGAATTCATATCTAGAATTGCTTAAAATGTGGTTTTGGAGGGACTATTTTCCAAAAATTACCCGAGTAGTAACACGAGGCACCCTTTTAAAAGAAAGAGCTATAAATATTGTCTTGAATTTTAATTTTTGAATAACTAGAGATCCCTCCCATTATTACAGGATATAGTGCTTAGAGCCTACCCCCCTTTCACCCAGAAAAACAATAATAACATAATGAATAATTAAACGAAGTTCTCACAACCACATTTATTAAAAATAGTGAGATACTAGTATAGGTTATTACGCCAGTAACAATCTCAAACAAACTAAAACTAAAGTACAGAGTAGCTGTAACTAAATACGAAATGATACTATTGGCTGAAGGATAGGCTGACCTTTATAAAGGTTTGTGATTGGCTGAAGGCCATAACAAGTCACGCCCACTGGTGGGAGGAGCAGCAAGCAACATTTTCTTCAGCCTTGAACTTGTCTCCATTATTAATGAGATGCTCTGCGAAATTTGATTCCCTTTTTTGGTTTTTCCAATCCCTAATAATGTTCATTTATTCTACATTTGAAACTTCTACCGGTCTGACCCAAATAACAGGCTTTACAATCACCGCAATTCGATTTATAAAATCCGCTTTAATTCCAGATATTAATTTTGTCTTCACTACACTCAAACAAACTCTTTAAAATAGGTTGGATTTGAAAATCCAAAATTGATGCCAAATTCGACATTAAAAATTCATTGGTCTTAGTCAATAAAATCAAAAATATTCTTATCCATTCATCTTATAAACTTGTTTCTTTTGATGTAACTAATCTTTTCACAAATATACCGGTTGAAGAAAGCCTTAAAAGAGCTGAAGAGATCATGGAAACTACAAAATTAACGATACCATTAGAACTGAGCTGATGAAGTTATGTACTGAATATAATTCTGTCAAGTTTGACAATAAATTTTTTGAACAGAAAGATGGGTTCACCAGTTTTACCATTACTATCTGAATTAATTATGGATAGCCTTGAATGTGAAATTTTTGAAAATAATAA